>JAUMJL010000068.1:3430000-4017362 GCA_033558185.1 Dromococcyx pavoninus
TGATCTCAGTACCTTTGATCAAAGGAAGAAGACAGGGAACAATCTCTGCTGTCTTCTTCTGTTTTCTTTTAATGAGTATATAATAATAAGGAAACATGGATGGTTTGGAGTTGTGGCTTTCCTTTGATGTTTAAACATGAATTCATATGACTTTACATTCCTAACAAAGGTTACCTTCCTAGAAAACGAGATTTTTACAAGGAAGGGACAAAAAAAGGATTCAAATTCATTATCTCTGTAGATTTTTGGGGGTGGGTTGAATAAATATATTACAATCTCTTAAATGACAATTCTGTTGAAAAAGAAAAAAAATCTTTTAAAACTCCAGCTAGGATTAGGAGCCTGCTAACAGAAACAGTTGTAAATGTAATAAAAGATTGAAGTACTTTTCTTCAGACTTTAAAGAAAATACCCATAAAAAATATTTATGTAAATGTTGTTATTTTTTATCCTCAGCTCCTAGCCAAGCACCAAGCAATATTATGTGGATACAGGATGGCTCTCATGTGTCTCTTGGATGGGAACCAGTCAGATCTCTAGCTAATGAATCTGATGTAATGGGATACAAGGTCAGCACCTCCCCTTCCTTGCCCATCTTTCTCTCTTTGCTATTGTTTTTTCCCCAGTTCTCATTTTTCAGTGTAAGTAAAGTATGCTATATAGACTTTGTAAACAGTTTTCACGATGAAAAATAATAAATATAATTGAAAAGTGCAAAATACCCCATTTTCTGTTTGCAATTTCCAACTATGATTATAAACTGAGTAAGCTCTATCTCAGGTGATCATTTCATCATATCTGGCCCAAAAGTTGCTATTAATCAGACCAGTCTGCCATGAATTTCCTAGTAACTCTTCAGTTTAACTATGTTTTCAGTAAGATTTAGTGAAATGCAGAAGAATGAGGCATCTTAAAATGACATAAAAATTAATATTTTTATGGAGTAGAAACACAAATGCTTTTCAGAGATGTGGTTGGGGTTTTTTTGAAGTCTATATGTGATCATTTCTATAAACTGCAGTTCGATATTCCCTCATCAGGAAATACCACCAAGAAAGCGTAAAATGTTTCAAATACACCAGAAACTGCTCTAACCTTTATCAGAATGGCTGAGAGTTTGAAAAAGTTGAGTTGACTGCTTCACATTTTACACTGCTTTGACCTTTTCGATTTTGTCTGTGAACAGAAATTTACACAGAAGTACCAAAAAGACAGTTATGTACTCACTTGCTTTCCTCCCACATTCCATAACCTTGTACTGAGTTTCACAGGACATGCAGGGGCAGTTCTGAGCTATTCTCAGTTGACTTAGCCAGCTAAGGTAAACACACTAAGGAAATTATTTAGGAAACTTTCTTTACATTTAAATTTGGGTTCTTGAGGCAGAATGTGAATATCTACCTGAATTCAGGGATAAGAATTTGAATCAAATGGAACCCAAAATATATTTAGAAGAAAGTTCAGAGAAAAAATTGTGCAACGCCTAATGCTGGAATAGGCAAATTCTTCTTCGCTCTGTATTGTAATCAATGTCCTTTCACATGCATTAATTGCTAATATACTTTATTCTTACTGTTTTGAAACCATTGGAGAGAAGGAAGACTAAAAGCAGATGAATGTTCAAATGAAATGTCAAGAAATGCTTAATGAAAGTATGAAACAGTTAACATTTCAGTGACTGCATTATCTGCACAAAGTGCCTGGTATGTAACTTGAAAGACCACTATGACCACTGTCTACTTTATTGACTACAGGTCTTATTTAGGCAAGAAGGCCAGAGCAACAGTCAAGTTATAGAAACACAGAAAACCTCTGCAGTAGTGCTTCTTCCTGATGTTGGTGTCTACATCATTGAGGTCTGTGCAGTCAGTGAAGGAGGGGATGGAACTGCAAGTCCCCAAATTAGAGTTCCATCTTTTCCAGGTAAGGTTACCTTTATATTTGGAAGAGTGGCAATTATAGCAGTGTTCATTAACTCTAATAGTCTCTTCCCGAAAAAAAAATATTTTCACAATTCTTTATCTATTAGAAGTAATCATTAAACATAGTCTTCGATTATAAGCTGAAACAAAGGTACCTAGTGTCATTTGAGATGCTTAAGAGTATCTGAGGCATCCATGTGGGGCTGATGAATGAAACAGAGGATTTACAGGAAATTTATCCCTTTCTAGGATGTCATCTGGAAATCTAACTGAGCTGTAGATGTCTACACTTGTTCTAGGTATCTCAAATAACATTTTAGTGAGCTGTGGATATCTACATATGCACTAGTCTCAAGTAGCATTATAGTCAGCTGAAATGTAATCCATACAGAGTGACAGTGAGGCCTAGGCAGCAATTCAGACGATGTGAATTTTGATATTCAGACATAGGCACATAATGAGATCTGAGACAACCTAAGGCATTCCGAACGTTTGCACGGAACTGGCAGATAGGATGCAAGGCTTAAAGGATACACGACTCATTCTGGACTACCAGCCAGAGCTGTATTATCTAAACCAGCTAAAATATCATGCATTTAGCTAGCTGAACCCTGAGTATATGCCTGCTTTAGAATAAGGTGTTTCTCTGTTTCTCAGAGCAACAGTCAAGTTATAGAAACACAGAGAAAACCTCTGCAGTAGTGCTTCTTCCTGATGTTGGTGTCTACATCATTGAGGTCTGTGCAGTCAGTGAAGGGGATGGGTTCCATTGATTACCTTCAGTAGGTTTTACTTTATTTAATTATTAACATATTACAGTACTAATATATTATGAAGTAAATCATAATGTCCAACTTCTGCTTCCTTGGTTATTGCAATATATTGAAAGAATTTACAGTATCAATATCAGACAGGTAAGACAGGAATGGAAAGATTAGTGGCAAGTACAATCAGAAAATAACATTGCCATTTGCCGACACAAAATGAAGCATCTTAATTATAACTTTCTGCTAACCCTATAAAATTATACTAAACACTGGTTTTTAGTCCTTAAGGAGTGCTATTTAAAAAATATGAGCCTGAAACTTCAATTCAGACCTAAAATTTCAGATCTAATCTAGTCACAAACTATAGTGTTATCATCAGAATGCAGAAGACGCTAGTCCTTACCCCATACAATTTGTTTCATGTATCTTTTGAGTCATAACTCTTGACCACAAAATCTTTTATTTCCTCTAATGTGATATTTTTGATTAGACTATACAGAAGAGATGAATTCTGCTTAGAATAGCTATGACCCAAAGAAACCCAGTCTGGTTCCCTTCCCATCCTGAGATCTGTTGCCACTGCCTGCCCATAGCATATTTCCTCTTAGCACGGCTTTTTAAGGGACTTCTGTGATCTAAAAACACCACTGGGCTACTGGGCAAAAGACCACTTTTTCCTCTGTGCAAACACCAAGATCAAGATCCAGCTTTCCTTCCTTGTTTCAGCAAGAGCATTTGTGAGTGTGACTCACGGTATGTTCTCCAGCCTAATACTTTTTGATGATTAAGGCATAAACCCAAATGAATTTCCTATTCATTTGTAGACTGAATATGTGGATTCAGCATGTGAGATTCTGTAGATACGACCATAAAACACCCAACTTCCTCAAGTCTGGGTAGGGAGCCTATTTTGCAATTGGAGTTCTCTAAAGCTAATCCATTGCCTAAAAGTTAAGCTTTTGCTGAACAAAATAAAATACAAATTTGGGGCAAAATCTAGTACCTAAATGTGATGAGAGCTGTTTTCATTATTTATTCCTTAATTACTGTGCTTTCCATTTCCAGGAGGGAAAGTAACAAGTGCTCAGTCCACCTTACATGTGTTGTCCACTACTTCGTCCTCTGTAACACTGCTTTTGGCATTGATGGTTCCTTCAACCTCGTGGTGAAGACTTCAGACTTTGTTGTTGTTATTATTTGTTTGCTTTAGCTTGATGACACCAAGAAATGGAGTTTTATGTCCTTGAGAAACTGGAAACCCAAGCTAATGCTTAAAGACCCATAGAAATGCCTGTGGTGCACTTAGAGGAGTGTTGGAGACACGGTCAATAATTCATCAGGTTTTTTTCTCTTAATTTTTTGTAAAAGTCCTCTGGGGAGGGGACACTTCTTGGCCCCAAAATATGCAGATTGTATGTAATAAACTTTTATAATCAAACACAGTATCTGTCAAATATACTTTACTTTTTTAGTATGTTTGATTTTGGTGACCCCAGTCATGTATCATTAGGTGTTTAAACAGTGGTGTCTAGTACAATACATCTGTTTCGTTTGGAAAAACTTCTTTTTTAGAGAAAAAAAGATTGATACATCTTTGTTGAGTACTTTTCTTGCATCCCCTATGGCTGGCTGTTCCAAATGACAACAGAGAAAAATGTAGTTTGGAAACACAGCCCACTGCAAAAGTACAGATATTTTATTCTGAAAATGTATGAAGATGTATTTAATTAGCGAAAAGTATGGTCAATATAATACTAGACAGAACACTCAGAAAGCGGCAAAATGGAGCAGAAAAGAAGCCATTTATTTTATTGCAACTTAAACAGAAAATGATTAAACATAAACTTAAAAAGAAACAAGTTAGGTTGCCATTAAATATGACAGTATTTAATGTCAGATTAATCAAATATTTATTGTCAATAGCAAATAAAAATAGATTCCTAATGGATATGACAATGAAAATTCCACTGGGTATTTAAACATGACATATTAGGCTGTTAAGTACAAAAATAAATCAATGCAAGGAAGTTAACCTACTTTTTCCAGCCACTTCTGAGTTGTAATTTCTTTTTCCTCTGGGTCTATTTTTAGTAACATTCTGTGCTTTATATATTTGCTAATCAAGTTAAAGTATATACAAAAGCATATTATGGAGACAATATTAACAGTTTTTGGAATGTAATCATTCACATATAAACAGACTACAGTAGGATGCATTTTGGAGAATGCACTGTAAGAAAAAAAATACTTGCGTAAGTGCTACTGAGCATCCTTTCAGTTATTTAGCTAATTGGCTCTATTTCTATAGCTCACTAGAGAGTAGTCTTGTAGAGACTGTGTGCTATCAGTTTTAATCCACACTTTGCTGTACCAAACAATTTTTCACTCAATAGATAATCTAAACAATTTTTCTACGCAGGAAAGCCTTTCCGCACATTGGCACCTGAATCAAAATTATTCCCAGTATATACAGTGTGCATCTTTTTTTTTTTTTACAATTAACATGTGCATAGTGTTATGATGGAGGGTCTTTTACTACCAGGTGTCTAGGGATTACACTTAGTATGAACACTCCCTTGTCTAAGAAAAATCAAGTCAAAGATTTTAACAGACAACTCCTAATAGCGTAGTTCTTCCAGTTGTCTATCCCATTAAAAGTTTTGATAAAAAATCTATTTTGGTTGATGGGTTCTAGGTCTAAAATGTTATTATTTTTCCAACTCACTAGCAAAATAATATTTGACATTTAGCTATTACACTCTAACTGCCCTTTCTTAGCAGCTTTAAATTAGTAGCCAAGAAAGCAAAATACAGTTCAAGTGCCTGATAAGTAAAAAGCTGACTGATGACAATATTTTCATTTAAATATTCTATTAGTAAAATTTTTCAGAGGTGGTTCAACTCAAATCTTCAATACCCACTGATATTTTAAATAATTTTCTAAAAATAAATAATTTAAATTTACTTAGTCACCAAGTTGTTGGAAAAACAAAGGCAAGGAAGCTAGCCAAACATAGACTTGTGTAGATATAAACAAAGGAGGCCTTCTGTATCTCTACTTCTGGAAAAGTCTTTGGGGTGAATGAAAGGAAGATGGAATGTATCTTGCTAGTAGAGTGAATTAATAGAAAATAACAACGTGCTGTGGTCTGTAAAAACAGCAGCATTTCTACTGTGCAGAGAACTTGCATTAGCAAACCATCATTTTTCAAAAGGTTAAAATAAACAAGTGTAAAGTACAAACCAAAAAGAAAAATGGCTATTTTATAAATTAGTTAAGCATAATTTCCTCTACTGTTTATACATTTGCTTGCCAATGCAGTTTATTTCAGAGTATTCAAAAAGGTTACAGTCACTGCTGGTGGCAGTGTTTTGGTCAAAAAACTTTCCGAATACAATAAATGGCTACACTTTTTAAGAGGAATTAAAGTCTGATAAGAAGATAGAGCCGATCCAGTTATATCTCAATGTCTAGTGTCAAGATACACATAAAAATACAGAGCATACCATCAGGTAATGTCGTCGCATTGCAGGGAGAAAAGGGGTATGTTTTACATTCAACATGAACAGAATATGTATTTTGCATCTTAAATATATTAATAAATATGTTTTAAATATTTAAGTACCTATGTATTACCTATTTGTTACTTTGTAGAAGATGTTTCCCTATCATGACATACTATGTTTCAGCTGTAATGGAGAGCCCTTTTCTTTTTCATGGAAAGGATTGTAATAATGCAGTCTAGCATCACTGAGGAGACTGCATTTTTATACAATGTCACAAGACCTATTTGGAAAAATATAATTATAAAGAAAATTTGTTTTGCAGATCAAAATAAAGATATTGTCATGACCCATATCAAAATATTAGATATATTGTATACAATCTGTATATACGCTATATATAATGGTATATACGATGTGGAAGACACAGTAATATAATAGTTCCTGTGTACTGTTCTTGTAACATTAGATCTTTTTAATAAATAATTCTTTTTATTGACTTTTATCTTATGTCCTGTCAGCTCCTGAATTGTATGCATAGAACACAGAGTGACATAAACATTTGGGATTCCAACAACAATCACATTTTAATTACTTTAATGACTTTCAAAAAGAAAATGATGATTCTACAATAGAGAACGTGGACAGTGCAGCCATTAAAATCAAATATTTTTTACCATCTTTCTAATCTCACATATGTTTTTGTTTCCCTGGGTAGATGTTACTTTTATAGTTAAATAACTGAAAGGTACAAGAAAGTTGAAACTCTCAACATGAACCTATACCTAACAAAACTTGCAAAATAAGCCTGCAAATTAGCTTCAGAAATAAAAGCTCTCTGCATTTTTTAAATAAAAAAAAAAAGAATAGTTGCTTTATAAGGAAGCCACCAAAGGCAGTGTTTTATATACTGAAGCATTAGGTAGCTTCTGGGACTGTCACACATATAACATCCTTTCAGGTGTCAACAATACCCCATGGCCATGCAGGCAGAAAAGCACATTATGGTCATTTCATGTTCAGTTGAAAAGTTTAGTTGCTTTGCCTGATACTTGAAATACTCTGTGTGATAAATCACAACAAAAAAAAAAACTTTCAAAAATATGCATACCCTTTTGAGGAAAAAATATAATAATGGATGACCCAATTATAGCAAAAAAATTTCTTTTTTCATAGTTTTATTTGAGTTTTTAATAATCTCCAATCACTTTTTTATAAAATATCAACTTACAGGGAGAAATGACCTTTCAACAGATTATGAAGTCAAAGAGCGCATTTTGGAAATAAAAATAGATTACCACAGTCACTGTGTGAACTGAGACTTCATTTACAAAATGAGCATGGATTAAATAGTGTATTATATCAGGACTTCCATTATATTAGTTATGAATGTCACAGAAAACTGCAATGACCTGGGTTTGCTGACATAGAGAACTGTGTATATTGAAAATCCATACACTATCAGAACTTCTACCAAAATGCAACCCACTCTTGCTCTTTTATGACTATCATTACAATTCCTCTAAAGATGAAAGACAGTTTCTTCCTTAATTACTTCCTGTACTTTTGAGGAAAACTTTGTCAAGGATAAGGGAAAATTAGCAGCATTTTATCACCATAGGCTAGTTGGCTCCAGGCTATTACAAACAGCCTCCTATGCGTGCCTACACACAGGCTGCTTCCAAAAACACAGCCTCTTCTTCTAAGACTTTTATCTTAATTCTAGTAAAGACAGACCTGAGTACTGACTTCACCTTTATTTTGGTTCATCTTTTTAATACTTTAAACAAGATAATCGTAGTGTACATGTGTCAAAGACTTACAAACCTAGAATAAAAATCTGTGTCAAATTGTACACTGGCAATTTCAATGCTCATGTTAATTATTAGAGGTGTCAGCTGCTTGAGCAAACTGGCACAGAATCTCAGACATGCAGCTACTTTTACTTCCTGTGCTCCTCTTCTGTTGTCAGACTATTAACTGACCATCCCAGCTTGTATAAGAAACCTACCTAGTCATCAGATGCAACTGATAGAGAAATCTGTGATGCCTCTTTTTGGTATGAGTTAGGGACTCTTTTCCCACTTTTAAGCCCAAACTCATCAGTTTTAAAAATATAGGATAAAACCATGAGAGCCTTCCTGAAAGATACAGTTATGAAGATGAATAGCAATTATACGTGTTAACCACAACTATACATGTTAACCACAACTAAAGATATTAAAAATATTTTTATTTTCATACAGAAAATAAAATAGGAAAATGCATCAACTTCCTTTCAGTAACACAAAATGTTAATAAAAAATACTGAAAGTATCTGAAGAATATCTGGGTCAAAGCTTTAGCAAGTAGAGTTTTATTTTAAGCTACGCTGCTCTGCTGGCTGGCTGAGCAAGAATTACCTTTTAATGACTCCATCTCTTATCTTCTACAAAAGGAACTATTTAAGATAGGATAATAAAACAGGGTAGTCCTGATATTCCTTTAAAACTTCACCACGTGGAGTGACAGATTTAGAAAAGAAGCCTCAATTCAATTGCTTAGTTTGGTATAAATCAATCCCTTATTTTTGAGTAATATATTCACCCAAATCCATCATTATTTTGGAGAGAGTAATTCTAGATGATGACAACATTTGATATGTATGGTTTTTAAATTAGGAAGTTTCACATGTACTTTAGGTGAAAAGAGTGAATGCCCACTCTGCCGTGACCACTAGACTATATTACATGGGATGTCAGATGATGTAGAGATAATTTATAAGCCTTTTATCTCTTTTCTAACATGGAGGAGACTCAAAAGCAGATGCTTGATATTTTCTCTTTATACTACATCTATTTTAAGTCCTATCAGGAGAAAACAAATCACCCACAGTACACTGAGTGTGTCTTCTGCCCCTGTTACAGGGAGGAAAAGTAGCATTTCAACCTGCTGGAAAAGTCCTTGGGTATCCCATTCTTCGCCCCCCCCCCCCCCCCCCCGGCCTTGTCCTGCAACAAAGTGCAGAAGGGTACATGTGCATATGGAGTGGGAGGCAAAGAGAGACAAAAGGAGGAGGAAATTCACAAGTACAGCTCCTCACAAGGGTGAGCTGGAGTTCACTCAGCCCCTTGACCCCACAGTGTTTGCCTTCCAACAAGCCATCTGAAAGGGTGAGCCTTTTCCCTTCCAAACATACAGGAGAGGAAAATTTTTTCCCATCTGAGAATGATTGCACTAGATTATTCAAAAAACTAAATTAAGTTTCCACTGTGCTGGGCTGCTAACTGCCAACATTTTCTGACTTTCTCAGGGGAATAGGAGCTAATCCCACAGCTATTGAATGGGAAGTGAAAGGAATTTCATCAGTGTAAATTTGTCATTTAAAAAAAAGCATTTGAGTATCCAGAGTACCTACAAAAGGTATTCAGTCTTTGACACTCTTCACTTTGGCCATTAAATGTAGGAGATAAAGCTGGCAGCTTGATGACTGAATGTACTATTTCAATATGAGAAACAGGCATGAAGTGGCAAAAAAATCACCACATATCTTAAATATTGCTAGATCTCTCCAAGTTCAGTTTGCAGAATGGTAGAGTCTTTCCTTTTGGATAGTTTTTTATTACACCCGAACACTTCTTTCTTTGAAAGTTTCTGATTTACTGAAAGCTATGACATTGAACGTCCTTCAGCACAAGACATCTGCAACAACTTAAACCTTGGTGTGACAGCATATTGCCAGATGCATTCTATTTTCTCAAAGCATAGTTAATCCCACAACCCTTCCCTCCACAAGGAAAATATTTACATTCATGAACAACAGTGAGGCTGTCAGAAATTTCTGGCTTTAAATAGCTGCTGAACTCTTTCTTAGTCAAAGAGTAGAACTGTTAAGATATGGCAAACTTATAAAAAGGTAAGAAAAATGTGATACAAAATAGCCCAAAAAGCTAGTAGGGCTTCTCACATAGACCAGCAAACAAGTCAAATCCAAAATGAAACTACATGACTCACACAACCCTCTGCATCTAGATGATGTGGGGAGGTGAGAGGACTGTCTCCCTGCATCCTCACTTTAATTTGTTGAATGTCAGTAGAGTAGGACCTGTAGGGCCATAAGAACTCTTCACAGGGCTCTTGGCAAGATGCTATAGAGGAGGAATGCCGGTCAGGTAAAAGGAGAAACAAGGTTTTTGTCTGTTTTGTGGTTGATGCTGCCAGTTTTACAGAGCTCAGAAGTAAGGCAAGAGATACATGGTCACCCACAGTAGACTCCTAGGGAAGCTGGCAGCCCGTGGCTTAGATGGGAGCAGTCTGTGCTGGGTTAGGAATTGGCTGGATGGCCGAACCCAAAGAGTTGGCGACCGGTCACCAGTGGTGTCCCTCAGGGATCTGTGTTGGGTCTGGTCCTGTTTAATATCTTTATTGATGATCTGGATGAGGGGATTGAGTCCATCATCAGCAAGTTTGCAGATGATACCAAGCTGGGAGGAAGGGTTGATCTGCTAGAGGGTAGGATGACCCTACAGAGGGACCTGGACTGATTGGAGAGATGGGCTGACTCTAATGGGATGATGTTTAATAAGTCCAAATGTCAGGTACTTCATTTTGGACACAACAATCCCATGCAGAGATACAGACTGGGGACAGAGTGGCTGGAGAGTAGTCAGGCAGAAAAGGACCTGGGAGTGCTGGTTGACAGGAAGCTCAGCAATGTGCCCAGGTGGCCAAGAAGGCCAATGGCATTCTGGCCTGCATCAGGAATAGTGTGGCGTGCAGGACCAGAGAAGTTATCGTCCCCCTGTACTCGGCACTGGTCAGGCCTCATCTTGAATATTGTGTACAGTTCTGGGCCCCCCAGTTTGGGAAAGATGTTAGGATACTGGAATGTGTTCAGAGGAGGGCAACGAAGATGGTGAAGGGGCTGGAGCACAAGCCCTACGAGGAGCAACTGAGGGAGTTGGGGCTGTTTAGTCTGAAGAAGAGGAGGCTCAGGGGAGACATAATTGCTCTCTACAACTACCTAAAAGGAGGCTGTAGATGGGCAGGGGTTGGTCTCTTCTCTCGGGTGACCAGTGACAGAACTCGAGGGCATGGACTCAAGCTTCGTCAGGGAAAGTTTAGGCTTGATGTTAGGAAAAAGTTCTTCACTGAAAGGGTGATTGGCCATTGGAATGCGCTGCCCAGGGAGGTGGTGGATTCGCCTACCCTGGAGGTGTTTAAGGGGAGACTGGATGAGGCACTGAGTGCCATGGTTTAGACGATGGCTGGTGTTAGTGTTGGTGTTAGTGTTGGGTTATAGGTTGGACTTGATGATCTCAGAGGTCCTTTCCAACCTTATGATACTGTGATACTGTGATACCTTATATCTTCTTTAGTTACTTAGATCTTACTGTGTAGGTAATTAAATGGCAGATAATGCTGACATGCTCCAGAAGGTCTGCACAAAACTGAGTGAGGGAGGAAAAAGAGAGCAAGTATATTTCAGTCCAATAACTGTGAGTTGTATCAAATCTGAACTGTGTTTACTTCACACTGAGTGTGGAACTGAGAGGTGAGACTCAGAAAAGAGGATCTGGAGCTATCTCAGAGGAAGTCAGAAACTTATGGCTTACCATGTATCATCTGGTAAAATGCAGTAAAAGTCTAGTATCATCAGGAAGTTATTGAGAGCAAGATGAAAAACCATTTTTCTTTAACAAAATCTATTGACTTTATACAGTACTGGTACTTCGTTCACTTGAGGTCTCAACTTTTCAAAAATGACATAATAGAGATATTGAAGAGGAAGAGAACTAAAATGATCAGGGGTAACATCTAGAACAGCTGTCTCCTAGAGAAATGCTAAAAGGACCAGGGCTCCTCAGATTAAATACAAATGGGCAACAGATAAGAAGATATCACACGCCAGTGTTCTCTCCCATTGTTCTCTGACATGCAAGGGAGAAAGCATGCCAAAGATCTGTGAAAGTTAAAGATCCTACTTTATCTGTCCAGTGAATATTGAACTATTCACAAGCTCCAATACTAAAAAGGTGCTATTTCAGAATACGTCCTGTGCCCAGAGCCAGAGTAATCAAATCGACTCCCAGACATGTGATGAGAGTCGGAAAGAAAAGGCATTTGAGATCTGTGAAATACTCAGATGGATCTTTAAAGCATTTGTGGTAGACATAAGAAAAAGTATGTCTGCCTCCATTTTACAAAGGGACACTGACAAATATGCCTGGGAAACTTGTGAATATACGCAGGATAATGATAGTATCCCTCCCACATGGACATAAAATATAGAGGCTGAAATTGGATATTCAGAATCAAAGCCCAGCATTTTTACCCTAATTGCCTTTAAATCTTTATTGTTATTATTTTAATTATTAATGTTTAGGTTGTAACCTCATAGTAGTTCTTGCAGGGCATCTTTGTTACCTGCTAATAATTAATCAACTGAAGACTGTAAACGAACGTACACATTCCTTCTATCCCTGCATCATCTCTTAAGCTGCACATAGAGGCTGGGACAGTTTTATGTAAGACAGCAGAGCAAAAACAAATACTGTTCTTACTCTTTTATGAATAACAATAACACTTTTGCTGCCAGACTGTCAGAGAATGAGGAAATGGAAATGCAGCCCTTTTACTTTCTCTTTTATGCTGAATGCACTAAGTGGAATGATTTTGGTATAATTTAGAAAAGATGCCTGATTGATGTAGGTTATAATTTTAAAACTTAGTTTTCTGCTTCTGAGTACACATACTCACTAATTAACTTGAACAGCAGTTTATAAGACTGGTTTTGACTCTGCTCGTTTAATGAACAAATCCAATCAACCACCTTGTTAGCATAAATGGAAAATACATGTCTGCAAGAATGATAAAAACTGATTGCCATAGTGATTAGCATAACGTGCCTCCTGGGAAGCTATTTGGCATTCAGGTCTCACGAGCACTTTTGAAGATTGATACAAGTCTTAGTGTGCTTTGCATTGGACTTGCAGCTTATTTAAATAAGAAGACATCTGTCTAGATCTGATGTCTGACATTTTCATTACAAAATTTTACATTTCTGTTTATAAGAAAATGAATCTTACTTTCCAAAATGTTGTGGGTGTTTTCACATAATGTATGTTTGGCTTATTTCATTAAGAAAACCATAAATATACTTTTTTTAGTGTCCTAGATGCTTCAGCCATTATAGCTGGGCTAAACCAGCCTTCGTAAAGCTGTTACTGACTCACAGTTAAGCAATCTTGTCACATTGGAGGCTCTGTGTTCTACTCCAGAAATTTTTAGAGCCACTGTAGACCTCAACCTACAGGGCTGTATGTTCTGTATTTCACAGAATTGACTGAACTATGGGGCTACATCAAATGTTTCTTCCATTTTGCATCTGTATAGGTTCACTGTAGCCCAAAAGAATTGAGTTGCAAACAAATTCTGTTTAAATTCTGCAAGTTAATATGAAAATCTTGAATTAATTTATTAGGAAAAAACAAGCAACTAATATATTCAGCTTAACTTACCCTGTAAATTTAAAGGAAACACAGCTTCCAGAGAAGAACAGTGAAAACCAGGAGGGAAATAAATAACATCTCAAGCTAGTATAGTTGCAGAAGATCTAAAAGAAATAGTGTTTGAACTCTACTCCAAGCTCTTAAGGACAGACATTGAGCAGTCATTCCTGTGAAGTATCCTACATAAATATAAAAATACTGCATTCAGTGTACTGCATTCACCACAGCAGCACCTAAATATAATTACCAATTCAAGGAACACAGATAGGAAACTGGGATTTCACTGATAACAAATATGATAGGAAAAAAGAGTAAGAAATAAATGCAGAAACTTTAAAAATATTCACTCTTGCAAAGTACATAATTACAAATCTCAGAGACTACATAATTCTTGCTGAAAAAGAAGTTCCAGCAAAGAAGGATTTAACTTAGATTTCCTACCTGGTGAAATTGAAATGTTTCTTGGCCATTATTCCATTATTAAATATTAATGGAAGACACACAATATTCCTACAGGATACTGCCTGCCTGCTCTCTTGCCCTTGTTGCCTGTACATTTAGTTTTAAACTGTTGACCATAGGAAGGAGATTCCAATAAAATTCTCCCTCTGTTCATGTTGTCTTCCACACTTGAGGAGTGGAGAGTTCTTCTGTCACCAGTAATTCTGCACTGGCTAAAGACAAAACCCAGACCATTGTTCTGATCCTCGACAATAGTAGTAATCTGAGCAAGTGCTGAGGAGCAGCTTCTTCCATTTTAGCTATGTATTGACTGTATAGGCCTGCATGACTTCTTCCTTGGGGAATAAAAATGCTCACCTCGCCCTAAAACACACTGTGGACATAGCTTTCAAAGCCATGTGAATGTGGTTTTTAAAGGGTTAATTTTCATAATGGAGAATAAATATCTTTTAGAAGGTTTTACCTTCTGGGAATGTCCTGGGACATAGCTTTAGATGTGTTGCTTGAACAACAGCTTCCCTGACTATCCACTGAATATCTCAGAATAGTCCATGTGCAACCTAAATACATTCACGTTCACACTATGCAGAAATGCAAAAAAGAGATGTTACACTACTACTCACTTAACCAACATTTATAAAAGTGTCCAAAACCGTGAAATGCCACTACTGAATAAGAAAACTCTCCAAAAAAACATAGAAGAATTCGTAGCATAAGAAAACATGCACTTACTGGAGCGAGTCCAGAGGAGGGCCACAGATGTGATCAGGGAGCTGGAACACCTCCCGTATGAGAGTAGGCTGAGAGGCTTGGAGAGGAGAGGATATGGTCTGATGCCAGTACAGATATGTATTAAACCAAACAGACTGAAAACAGAATAAATGCAAAGCAAAAAGTCCAAAGTTCGAAAAAAAAAAGATCACTTCTCTTCAGGATTTCCAAAAATATTCTATGCAGTTTCTCAATAATTTGGCATGTTTCAGGTCAAACAAATTTTCTGAAGAAAAGTTACAGAATAGATTCTAAAGTATTTGTGGCCTCTTTTGTCCTTTGCTTGTATGAACACATAGCTTCTATAGCACTCGTCAACTGAAACAAGTTGAAATCATTTCTTTGCTCCAATAGTCAGCAATAACACCGGCATGTCTCACATCTTCAGACTGATGCTTTCTCTGTGGCACTCAAGATCAAATTGAACATATTTGCCATTGTATTTTTCAGTTAAGATCTGGACATATTTTAGCTAAAACCAGTTTTCCATTCAGTGTTTCAGTGTCTGTATTTCAAGCCCAAGGGTTCCCCCATGTAATACATTAACAAAGAGGTGAGAGTTTAAAAGTTCATTATTTTCTGTGATGCACTGGTTCTACCTACAATTCATATTCATTGTCAAACACACGTACAGGTGTGTGCACGTGTCTGATGTACTCAAATAAATAGCAGCTGACATTGTCATTAGAGTTTCTTATCTCTTCTTGAATACCTTTAAAAGTGTTACTTAATGCATGATACTACAGTGTCCAATTAAGCAAGAAGTGACTGTGATAGGTAGTGACCTTTTCCAAGTGATTTCCATACATAACATGCTGCATGAAATCCAAAACTACAGCTCCTGAATGAAACCTATCAAAAAGAAAGACTGTTCTCTTTTATACCAGCATTGTAGAGTGCTGTGCAAATGACTGGGATCTTTAAGGCAAAATCATAGTGTGTGACATTTCATTTTCATAACATTTTCATTCAATGAAAATATGTTTTTAATGGTCTAATCCTTGTAAAATATTAATGATTTTGCTGAATGTGACAAAATTTATAAGCTAATATACTCGGCACCATTATGAGAGTGCCTATTATAAGTGTACTCCAGGTATAGAAAGACTACTGGAAAAGTGAAATATTCAAAAAAATATGTAAAATAAGCTGTGATTTGTGTATCACTGCATTGTGTTATTAACTTGAAAAATAGTTTTGCTTCAAAGGAAATGTCACTGAGGTCCGTAAAGTTTTCAATCAAGGCCCAATTCTAAGTAAAATGAACTCATTTTAGGCAGTGATTACTTTTCAGTTAGAAGAAAATTTTAAATTATCTGACTTATACTTAAAGCATCTTTCACACTGACTTTGGAAAGACCGTAGGTATATATCCTATAATTAGGTGCAAAGACTTCTGACGCATAGGTAATAGCGCAGAGGTTTCTAGCATATAAAATCAGTTCAAGAGGAAAATTTCTGATTTTACATATCAGGGTAAAGTTCATTTCCATTTAAAAAAATGAAGAAGAACATAAGAAAATGCCTCTTATTTCCTAATTATTTGAGTTCTACTGCTTTGCTTTATTGCTGGGAGATTTAAGAGAGGGAAAGGAGTTACCTGTGATGATGAGAAAGATTATCTGCCTAAGGCAGAAGCTTGGAAATTCAACACACAGGAATTTATTTCCTGGCATTTTTATGCATTTCCACTTCTCCCTTAAACACGTAGCATTATGTAATATCAAATTCTGGTGGCACACGGAGAAGGTATGGAGTGTAGAAATTACATTTACTGTCTAAAACACAAGACAGTAAATTTTTGAAAGTTTATGAGAAACTCATTCTACGATGTCATTGGTTGGTGTAGCTCTATTTCTAAATAAACATCTCAGGAAGCACTTATTTCACCCTCCTGAGTAAAGTGACCAGAGAGTTTGAATCAGCTTTTTCTATATAAGAAGAGAGAACTATTATAGCAATATTCCCCACAAAGGCACATACAAGGGCAGAGGATGAGGGAAGGAAATATTTCCAAGTAGTCACAGAAGAATATAAAACCACTCCTCAAAAATTCTGTTGTGAAAATCAGGGAAGAAGTACCATCTTATACGGGATCAAGCTAAATGTGATTATAGCATAGTCTGTGTAAAACACAAGTATTTTACCTTGTAAGAGTCTAAGATATCAGTGACATAATCTATTCTTATAAATCCTAGAGATAATACTGACTGATTAAATAATGGTCCATCTAAAAATATACAATACATAAGTGTCTGTGTATCACTTTTGCAAAAGAGGAAGTATTTTATTTCTAATGCAGTTTGAGAGGTTTAGAATAGAAGTATGATGTACAATCATTCATTCCCCAAAAGATTGCTGAGTTTTTAATATTCATCTCAGAACCTGATGCTCATCAGGTCTCAGATGTCTTGAAATGAGTCGTGCCAGTCTCATGCTGTTTAAATTAGAAATGCAGTCAGCCATTTTTTTAATTGTTTAATTCTACAGATTTATGCTTATTGAAATATTTTATTTCATTTCTACTGCAATTACTTTTCTTGTCAAGTTAAAAATATTTATGTTCAAGTTAGTATAAAGACAAGTTTCTTCAAAAACATCTCTTTAAAATTTACGGTTAAGTCATTTCACAGCTCAAAGTAAACTAGATTCAATAATGATCATATTTTAAAGTTAAATTGCATTCCAGGCACCTGATACAATGAAATGGAAAGATGTATTACAGTCCTTTAAGAAAATCATTGGCAAAATGTAGTGGGTTTAGACCAAGGCAAGTGAGCTGGTTTGAGCTAGATTTCCCAAGCTCTCCAACCACTCAGTCTGCCTCTCTCCCAAACCTTCCCCCCTTTCAAAGGAAAAAAAAAACTATAGAAAAACTGAAATCACACTACATATATATATTTCTATATTTTTCTAAGTACAAAGAACTACACTGCAAGGATATCACGCAAAACTCCCAAGAAAGGGAAAAGGGGAAAGGGAAAATGGGAAAAAGGACAAAAGGATCTATATAACACCCAGCATATACAACTGTAACTAACAAAGTAAAGAACTAATGAAGTCTCACCACTTCCCTTGAGGAAAGCAGAACAGCTAAATCCGACCCAGGATTCTCCCCCACGCGTGGGCAGACAACAGCAGCCGCTGCAGGCCTCAGCTCCAGACAGGACCAGCAACAAGGAGCCTCCTGTTCACCAGCTTGTGGGAAGAAGAAGAGAGCGTACTCTCTTATCTACACCTTATTTATATGTCGTGTTACTTTAAAGGAAGATATGGACTACTGCCATAGATCCTGACCTCCACTGTTACGGAAGACCTGTAAAGGCCATTTTTTAAGGAAGAACTGAAAAATCCAAAAGTCAATCCACTACATCAAGGTGACAGTAATGACTGAATGAGCAGAAAGAGCTTTGAGAGGTAACAACTCAATTAAAATGATTGTTTTTTCAGAGCATGGAAAGACAACACGGGACAAAAGAAAAGACTAACAGATGACCTATTCATTCAACTTAAAATCTTTATAAATTGCAAGAGAACAGGAAGATCATTCTGTCCTTTCACATCAAAGTTATCACTAATGTGGATAAGGAGCTTGATCTGTTTCAATTATAATACCAGCAGCAGGTTGCTAACACCTTTGTGATTAGTGCTCTTTTTCCAAGAGGTGGCCTTCATTATGTGGTAGAATAGCTTTCTGTAGGATTAAACTCTGTCATGGGAAGATAACTTCTACTCTGCTCTCCACTATCAGATATTTCACAGTTGTAAAATAAGTGCTTGGATTTTTTTGTTTGTTTATTTGTTTGTTTTTTTGAGCTATAGCACTGTTATATGAGGGAATATAGGCTTTATCATGAGATGCTTCCCCAGAAAGTAAGATCCTGCCATTTACCCTGATACAGATGGTAACTGAATGTAGAGACATTCTGGAAATTTGTTGTATTGATTTCCCCTCCCCTGAAATAGACCTTTTGATTCTTGTGTTTCCACCCTTTGCTTGTGAACTTCCTCATCCTTGGGAGTTTAACAAATTCAAATCAGGAGATCTAATTTTGCAAGGACTTTTTCCCTTCTGATGACCTAGGCAGAACAGGCTGTATAAAGTGTGCAATCCATAACGTATTTTTACAAGAGAATTAAGATATTGTTGTGTGACTCTCAATGATAATAGCTCAGAGAGGAAGAATAAAGTTCTGATGTTAGACCTGATGTGGTCAATAATCCACAATCAATTAAATCAAGTATTTGCGATAGCAGGAACTGGAATCAATAACACAGATAATTTAAGCATTTCCACTCATACCCATTCCTGCTCCTTGGTAATTTGGTGTGGCAGGTACAACGATCCTGGCAAAGACTTGACAAATATCAGGGCTTGTCAAAGACCTCATAGAGACTGGGACTTTCTGGCTATAGAAACCTGATAAACTGACAAAATCTCCATTCCCCATCCCCCTGTGCAACCAGGATTGGGGGAGGAGGTAAAGAGTTGTTGCCAGGCTCACAGTCCTGGAAGATGCAGGCCCCCAGACAACTAGAAATGACCACAGATCAGACACAACAGTGGTATAAAATGGGGTGAATCCCTTCTCAGAGCTGCTGGTCTGCAATCAGGGCCCTCCTTTTGGGCTGAGACGTTGCCCAGGGTAACTTCCCTGGAATGGAGAACCTTCATCTTACAGGTGAGTGCTTGTGCTCATTTCAGGTCATGCTTCTAAAGGATTGTTCACAAAATTTAAGAATTCTTTAGGTTGGTTTTATAGTCATACTGCCACCTGGCATCCGAACTTACTTTCATTTGTCAGAGTGTTAAGTAAATCCGGATTTTCACTTCATTTTTTTTTATTATTTTATGGGTGCTTCTGCAACATTAGTTCAGCTCTCTTTGACCTAATGAATTTTTGATATAATCACTATAACAGACGAACCCGTCCTTGTAGTAACTTACCCCTGAGTAAGGATGAAATAAAAAATGGCTTTATTCTCATTGGAACTTCAGTAGGTTAACTACAAGGGGACTTGAGAGGAAGTGCAATTTGTGATGTTAGATAAAACAGGCAAGAACATAAAAATATTTAATGGTTGGAAACTGAAGTTAAATGAAATGAAATTACAAGCAAGATATAAATTTTCTAACAGCAAGTATAAAAACAAGAACTATTGCTGTCTCATGGACTTTCCACAAGAGAGAAGAATCTTGCTTAGAAGTCTACTAGTAAGTACCTAGGTACAGCCAGAAGTTAACGTTTCTATGCAGGAAATTCAGCTCAAATATTGACCTGATGTTCTCGGAAAGTTACGATTAAGTGGCCAGGGCATTCTCATCTATTACGACAACCTGTAAGCTGTGTAAACCAAGAAAAAATGAAAGAGCTCTGAGGTGTACGAGAAGCCCAGGAAGTTTCACCAGCAGGGACAGTAGAGCTGTACTGCACTAAACTGAGCTTCTAGAAACACAGCTTCAACAATTCCAGGATTTAAGACTGACTTTAAGTGTTTTCGTATACAATTTTACCTTGAAAACACAGTAGAATTGTGCTAGTTTTTATAAGCAGAATGTTCTAATTATATGGGGGAATTTCCCAGAATACTAAAGTATGCGATATGTCCAAAATTCGCTACTTAAGGGATGAAAAAGAAGTTTTTCACTAATTAGAACAGCAGGGAAATAGCAAAAAACTTATCTCAGGGCAGAAAGTAAGAGAAAAATAGTCAGGCATTTTACCTTTCACAATGGTTTGCTTAAGCATTTCAAGCCATTTCAGGTCTCATTTCCCTGATGTAATTAGTAAAGGGAACAACAATTACCTGCAAGTTGATTAAATAAATCAGCACTGTTACTCATTGTGAAGTTAATGATCAGTAGTACAGATCATTGTTATGGACACAGTTAGCAGAGTTGTTGCTATTCAGCATCAACAGTTTACTAGAGAGAGTTTTACTCTGCTTTTACGTTATGTCATTCAAATACATTAACATATTATTGCAATAAAGCAATATATAAGGGTATGAAACACTCAACCCCTTGGAGAACATATCTGAATTGTTCTTACATTTCCTAACTAGGTTTGCCCAGAATCTCACGTTCACTTTAATGCTTTTCATCTTCATTTTCAAGATGATTGATCACCTGCTTCAACTGTGCACATGTACATATTTATATTTTAAAAGTTATCCAAAACTTCTGAAGAGAAATAGTAGTGAACAGCTGTATTTTTCGGGAGAGGGGAAAAAAAGAAACAACACAAAAAACCTGAACTCCAAAAACCTTTCTACCATAAGAACAGAGTTTATTGCTCATGACAGAAAGACAGATATCCTCTGATGATTTTCTCAGACAGGGATTGAAATTCCACAAGAAACAGAACACAGGTAACCTCATCATCTCTATTCTAAATGCACATTTCTTACCTGTTTTCAATAGAGTATTCTCAGAGCAGGTTGGTATATATACAAGATTTTACCACTCTAAAATATCAGCATATCATATTTTTTCCTTTTATTCTGTTCCCAGGGAATGTAACATACAGATGCGTAATAAATACTACCAACAGTTTTATAGCACAAATGACCCTACCTGTGTCTTTCCAGCAATCTTTTAGCTATGTGAAAAAGATAACCCAAGAAGTTCCAACTCAGGTTTTTCAAACATTCTGCAGCCCACACCTCTTTTGTACAAATTGTTTAATATTAAAAATTAATTAGTGGTAGTTATGGCATTTCGTCATGATATTGTAATAATTTTTTTCTTTCCAATCAGAATTGAACAGAATTGAGTGAAAGAGGAGTAAACATGCCAGCCATTGCCTTGGCCATGTTTAACCAGAACACAGCAATAGAAAGACTTTGTATTGCATTTCCAGGAGGCAGAAAACAAAGAAACATCCAGTTGACCAGCAATCTAGGAGTCAGATAAAACCCCTCTCCTAAACAAAACTGTTTTGCAATCACTTATTTTTGTTACACAAGTGTCAAAGAGCAACCAAATACAAGCTTTCAGTTTTATGAGGCCCTAGTCCAAGCAATAGAGTAAGATTCACTACATATCCGAAGAGTTTCAAAATTAGATAAGAGTTCACAGTCCTACTTGCCATGCTTCGAAAGATTAAGGTATTTTCTTTTTGATCAGGCCTTCAAGCAAAGAAAGTGAGAAAAGAGAATGAAGCCAGCATGTAAGTGTAATGTAAACAGTTACCTCTAAAGTGAACAACTGCAGGTATAAGGAGCTGTGTAAAAAAAAAATAAATCACAAATAAGTAGAATAAAAAATTAAATTGGCTTTCAGAGTTTTTCTCAGCATACCCAGCTACAAAGTGGCAGGACATCCCAATCGTAGTAAACAAATTACACTATACATCAAAATAATAACACATCATTTTAAAACCCACCCTTTATTCAGCAGAAGCCCATTTACTAAATTTATGAAAAGGAATATTTCACAAACCCCAGATGTTCAGCAAATATTAGTTACTCTATTTATTCCCACTACATTTTAAGGTTATTCAGTTCACAGTTGCTAAGGGAACAGATTTCATTTATTGCATATGTTATCAGAACTAGAATATTACTCTGCAAGACATAAGTCTACAAAAGATGTGACTTTGGATCTAAATAAATGGGCAAAACTTAGATGAATGTGTGAGAACACACAAGCTCGGGCGTGGGGTGTAGGTGGTATTAGCTCAAATGAGTATAAACAGCTTGAGTTTTCTTTAACTACCAAATTTCCTCATATGTTTTCTCTTACAGAAAACGTACGAGAATTTTCTCAAGGAGTTCTCAACCCTTTCTGTAAATATCAACTTAAAACAGTTACATGTTAGGCCATTGCTAGGGAATATGGGCTCCTTTTTGTTAAAGAAAACATTTCAACTAAATAAGTTTTGCAAATCAGCAGGTGGTAATCATGTAGCACACACTCAGAAGGCAGCCTAGGCCAACATGAAAGTTAAGCTTTTGAAGGATAAACCTTGCCAGCCATACGTCAGTAGAAAAGTGTCATCCTTTACATCTTTTCCTTGGGACTTGGCATCCCAATAGGCAGTGAAGATTACCTGTTGAAGAAGTTCCTATAAGCACTTGTTCTTATGAGTAAACTAAAACATGCTTGCTAATGGCTTGCAGAACTCGCTCTAGAAGAGAATTTCCCTTCTGAAAGAGCGGGCTGCCTGCATTTGCCAGGGAGAAAAAAAAACCCAGACAAACAATGTGGGTAAACTAAACCCAACAGAATGAGTATTAAGACTGTGCTATTCCACAGTGCACTGGTGTTCTCTTGTCATTTTATTTCAGGAAAGAGTTGCCACAAGCAGAGATGACATTGATTGCTTTTCTCCTGCAGTGTAGAGCATATAGAAATGCACCAAAGCTAATACAGAGGAGCCTCTCCACACATGCACATTTGTCCTCTAAATCTCTTCCTCCTTTCCTAAACTCTACAAAGAGAAAATTTACAGCAGGCCCAAGACAACCTAGTAACTAATTGGCACCCAAAGGAAAGCTGTATTCTTATTAGAAAGTTTTCCTTCAGCTAGAGTACAAAAACCCTGCTGGATTTCTTTCACATCATGGGCCAGATCCTGAGATCTTTACTCACGTTGTACTCACATCATATAGTATATGTTTATAGCTTGCCTTCCTGGAAAAACATAAGGATGTAAATTTTAGGATCCAAAATGCACTCATGAGAAGTACTCTCCGCGGACAATCTCCTGTCAGGACCAATTTTGCTCTACTCATTTACGATTTCAATTTATTTTTCTTAAAAAAACACAAACAAAAAAAATCCCAAATTCCTATTCTTAAAATTAGTAATCCTTCCCCTCCACTTTTAGTGGGTATGAAAGCCTGAAGAAAAGAAGTCTGCATATCCATCAAACCAAACTACTGTGGAACTGACAGAATGGAAAATGATTGCTTGCATCATCTCTACACCGTGCTTTCCTTGCACTGTGCAGAATACTCCATCTGACTTTGGAAAATACTTTCAATTTCACTGAAAAATAGGAATGTAGTAGGTAGACCTTAACTGATGTATTGAAAATGTGTTTGCATAAGTTTTACAAATCCTGCGAGGAATTTTAAGACCTCTGTCTTCATGTGTAAGACATCAGGAGGAGCATTATGCAGGTATCTTCATAAGTACAGTTCATTTTGAGATATTTCTGTGAATTAAGTTGGAGTGAGGGAAACAATGCAAAAAAACCCTCGCTAAAATATCCCCAAAAGCACAGTATGGGGAATTATCTATGTACACAAAAATATATCAAGTTTGATAATATGGCGGAGGGGAGGGGATGGGGGGAAGAAAGTAATTTCATGAAGTCTGGCGTGTGTAAACCAGATCAGCCCAAAGCAATTTGCCTGACTTTCTGGCAATTTGCACTGTTTGGTACAATACTATTACACTAGTCATTAAATGGTAGCAATAAATTAACAACCTGAAGCATCATGGGACCTTTGTGTGCACATGGAATTATGGAATTAGTGGCAGCAGAATAAAAGTCTTGAATACTCTATGTTTAAATCAAGCTACCTCCTTGCCTTTTATGATTGTGATTTATTGAATGATCACCAAAACACAGAGGTTTTGCTTGTATTGTCTTCCGTGCTTTGTTAGGAAACCCTCTATAGGAAACGTAATAGCACACAGATTGCTAGATAAATTCTAGAGCATCACAGGCACTGAAGATGCTACATACGTGAGCTGCACCATCAAAAGAGCTGAAAGGAGTTGTCCAGGAGGCACCTGTCCTATTATACCACATATGCTGTGTTTTAGTTAAGGCTGGACTGCCCATGGCATTCTAATCAACACCCACCCTAGTACGTAACAGGGGAAAAAGACTGCATTTTTTTTCTATTCTATCAGTCACCTCTGTTACTGAGGCTTCCAGGAACAAAGTGACAGGGCACAGATCAACTGAAAAAAACTGTTTTAACGTACTTTACGTAGTCCACACAAGATTGGATTGAAGAATTGAAGAAAGGCACAAACATGAGGACAATCAAAAATTCTTTGAGCATAGTGAAAATGACTGTTGTGTTTGCTGTACTGGTTTGGGCTGGAATAGCGTTAAATTCTTTCATAGCAACTCATATGATCCTATGCTTTGGATTTGTGCTGAAGAACATTGATAACACAGGGATATTTTAGCTATTACTGAATAGCGCTTACACAGAGTCAAGGTCTTATCTTCTCATACTATATGACTTTGTGCTCAGGAATAAAATCTGGGAGAAGAAGGTGGACGGCAGGATGTGTAGAGGTAGGGTATTTGTCTTCCCACATAACCATTATGTGTGATGGAGGCCTGCCATCCTGGAAATACTGATGGGAAGCAGTGAATGAACTCCTCATTTTGCTTTGCTTGCACACAAAGCTTTTACTTTGCCTTTATTTCATCCCACGAGTTTCTAACTTTTGCCCTTCCAATTCTCTCTCCCATCTCGTCAGGGGACAGTGAGCAAGCAACTGGGGCTGAGCTGCCTACCAAGGTTTAACCATGACACCTACACAAAATTCACTAACTGCAAAACAGACTTATGCAACAAAGAGTGAAACACCTACACAAAATTCACTAACTGCAAAACAGACTTATGCAACAAAGAGTGAAAACATCTAATTTCAGCACTTTTTAAATGTAGTTATTCACTTTTTCAGTACAAGAGTTTGAAAAATGGATTTCAAATTAATATTTATGGAATTGAGGAAAGATTAAGCAGAATTATTTTTCATCAAACAAAACACTTCAATCTCCATTCCATTAAGGAAGGTAAAAATAAATTCTGCCAAGGCCCTAAATTTCTTTTCATTCAAAAACAAATAAAAAATCAGTTACTGACATAACATTCTCTTTTCCTTCCAACCTTAAACTTTTATAGTCTTACTGATTATTGTTAAACAGCTGCAGAATATAATTTCGAAAGCTTTAATCTTAATGGAGTTAAAAATCACGTACCAGGAGCCACTTTCATGGCATGATATTTTTAATGAATCCTATGAATCCTATTAGAGACACTTCATAGTCTATACTGCTACCTATTGACATAATTTCTTGCATTTATGCATATAAAAATGTAGTTCTTCTTTCAGGGTAGTCTCCTTACAGATGATAAGAGATTAAATATGTTACTTTTACACACAGAGCATAGACATATATAAATAAGAATATGAAAACTTGAAATATTACAGACTAATAAGTACTAATAAGGAGGTATTAAATGTTCGGTTATTGATAGTTTAAAATGTTAAATATTTAATCATTTTAAACAACCATCGAAATGTCCCTATTTTGGAAGCATTGTTCATTTCACCTATCTTTAGATGTGAAATATTCAAGCAAAGTTTACTCAAGAAGGATTAGAGATAAAATCTGCTAGTGTATTTGAATTTATGAATTTCCATCATTCATCACAGAAAACCTGTTTCCTTACAAAATGGTAACAATAAAATATTACCTTAAGCTAAAGTTAGAAAAGTCACCAAGCAATTATTGACCAAATGGTCTCAGTCCTAGAAAAGTGATTTTAAATGTATATAAAGATAAACAAAGAAGATTCGACTGGAAGACAGTAATATATATATAAATAATGGTGAGGTATCATTTTGCTTAATGTTTCTTTACCTGTGGCTAACCGTAAGCAAATAGATAGATGCCTGTGAGTCACCAAGTACCAAGTAAAATTCTGTGTGAATTGACCATTGCTCTCTGATTCCACTTTTGCATTACATGCTATTACTCAACTGAAAGTAAAAGTCTGCAATCTTATGTTTTCCTCAATAGATATCCCAGCTGTGGCTTCCTGTAGGGACTTCAGCAAAGAAGGTCAAGTCTGTAGAATAAAAATTCAAGAGAAAGATTGGAAAATGCCAAAATACTATAACTCTCTTTCACAGCAATAAACTCTGGCTCAGGAAATATATTGTTCCTGTCCTCAACAACAACTTGTGGTCTATTTGTGTTCAACTTTTTTTATACACTGTAAATGGCCTTGGTGTCAGAAATTAATTAGGTCTACTGTCCAAGCAGACAATCATCTTCAATCACCCATAGAAGACAAATATGCCCCCTGCAGTAGTAAGGAGTGAATAAACTAGTCAGAAAAAAACCCAAAATAATTACAAATGTAAACTAACCCTTTCTCCCAGAAGCCAGAACTGAATAATTTTTATATCAAATATGGTCATAAAAATGCATGATGCATTTTTACATTTTGCATTTTACAGTGTTGGTGGCTTTTATGTCAATGAAATGCAGTTCCTGGACAGTACTATTGTTAAAAGTCAGTAGTATTCAAATGCTCTTCTGTATTAGGTATTGTTCTTATGTAAACATTTGTATTGTACAATTCAATGCATTAGTTTTCTAGTTCCGTTTAAATTGCTGGGATTAATATAATTTTGATTAATCCAGATCATTCAGAGCAGAGCTGCTTAAAAATGTAAAGTATTGTAAAAACATGAAAATGCCATTTACAAAAATTCAAAATATAGAAAAGCTGTTGAGAGCCATTCTTCTAAGTATATGAGTGTTCCCAAGATTCCTTTTTTCATCCATTCAAATAAAAAATGGCAAATAAAAAAAAATTCCTAAATTCTCTGCTACTTAAAAATTATGACCTTAGCAAATATGTGGCATTAAAATAAATTAAAATTAAAGTTCTATACTATTTCCAGAGCTAATGTACAAAGTGAAGATTTCCTTCCTATTCAAATAAACTTCTTTGTTAAGCTGTCAGATGTGACTGCATCTTGCTCCATTTGTATTGATGTTCTTTGCAAGATGAATCTTTGTCAACTATTAAAAAGACTGAAAACACCAATTCCAGTTCCTCAGGCGGATCAATAAGCATCAGATCTTGATGTCTGCTTGGCTTGACTCAATTACAGTTCGTTGTGGTTTAACTCCAGCCAGCAACTAAGCCCCACACATCCACTTGCTCACTCTTCCCAGGTGGGATAGAGGATTGAATCAGATGAGTAACAATGAAAAAATTGTATGTTGAGATGAAGACAGTTTAATAACTAAAGCAAAAGCCGTGTGCACGAACAAAGCAAACCAAGGAATTAATTCACGGCTTACAAACGATGGGCACGTGCTCAGCCATCTCCAGGAAAGCAAGATTCCATCATGCATAACAATTACTTGGGAAGACAAATGCCATAACTCTGAACGTCCTCCCTTTCGTTTTTCTTCCCCCAGTTTTATGTGCTGAGCATGGTGTCATATGGTATGGGATATCCCTTCGGTCAGCTGAAGCCAGCTATGTCCCCTCCCAGTTTCTTGTGCACCCTCAGCCTCCTCATTGATAGGTTGGTGTGAGAAGTAGAAAAGGCCTAGGCTCTGCATAAGCACTGCTCAGCAGTTACTAAAATATCCCTGTATTATCAACACTGGTTTCAGCACAAATCCAAAACACAGTACTGTAATAGATACTATGAAGATCTGTAACTCTATCCCAGCCAAAACCAGCAGACAGTTTTATTTTTCACACTCTGGAGCCTATTCAAAATACTGTAGATCATATCAAATTTTTTTATTGTTATTATTAAGAATGTACATTTCACTTGCTCTGAGGCTTCCTTTGCGATTAGAGTCTTATTCTGCTACATAGTATCAAAGAAGAGATAAAGGCATATTTATACCAAGATCATCCATGTCTCATGCATAATACATTTACTATAACCCGTAGAAATTTGCTATCAGCAGGGCAATCCAGACCATCTTATTTAGGAGTCTAAGGTGTATCTGTACTAGCACTTTAATCTGGATTGGGAGTGCACTTCTGAAGTTAATCTCCTGATCATGGTAATTTGATGCTCTTTGGTTCTTGCCCTGGAGCAGTTTCAAAGCTCACAAATTAAACTCCCTTCAGATGTAACTAAATTAAAATTTGCACTCATGTACTGACTCAAATACACTCCCTCCACTAACACATATACAGGCCATGTGACCAGACTAGAGCTAGTCCAAAGTAAAACATGAATAACATTATTTTCTACAAACTGACCTTTGTCCTGTGAGCTCATCCAGCAGATTCAGCTTCCTCTTTGACTGCTTTTTCATCAGGCATCCAGAACTCTCACTCCTGGTTATAAGGCTATTTCAAGAGGCACAAAGAACTGTGATTTACTACAAACCATCGAACTAGACTCAGGTTCTTCTCTATTTAAGAAGAACTCAAGTCCTTTCCTTTTCCAAGCAAGCAGTTTCCATTAGTATACTTTTCAACTACAGTCTGAAAACTTTTAAGGTTTTTATGGGACTTGGGTAGACTATAAAGTTGTCCTCCCAGTACAGAAATATGATGAAATGTAGCATATTTTGTTTGCAGTGGAGGCAGTAGTTGGTCCATTTTGTACTAGCTGCTGTTTTCAAGAGGTATTTATGTGGATCTCTAAGGGAAAACAGGGAAAAGAGATATGTCGCTAGGTTATTATTTTACTCATGACTAAAGAGAGAAAATCTATTTCCCACCAGTATGAACAACATATACAGTTACCTATAATCATCTTTCAATTAATCTTTCCAACGCTAGGAATATAGATCTAAAATTCAGGTAGTCCTGTGTTGTTCTGATAATCCTCTGCTGTATTTTCCTGTTTTCTATGATAACATTTTGTTGTTTCTTTTCATAAAAAACAACCTGAAGCCAACTACTGTCAGTGTAAATAGCATTAAACATTATGCTTCATTATTGTATTTTGTGATGATGCATTTCCAAATCCTATATAATAGCTCCATGAAAATAATGCCTTATCAGATGTAGCAAATGCCATGAGGGTTAGAGCTGATGAGTACAAAGATACTGAGAGAGAGAAGGGAAACCATGCCTCTCTGGGGAGTAGAAAAAATATAAAACAAGAGCTGAAACAGTAAGTCCTAAAATAAAGTCAAAAGGGCATGCAGAAGCATCCAGGGGGACTAGATAGCACACAGGAGTGTGAAATGGAAGACATTGACTTAGGAAGCTCTGGAAGAAAGTATCAAAAAAAGCATCTGCCAATTAGACATACACACAGGGTATAGCCTTACAAGGCTAAAACACTGGAGAATTAAAACAAATCAGCTAGACAAAACTCAGTATGTGACAGTGAAAAGAGGTGCTTATTTATATACATACAGACTAAAGAGCAAAAAAAGCTATTGCTTCGCATTTAAAGTCCTTCATATTTAATGTCCTTATAATAAATTCATGTTTGTGAAGTCCTGATGTGTGTCTTTGGAAGTGTGATCCCCATGAGCTACCAGGATCATACAGATAAGTTGGCTTTTTTATTCTAATACTTAAACCTGTCATTTTGAACCAGTCTAGGTTCAGTTCTAATTAATAACCATGACATGAATGCTTTAGCTCTTCATGTAGCTGAATCTTTGACCTTAATTTTATGTCACAAATAAAATCAATTTTTCAGATGTCAAAGGCCATTATACGCAGTAATGTCTTTTAATATAATTTCTAGCACAGCATTTACACATTATTACCCATTCAGTAACACATAACACCACACACGGTAAAAAAAAGGGCAGAGGGAATGATAGGATAGGAGAGGTGGAAATCAGAACAAAAATCTCTGTCACACTTAAAATAGAAAACCAAATAGAATCACGCTGGAAGTAGAAATTAAGAACTACCAGTCAAGCACTCTGTAAACCTGCTTCTAAATCTCAGGCACAGAACATGTAAATATGAGGAAACATTTAAGAAATATGTTGTTTTATATGGCATATTGTACTGTACAGAATTGTAAGCATGTGAACTCCTTTCTTTCTTTGCCTCTGGTAGAGGGAAAACATAGACTTGAGCAGAGATTAAATGATTTTACACTCGTTCATAACTGTAGCATATTGTTATAGCTCCTGTTGGAGTCTGGAAAGAGATACAATACAGAGAAACTTTAGAGCTATCACATCTATGCTTAACTCCCAATGTTGCATGAGATTAGAATTCTGATCTGTTCTTGCTCAGAAAAACTTTGATTTTGGCAGATAAGGTGATCACACAACTTTTTTCCTTTTTTTTTTCTAATTTTTTCAGACACTTGGAAAAGATGAGTAAAATCATCAGCTTGGGTTTGTGTTCATCTGCCAACAATAATCCCAGCATGTGCCGTCTGCCATAGACATCAAGTTGTCAGAGAAGTCTGGCAGGGTTTGTATCCTTTCCCTGTATTTCTCACATTATTTGGATAAAACCCCCACAATTTCTTGTTTACTTTTGTTCACATCATCAGGATAAACCTAAGGGCAGCAAGCATAACACAACACTGCAAATAAGGTACCTAGCAACACAGTTCCAGAGAAACATTACCATGAGTCATATGGTGCCACCGGATAAAACCATGCACAATAGGAGTCAACATCTAATATCTGCATCTACACAATGGCTTATCTTACAGTACCTTGGTTTCCAGATGTTGCAGTCAATTTTAATTATTAGTGCCAGAAGAAATGCACACAGCTGGCAGGTTAGAAAGGTCAAAATAATTTGACATGAGCATTTATTTCAAGTAGACATTCCCAGATTGGTTTGGATCACAAGTGAAGATGAATACAGTACCTCCAATTAAATTGTCTGTGTACCTCTTCTCTCTGTCTTTCTTATCATGCTTAAGCACAATTAAGAAATAAATTACCCTCTAAGTAGAGCCCAGCAACATATATATTGATATAACCCTAATATAATTTTAATTTTTTTGTTTATAATGTACACATCACTTAAACACATTTTCTGAATATTTCTCCCTTATTTAAAGTTCATGCACTTGTGAAATAAATCAAGGTTTCCCTTGAACATTCATGATTTCCATTAGAAAATTAAATAAAAATGCATAGTCCCACAACGTGTAAATGGACATTTGATAACACATTATATCAGGAGAGCAATTTCCTAATTCTCACTCGTAACCAGGCCAATCACTTTCACATACTGAACAGTGGATCTATAAAATCACCTTCTATGTTTCACCGCATCTGCATTAACTAACTAGAAGTTAATTTATGGAGAGAAATAAATTTGAACAAGTCAGACTCCAAAAAAAATGGCAAATAACCATTAAAGACATTAGCAATCATAAAACAATTTCACAAAATAAAGTGTCAAGGGTTTAATGGAGGTTAAAAGTTGAGAGTTTTATCATAAAAAATATTTATGACTTTATCCTTATCTATTGATTCTTAGTTTCCTGATGAAATTGTATGAAATAGACACTGTGTATTGGATTTATGTGGTAAGCTTGTGCAGTGGGAAGGTCTGCAGCAATGGCCTCTGTGAGAAGACAAAAGGTATTGCCCCTATGTTAGAGACAGAAAGTTCCAGCCAACTCCAAGACAGAGCCTCCACTGCCAAAGTTGAGCCTGTCAAGAGTGCTGGTGGTGCCTCTGTGATAATGTATTTAAGAAAGGGTAAAAGAACCACTGTGCAGCAACCGTGAAAGAGGAATGAGAACATGTGAAGGAAATAGCTCTGCAGACACCAAAATCAGTGAAGAAGAAGGAGAATGATGAGGAGAAAGTGTTCCAGGCTCTGGAGAAGAGAGATTCCCCTGCAGCCCATGGTGAAGACCATGGTGAGATAGGTTGCCCCACTGCAGCTAATGGAGGTTAATAGCGGGGCAAATACCCACCTGCAACTTGTGGAGAACTCCAAGTCAGACCAGGTGAATGCCCGAAGGAGGCTGTGACCACATGGGAAGACCATGCTGGAGCAGTCTGTTCCTTAAGGACTGCACCCTGTGGAAGGGGTCACCACTGGAGCTGTTCATGAAGAACTGCAGTTCGTGGATAGGACCCACATTGGAGAAATTCATTTTGTGGCACGGACCCCACACTGGAGGAAAGGAAGAGTGTGAGGAGGAAGGAGCAGCAGAGACAAAGCAATATAAACTGACCACAGCCCCTAGTCCCCATCCCTCCATACTGCTCGAGGGAGGGAGAGAGGATGGTATTTTCGTAGAATCATAGAATCTTCTGGTTGGAAAAGACCTTTGAGATCATCGAGTCCAACCGCCCCCATCTTCTGCTAAACCACGTTCCTCAAAAACTCATCTACCTGGTTTTTAAACACCTCCAGGGATGATGACTCAGCCACCTCCCTGGGCAGCCTCTGCCAGTGCCTGACCACCCTTTCGGTAAAGAAATTCTTCCTAATATCTAGTCTGAACTTCCCCTGGTGCAACTTATGGCCATTTCCTCTTGTCCTATCACCCATCACTTGTGAGAAGAGATCAACACTCTCTCTGCCACAGACTCCTTTCAGGCAGCCTGTAGATAGCGATGAGGTCTCCCCTCAGCCTCCTCTCCTCCAAGCTAAACAAGCGCACCAAATTCACTGATGAAGATCAGAATTTCCATCATCTTCCCCAAAAGACTATCAGAGATAATAAGAACCTAATTTGTTGCTTCTGAAAGGAAAGCACCTGAAGCAAATTTTTTTGTGCCATGTGGCATTGCAGTAACCATTGAGCATTGACTCCCATAGTAGATGGGAATGACCGATGGCAGGGCTGCAAGAGAACAGGAAATTGTTGTTGTCCTATGCCCTCAGCTTTCTTTTTATTGTTTGATTAGATTAGGCTCCATCCCAACTACTACAGTAGTTTAAAAGTAGTTCGCTTAACTTCTTCCGCACCTGACTGTGAACTTCTTTATTCTGTTTTTCTATAGAAAACCCATTATTATAAGTAAGTGCTGGCTGACGATAGTTATGTAACTCTGAATGGAGAACAAAAAAGTTGAAGTCCTTTGAAATGTATATTCTAGGAATTTGTCAATGAGATTGATGCCCTAATTCCAGTCATGTTCTGTACCATTGTAGCTTTGCTAATACTTGCCTGCTTTCACTTGTAAGGTCCTGGTCATTTCTGGTCAAATCAAAATACTTTACTAGTCGACCTTTTCTCTCTTTACCCCCATGCTTGTATGTATGTCTTAGTATTTCTTAAACACTTGATGAGAAATAATTGATGTTCATTTAAAGTAGTTCTGACAGGATTTACACTTTACAGTCTCATGGGCATTTAGAAAACAAAGAAATACACCATGTTCACAACTTACCACAGTCACATTATATGAAGATTTATCAGGACTACTTTCAGGCAATTAAGAAGGCTTCCTGATTAAAACCAGGAAGAGCCAGTGAGATACAAGTACTTCACACCTACTGTGTTGCTCTGAACATATTTTGAGAATTTTTCATGAATCTAAACTCAGCTGTGATGAAAATGCCTGAAGCTCTGCCTACTTTAGTTTGTTAACACTAAGGTGAATTTGTTTCAGTGTTTTGAAAACCAAACAAACTTAAAACAGCTGCTTCATGTTTAAAATAATACTGTAGCTTTTAGGCAGCAACCCATAAGAACCTTTATCGCCATAGGGACCGGTAAGGTTACATTTCAGAGAAGAATGCTTTATCTTCAAACTTGTTTGCAAAAGAGGAAAAAAATGAGCTCTGTATTCTCCACAGGCACTGGTGTCCCCTAGCTCCTCTTCCTCCTGACACATAAAAGGAACAGCATCTCCACCTCACTGAATGGAGTGTGAAGATTGTAACAGGTTTTTCTACGGCACCTCCATCCATATTCTCCACTTCACAAAAATATGCAAGTACAAACAAAACTTTTCACATGCCACATCCAGATATACATCCAGGCAGACATCTCAGCCTCAGTGATCTATATTGATATACTTTTGCATCAACTGCAGAACAACTTTTGCAGAAGAAACATCACTGCTAAAAAAGCACCATCTTCCAGAAGAAGCTATTTTCCAAGAACCACACAGAAAAATATAGGCAGGATCAGCCCACAGGCTTTCAAATAAAACGCAATACTCATTTCTCATACCTCTGACATCCTCATAGGTATGCAGACTGCACTTTGCAAAGAAATATCACCATCTGTGTGGGCATTACCTAACTACTTAGTTTTGCAAAAGTCAAGACTCAAGAGGAACATTTTGATTCTTTTCCTGTTGCATAGGCATATAATGAAATGATGAGGCAAGATGGTTGTTTTCTGCAGAGAGATAGTGTTTTTAGTAAAATTCTAGGGAGCGTGGAGTGCTTACAAAGCAATGAGCTCACTGGCAGGTCCTGCATTTTTTATTGGAGTAGAGGGAGAAATGTAAGTATAGAAGGAATAATGAAGTATGCCTTGCAGCTACACACACTGTATTTCTTGTACAAAATTCTCTTACTGTTGGAATTAAAAGTGAGAAAGTAATATTTTCTCTGTGCAACCATGATAAAATCTTTGTATACCAGAGAACAACCTGTAAGGTGAATACGTCACTCACAGGCTTTTCTAGATAAAATGGAAGTACATGGTATAGAAATGTGATCAGGGTCCACATTAGTTTAACATTTGCAAACAAGCTGGGTTTTCTTGGGTTCCAGTTACTAATAGGTCAGTTCACTGAAATACTGAGAAGTCTAATTATTTGTGTATATCTTCTAACAATCCCCAAACTGCAGTGAGTTGTCTGCCACATGATAGTAATCATCCCAGAACAGGAAAACCATATTAATGTAGTATTTCCCAAAATAACTTTTTATTAAAATAGAAATTTCACAACATAAGTTTACTGCAATTAAAACTCTCCTCTGCAGTCAGTGCATGAGGTGGCTGCCTGCCAGAAATCCTACAGGATCTTAATGGTTCGTGGACACTGATCATGTCACTTTTACTCTTCAACAAATCTGAACTGATCTTGACTTTTCTCACTGCATTTGAGGCAAGGATCTCATACTCTGAATGGCAAGTTTTAGCTGGCAGAGAAGCAGCCGGGATTACCGTGGTGGTAACATCTTAAATCACCACTCCCATGTTTGTTCAAGATCAATTACCAGAGATCATATTACTGCCTTGAAAAAATGTTGCAGAGGTACAGTTGGCACAGCACTCATTCGAGCAAGATCTGTGAGATTATAGAGAACTAAGACTATATGTTAATAAATAATTCCATTCTTGCATTGAGGTAGCAGCTCTTTCTTTCATAGCTCTGTTTTTGTACGCATTAGATGTTTAAGAAATCACTGTTTTTTATTCAGATATATCAAGGTAATCAAACCCAGTTGCTTAGTTTGGGAACTGCAGGTGTTTTTTGGCAGACCTCCTTCCCTCCTAAGAACAGAGAATGGTATAGATCAGTGTGAAAGGATTAGAAACAATAACCTTTGGACCTCTGAAGAGGGCTGTCTGATTTCTTAGCCTGCTGCAGATTGCTAAAAATCTTTCATTTGCAATGAAATAGTGGGTCTGAAGGGAAGTCTGATGAACTATTCCTACTGAATAGGGGACCTAAAAAACAGGCTGCAAAGCAGAAAAGAGGTATTGTTGAGCAAGGGGGCAAAGACCAGAGGCTATTTTAAAGAGCACATGAGTAGAAGCACCTGACTTGCCATAGTTCAGCGGCAACTGTGGGAACATATAGGAACATACTGAGTCATAAAGACAAGGGTCTGAAACCTTGATGGGTTCAGGGAGAAGATCCTGGATCATACTTTCACAGTCACATCTATCCGTAGTTCCGTACTTCTTGAACTGCATAATACGACATATGCAAGTCCATACACTGAGGAGAAAGATGAAGCTTGTTGGCTATTATCACAGCACAGAATGAATAGTACAGAGCAGCAAAAATTTATTTAATTGTTCCTGGGAAATCAGTTAAGTGTAAGAAAACAGAGTTCAAATGTCATTAAGAACCAAGTGGTGATGAGGCTGTGAACTGCCTTAGGTTAATAAGTTCAGTTACTAGACAGTAGCTAACTAAAATAATATTACCATTTTACCTGAAGAACTATAGCAGATATTTTGCTTAAACAAAAATTAAAATTAGTTTTTTCATCAGGAGGTCATGTGGATGCATATTACAATTTCACTTAAATGATCGGAACAGTTCCATACATGTTCAGATCTACTATATGGCTATATTACACACTTTGGGTCATTTCATTATTCACAGTCCTTTTATGAGTTTTAATGGAGGTAAACTGATTTATAATCCAAAATTACAAATTCAAAATTGTGCTTAGAATGATAACCAGCTGTGTTTCAGAGCAGTAAAGTTGTCCAGGCCTGTTCTGGTCCTACTCCATTGTTTTCCTCAACATCCTGTTTTAGAACAGGTAACCATGACTAAGTAGGTATGGCAACAAGGACCTGGCCAGTGCGACCAGGATGAGGGCAATAACAGGGCAAGGGGTCAGTACAGTTTGTAAGATATGGCTCTCTGTTTATCTACTTTTATTAGTTTGTTCTATACGATTCAAAGTAATTTAGAAGCATTACTGTGAAAATAACTTCATCTTTGTGTTGTAGGTATTATTATTAAGATGCCATTTCTTAGCTAACAAAAGCGAAGCACAGAGATTTAATAATTTAAAACTGATACCTATATGCATATTTAGGCACCATTTAAGTAGCTGAATTTGGGATCAACAAACTCATCTCAAAGTCAGCCTTTCATTTAGCTACCTACACCTAAGAATTTGGATCAAAAGTGACTTAAGGTCACTTAGAAACTTCATAGTAGAGCAAAGAGGAAACCCATGTTTTCAAGTGCTCGTATTTAACTGTAAGAAAATCTAGTCTGCTGCAGCCCACAACATAAATATCTAGGTCTTACAAATGAAGTCACTGCACTGTCACCCACACACAGAAATATATGCAAATGCATATGCATTGTAGAAACTTTTTTTTTCTGCTTCTTTGTATTTACACACAGGAGAGGTGAGCATAATAGGTTGTTGTTTCCTTTATTTATAGCTCTCAAGAACATCCAAAGTCTAAAACTACCATGCTCATGCCCTATCAATCTTGTTGAAAGGTACAGAGTGTACGGGAGATTTAAGAAAGCAATGATGCAGCATATTGACTGATTTGAGACTCGGTGTCTCAAGAGACTTATGCCAGTCCTTTGGAAAGTAAAGATGGATGACTAGCAGAAATAAGAAGACAAGTTGAACAACCTCCTGCCAGTTCACTGATTAGAAAGAGATAATTAAAGTGGGGTTTGCCATGGATTTGGCCTTGTAGGAATCAGCAGACCAAGTGCCAAATTGATCTCAAATCAATGGAGGAAAAAGATATTGTGAGGGATGGGGAAACAATTTGAAATGAACCTTCTATTATGGACTGACAAAAATAAGGTAGCATCAATAGTTTAGAGGACAGTCAGGACTGGTCAGAACTGCAGCTCATGCTCAACAAATCCTGTAATACAAATTAGATGTTTCAGTTGGTTTGTGCAAATGCAAATTTATACTTTGATTTTTTTGTGGATTCATCTTTTCTTTGGTTTTTTTTGTCAGCAGCAACTTCCTATCCAGTTTCATATCTTTTGACACAACAATGGAGGCAATCTTCTGTTTTGTCGCAATCAATACTGGTTTTTTCTTCTTGCATAATTTAGAACACACTCAAAACTTAACATGGATTGTGTTTCCAGCAGTCAGAATCCATTCACCTTAACCCTGCCTTGTATCAAATAGATAGCTTTGTTTAGTTTGTCCACAAAAATCTCCACTGTTCAATTGCTACATCATATTCAAAGAGATAGTCATATCTTCTCTGAGATGGGTTAAGCGTCGCTAAGAGGAAAACACCCAGCCAGCTCCTCATTCAAACCTCTTCTCAAAGAACAGGGGGACAAAATGAGATAAAAAAGCTTAGGGGTTGAGATAAAGATAGGGAGATTCCTTACCAGTTACTCACATGAACAAAACAGACACAATATGGGGAAAATTAATGTCATTTATTACCAATTAAATAGATTTGAATAGTTATAAACAAAGATGAAATTAAAACCATACCTTCCCCCACCTCTTTTTCCTAGGCTTAACTTCACTTCTTCATTCCTGACTCCTCAGTCCCCCCCTACACTCTTTATCTGCATCACCATGGTCTTCACCAAGGGCTGCAGGGGAATCTCTGCTCTGACACCTGGACTACCTCCACCCCTCCTTTACTGATCCTCATGTCTGCACGGATATTGTCTCATGTTTTCACACCACTCATACCACCATGTAGTTTTTGTCTTTTCTTAAAAAAACATCTTAGTTGAAGTGGGCAAGCCAACATTTCCTATGTTTCGACTTAAAATTCTGAACACATATAGATGTTTCTAGCTAATAGTTAAATCACTTGCATTGGCTTAGTAACCTGCTTATTGAGATACTTTGTTCTCTCTGCCTGCTAAGATCCCATGCCGTCTTCTTTCTATTTATTCTTAAAAATAATGTTTATGCATTTTCCTACTCTGTCAGTCTAAGCTCATCATTCTCATTACTTAGAAAAATTAGCAACAGCATAACAAAAGAACTAGAACAAAATTTAGATAAGGAGATACTATTTAACTCAAAATACAATATTTATTTAACAACATAGCAAGCAAAGGAAGAATATTCATAACTTTCTTTGGTTGCAAAACACCATGAAACAATATTATCATCAATAAAGGTGCAATATTTAAAACTTTTCTACAAGAAAGTATATGCATCTGAAAGTTTAATTTCTCGGACACACCAAACTGTGCTTCCGTATTGCAGACACTTAAAGCTAAAGAGATAATTTTATAGATTCCCCTTACAAACAATGGAGAAAAGGACAATATGATGCTGCTACCGTAGATGAATAAAATTGGACAGGTCTCATTAAAAGTGCTTATTTCTTTCTTTTGAACATGAAGATTATCTGGACAACTAATCTGGATACAGATGTTTAGACTTTAGATGTCTAAATATTTGTGTTTAGCTTAGTGATAGGAACCCTACCCTATGACTTTTCCTCCAAAAACAAAATCTCTGTTTCAGACTTCATGAATGATTTGTTACAATTACAACTCAAGTGAAAGATATTAGGATTTCCTCTGCAAAGTAATGAATGAATGATTTGTGATTAAATAGCAAAAGAAGTTAAAGTTGACGAGGTGAATATCTGATGTTTTGCATTCAGATAAAATTAAGGCAATGTATAATGTAGCTTCCTAATGGAAGCTAATTCATGTTAGTAGGTATTTGCCCTTAGTTTAAGAGTTGCTACAGTTGAATCAAATGGGCCATGATAGGGTGCTCACTCTCTTAAAATTAAGCTGGTTCCTTGGGTGATGTATGAGTGATGAATTCCTAGCACCGAACTTGAATATTACCGTTTTCAAGAAATGTTTTTCATTATTCACATGTAAATCAAGTATAACATACTTTCAGGTTTATCATGAGTTTTGCACCAAATATTACAGAATAATACATAATGTTACGAACAGTGTGCGAGTGTGATCTAGGACTATTCAAATAATCTGCCTTTCAGCAAAGGGAAATTGCTTTTTACATCAAGGTAAAGTCTTTCTCTTCTGTCCTTTGTACAGCAATGTTCAGGGTAACAACATACAAATACTCTTAGAATGGAACTGGCTTCTCTAAGTAAAACTAAAATGAATTTATCATCAGCTTTAGCACCAGTAAAGTAGGATAGGAGACAACAAACATTAAATCATCAGTATGATCAAAGTATGGGCTTTTTTTTTCTCCCAGAGAACTTTATTTCAATTAGCGTTACAACAATTCTCTCTATAACCAAAATTTTTGAGCAGATTTCTCCTCTGCATTTCTAAAATATCATTTAAAGTTATACTTTCACATTATGTAGCAGTAAGAGCTTGGCTTTCTGAAGAACATCACAAACAAAGGGCCATACCTCAAGCATCAACACTCAGGTGTTTAGAAGTTTCAATAAAATTAAATTGTTAATGAATTCAAAATTCAAACTTGTACCAAAATAATATAAAAGGGACAGAAAATTTACATTTTTTACAACTCCTAAATTCATGTTTTTAATATATTTAGTAACTTTAGCTGTAAGTAAAAATAAAAAAAAAGGAAAAAGCCCTGCAAAGGTTGACTATCTACAGAGATCATCCAAAACAGCTTGTTTCTTCCTTGCAGTGTGTCAGTGCCTGAAATCTGTCATTGAACTCTCTCTATGATGGGTTCAGAGCTGATGTCCAAAGACAGCCATGCACAGGCACATCCCACTAAAGACACCAACACCCTGTGTACACAAGCGCACATGCGCCTGCAATCAGAGCCCGCCCTGTTATCTGGCTCTCGTTACTGATACACCCGAGCATATAACAGTCTTTCAGGTATCAGTGTTCCCTTTATGAGCTTGGACACTGTTTACCTCATTTTACAGATGAGGGTCAGGCAGGCATATACAGAAGCAGAACTCAACTCAAAACATGTAACTTACTGGACCATACCTAGTTCAGATCATCTTTCACAGATATCTTTTTGTTTTACATTTGGCTTTGTGTTTACGTAAAGACAGAGATGTGAGAAGAATTACTACACGATGGTTGCAAGCAAGAAATACTCCTATCATGTGTCTTGTTCTAAAATGGTTTATGAACCTCATGCATGTCATTAAATGGTAAAAATTAATGGTTATAATGTAAAAATATTTTCAGTAAAAGATGGAAGCATAATTTTATGTTTAAAATTGTATTGGAGAGGATATTAGGTTATATGTAGAGAAAGATATGATGTTACAAGCCAAGGAAGAAAATGTTATGGTATTGATAAGTCTTCCATTTCAAGTTGTCTTGTTTACTGTCCAATTTTGTTGTGTCTCATTTCCTTTTTTCCCTGCCTCCCCTCCCAGCCCAATTTCTGTCTCTCTGTTTTCTATAACTTTCTATAAGTTTTCTTAGTATCTTCAGTTACTTCTCTCCTACCTTACCTTGCAATTTGATCATAAGATCCCTGCAGTTCAGTTGTATTCCCTCCTTCCAAACCTGGCTTGTAAAAAATTTCTGTGCTTGTAATAATTGAAAAGCAAATATTACTGACATTGAAACAAGTGTCACTGGCACAAAATGTAAGAACACCAAAATTTTTCATATCCTATTAACAGCTTGCAAAGAGTATCAGAGAATTCCAATGTGGACACACTACATGGTGCTATCCTTAGAGAAGTCCTGTGTTGAAAGGAAAAGAGATAAAAAAAAAAACCAAGATACCAAGAAATTTATTTATTAATTTATTTAGAATTTTTTCTCAGAGTACTGAGAAACTAAAAAAATAGTAATGGGTAGTAGCCAGTGTGAGTTTCTAGCTGCCTTATGTTTTTTTATAAAATGTGTTCAACATATAATTTAAAAGCAAGTGATAATATATAGAAAAGAGTAAGCGCTTATTAAAAGGTGGAAAAATCTATGTTTCCAAGGTATACTGAAACCACATGTGAGTTTGATTCTTTTGTAATAAAACTAGCTAAGACTACAGTCCCTGTATCTGAGAAGCAAAACAGTACGGACAATAAAGTCAAAAGTAAAATTCATCAGAGTACTGGTGACAGCAGTGTCAGCATGAATGTGTGATTCAAAAGATCATCTTTACAATTAAACAACAGCATAAAGATAATTATTTGTCCATAGCATAAGACTAAGTCTTTATTCAGAAGAACTACTCATTTGTGATTAACTCCTTCTATATTATCATAAAAAAGATATCTAAGCATGCATTCAGTTTTGATTACATAATTTAAATTCATAAAATTAAGGAAAAAATGAAAGTACAAAATCTCAAGCATTTGTTTTAGAAGGATATCCAAGATTGATCTGAAGATTGCAAGTGACAGATGACTCCTTCATCTCTAGGTGTTTCAATGATTAATCATCCTTACTCATTTACACTCAGGCTTTGTCTGTATCTAGCTTCCAGCTGTGGGGTTTTGTTACACTTCTGGTTTACAGATTAAAAAGACTAGTGCTGACACAAATATTTCTTTTCCCTACTTTTCTTCATAGGCCATGTAGACATATTTTAACTTTTCCTTCAACAACTTAAAGAGGCAAGGGTACAATTTAATGTTAGTCATGTGCTTAAATATTATTTTTAACAATGATCCTTTCCTAGAATGACAGCTGAGTTTTGTAAAAAAAAAGTATAGACAGTGAGTTAACCATTATGAACACTGTTATCCACACCAATCATTACATTATAAAAACAGCAAGTGAAGGTCAGCACCTGTCAGAAAGATACACATTCAGAGGTTTCCCTGGGAACTAGGCTGTCAATTGCTGCAATAGGTGATCCTTTTTTTCAGCATCCAGATAATTTCAAAGGCAATCCTTAATATTTTCAGAGAAATCAGGAAGGAGAAGAACATTCTAGAACAGGCCACAGAGAATATGTCTTTTCAGAAAGAGCAAAAGTTTTAGGCCAATTTATATGTAGTGATCACAACCTATACTGTAGTTAAGGAATCGAACAGTAATATGGCTGCTTATTCTGAGTTGTACTCACACTCTGAGTGAACACAGCTTCCTCTCCAGAAGAATTTAGTAAGTACAAAGCACATTACATACCACAGGTTTAACATCTTTTCTGCACCTAGCAATGACTATCAACTCCTGACTGACCTGGCCTCTCAAGGAAGCCACGAGGCACAGCCTGGTCATTTAGCAGCGTTACAGCAGAAGACATCCATTATCTACATGTTAAAAAGAACACCTGTACAGTGAACAACATAAAGGTGAGAACCGTATGCAAATAGCAAAATTTCTTTACCTGACTGTCTGTTTGAACCCAGGATAGGAGAAATTTCATGCAATTCAATATGAAATATGAGATAGGCTGGTTACTGGGAACACCAATATCAGCAAGAACAAAAGCATATTTCTCCTTACACATCCTACCATGTTTTGTCTATCTTATCATCTCTGGAGGAATTTTAAGTGTTGGATGCACAAAAGAACCTCCCATAAGTGGTCCCACAATTATCTGAAACCCACTGTATTGTTCTTTTTATGCTGGTCTAGCCCTTAATAACAAACTCATTTTACTATTTGCTCCACACACCCAAATACTCGTATTAGACACACTGGCTAAGAAGATTGCTTTGTCACTGTTAACCTGAGCTAAGACTATTTCAGCCTATAGGATACCTGGTCGTACAACAGTCACACAGAACAGCAATTTGATAGCTCATCTGTGTAGGCAGTTAATTGCACCTACTCAGAACATAATAAAGGGTTGGCATATTACCATTATTATCCTGGTATACCATCTATTATTAGGAACCTGAGTGCACAATAAAGGACACAGCATGCAAAACATATATTTATTTTAACTGTGAGTCACAATGCAGAAAAAATGCAAATACCACTAACAACAAAAAGCAATTCACAAAATGCATTTAAACCCTGGAGCTTATCTTTCTAAAAGGAAGCTATTTCTTATTTCTTATTTAATAGGAAAATACGCTTCTCTACTATATGCTAATAATGGTTTTATATATTCAATTTTGTTAGGAAAAAAGAGCATTTGTATTAGGCTTTCATTCTAACTTGCATACTTTTTTAAATGAAAATTTTAATAGCTTTGCCCCAGTGGGGTAATGCAGTCTACTGAAAATAGCTTCAGTGATAATGCATGGAATCTAAAGATATTTCTGAAACCAGTAGGAGGTAATAGTCTGCCTGACTTAGGTCAGATTTCTTTCTATTTGGCATCTACTTCTAGATCAAATTCAATGTCTACTGCTTTCACCAGTAAAAAGCCTCATTCCCAGTTGCAGAAAATGGCAATAGCATTCCTGCTAGAAAAGCAGCATAACTATTGAGACCATGCAGTGGAAACAACATTAACTGCTATTTATATCCAATAAAGGGACACCCATTACAAAGCTAATTTGAATTCCATGGTTAAAGTTAAATGAGTACATTTTAAGTTTGGAGCAATCAATACAATATTGAATAGCAGGCAAACTATTCCAGGGCGAACCCTTGAATACATAGATTTAATTGTCAATATCTGAATTCTTTCAACGCAACAGCCGAGTTCAAGGCTTTTGTTCTTTAGAGAAGAAAATGAAGAAACATATCCATACTACTTTCTGAACCTAAAGACATGAGATCAAGACAGATGATGAAACACCAGAAAAATTTCACATAGATAATGACAGAAAAGAAACTGCTGTGTCCAATCTGGTAGCCAGAAGTTCAGTGAGTTGCTTATTGCGCACCAGCTTTTTTTTCCCCCCAATCCTTAGCATATAGCCCAACAAGTCTGTAAACTGATATGGAATGGGAAACCTGACAGCTTATTTTCTACATAGAGATCCAAGCATGGTCATTTTTTTATCTAGCGTTATTTAACAGAAAGTAACTCTCAAATTCCCTAAGCTAAATTTGTCTATACCATGGCTTTCTGTGGAAAGCCATGCAGACAAAGAAAATGTTTAACCTATAGAATGTTCTACATGATTGTGTCCAAACACATTTAGCTTGGATTATTGTTAGGTGATAAATTGAGAAAGGTTGTCTTAATTTTAACTCCTCAGGAAATAATCTGTATATTGACATCCCCAAAACTGTTTTCATTACCAGATCTGTCATGAGTACTCCTTATGGAAAACCAGTCAAAGTCTATCTCAGTGCTGGGTAAGTTATTGATAACTAGGGAAAACCCTCATATTATGATTTTAGATCTTTTAGACTTTATGTCATCTCACATTTGAGCACAGTGTTTATCTTGGATGTTGAGTTATGAAATGCTGATGTGTAAAGCATAATCAAGGCCTTCCAAGTGAATAATGTGACAAAGGTCCATGAATATAATTAATCTGCTTGAAAAAGGCAGAGAAATTAGGATTAGGTATAAATAAAATATAACTGTAGTCATTTAGTCACAGATTTTACAGGAAAGATTAATATTTTAAAGCAATACTTTAATCTTGGTGTTGACAGCAGATAAAATTGAGCAAGTGATTCGTTTTTACTTCATACATGTTTCATACTTCTATAGAATGTATGCATTCTTGAACTGCTATATAAAACCAATCTCATTCTCATAGTTTACGCATGGTAAAACTTGTTTCAGATTTTTGCAACTGTGTTCAGATAAGAGAACTATTTTCACAGTGCCTATGATCTACTTTTCACAGTCTATTCGTGGCATTTCATTGTCAACAATATGGGGTTAGATTTTATTCTCTTGCATATAAAACGCATCATGGGCATTGATTACCCTTTATTTCCACTAGTGTGATACTATCATTCTTTTTAAGTACGTCCTAGTAATTACATTCTACAAGCTGACATATGAACACTCAATGAAACTTATATGACCTTTCTTCTACACTGAACTTCAGTGATCTAATAAAATAAAAAGGCCACAGAAAAATACCTATGCTACTCTCCAACAAGAGTAGGAGGCACATAATTGTCATATTCTAAAACTACTTCTGTAAGAATTACAATTATTAACAACCTTTATTCAAAAATTAGGATATGCCACAATGAATGTTGTTAGCAGTCCTGACTCAGCCTATTTATGTACGTGCATTATTTTCGCAAATAATTCCATACAGAACTAGTTTTCATCGAACCTTCATCATTATTACTTATTGAATTGTTCTTGAAAAACTTGTTTATATACACCACTTCACCGTATTACTGTACACAACTCAAGATTTTACCTAAAAAAACCTATTTTTTTCAAATGCTTCTTAATGATACTACATAGAGGTTTTTTAATAAACCTACATTTCATAATGTAATTTGAGGAAGGTAAAAGGGAATTACCCTATCTTAAAAATGGAGAAATTGAGCACCGACAAATGAAGAAAACCTTACTTTGGGAATTTTATCATGTTTCCAGCTATTAGCAAAATACACAGTAGATTGACTTTAAAATACTCAAAAAACAGTTGTGTATTTTCAGGTAGGACTGTTTTTTTCAAATAATCCTAAGGTACTCTAGCTGGACAGCTATAAAATGAAAAATGCAAACAGGGAAAGAACTGGATGAAGTAACTTCTAATATAATACAGAAAAGACTGGAAACAGCACAACTCAGATATAAATCTTTAGGACAGCATTTTAGAATCATCAGTGTTGACGTTTGTCCTCAAAAACAAAAGAGGGTGAGGAACTGATCTGTAACCACAGCCTGACTACATCACATTTGACACTAGGTCTCCTCTGAACTCCTTCTGGTGTCCCTGTGACCAGAATACAGTATTTTTATTGATAGGTGGTGGGTGGGAAGTTAAAAATTCAAAATGTCTGAAATTATGCGAAGATTGTGTGACAACTGATCAAATTAATATTTCTATAAGACGAAAGTGAGGCTATGCATTGAGTACAATGAAGCATGGCATGAGGCAGCAAGACATTCTAGGATCAAAGCCTTTGACACTGTCTCCCATGGCATACTCCTGGATAAACTGGTAGCCCATGGTTTGGACAGGTTCACTCTCAGCTGGGTTAAGAACTGGCTGGATGGCCAGGCCCAGAGAGTGCTGGTGAACGGGGCTGCGTCCAACTGGCAGCTGGTCACCAGTGGTGTCCCTCAGGGATCAGTGTTGGGTCCAGCTCTGTTTAACATCCTCATTGATGATTTAGATGAGGGGATTGAGTCCATCATAAGTAAATTTGTGGATGACACCAAGTTGGGAGGGAGTGTCGACCTGCCAGAAGGCAAGAGGGTTCTGTAGAGGGATCTTGATAGGCTGGAGAGATGGGCTGAGTCCAACAGGATGAAGTTCAACAAGGCCAAGTTCCGCGTCCTACACTTTGGCCACAACAACCCCATGCAGTGCTACAGGCTGGGGACAGAGTGGCTGGAGAGCAGTCAGGTGGAAAGGGACCTGGAGGTACTGATTGACAGGAGGCTAAACATGAGCCAGCAGTGTACCCAGGTGGCCAAGAAGGCCAATGGCATCCTGGCCTGTATCAAGAATAGTGTGGCCAGCAGGACGAGGGAAGTGATCCTTCCCCTGTACTCGGCATTGGTGAGGCCACACCTTGAGTATTGTGTTCAGTTCTGGGTCCCTCAGTTCAAGAAAGATATTGAGGTGCTGGAGCGGGTCCAGAGAAGAGCAACAAAACTGGTGAAGAGACTTGAGCACAAGTCCTATGAGGAGAGGCTGAGGGAGCTGGGGTTGTTTAGCCTGGAGAAGAGAAGGCTCAGGGGTGACCTCATCACTCTCTACAACTATCTGAAAGGAGGTTGTAGACAGGTGGAGGTCAGACTCCTCTCCCAGGCAACCAGCAACAGAACAAGAGGGCACGAGCTTAGACTCTGATAGGGAAGGTTTAGGTTGGATATCAGAAAAAAGTTCTTCACAGAGTGAGTAATCAGGCGTTGGAATGTCCTGCCCAGAGAGGTGGTGGATTCACCATCCCTGGAGGTTTTTAAAATAAGACTGGACATGGCACTTAGTATATAATCATGATAGTGTTGGATTAAGAGTCGGACTTGATGATCTTGCAGGTCTCTTTCAACCTAGATAATTCTATAATTCCATGATACAGTCTCATGTGATAGTACTGGATGATTACATGGAGATGAAGGAACTAAATCTGCAACAGTCATGGCGCTGCTGCCTACCAGGAGTCGTTCCTAGCATACACAATTTCAATGACTGGACACTCTATCAGATACTTTATTTACACTGCTCAGGTTAAGAGTCCAGTCTCCATGATCTGGTGGCATCAGCAATAGCATAGAACCATAGAATCATTAAAGCTGGAAAAAACCTCTAAAATCATGAAGCCCGATCGTCAGACCAATACTACCATGCCTACTAAACCATGTTCTGAAGTGCCACATCTACATGTTTTTTTTAGCATCTCAAGGATGGTGACTCAACCATTTCCCTGGGCAGACTGTTCCGCTCTTCAAGTAAATAATTTTTTCCTAATATCCAGTCTAAACTTCCCCTGGTGCAACTTGAGGCCTTTTCTCCATGTCCTATTGCTAGTTACTTGGGAGAAGAGACCAATACTCATCTCGGTACCCCCTCCTTTCAGGTAGTTGTAGAGAGCAACAAGGTCTCCCCATGAGACTCCTTTCAGTCAATTGTCTTTCAGCACGCCCAGGTCCCTTCTCCATCAGCTTTCCAGCCACTCTTCCCCAAGCCTGTAGTGTTACATGGGGATGTTGTGACTGAAGTACAGAATCTGACAATTGGCCTTGTTAAACCTCATGCAATTTATCTCGATATTTATCAAAATGAACAGTTCCCTACTGACACAGATAAAAAAGTTTGTAAGAATTTTATCCTTATTTGTATACATAAAGAACAGAACTATTTTTAATAACATTTGGCAGCTCCTGTTATTTTCAAAGGGCAGTGTTGGGTAGGCATTAAATTACTTCTATCCACAATTTATTTACTTCTACTTCCAACTGTATTTGTTCTAAACATTTTTTAATTTCTGAGACATTCACAAGTCTGTTACTCTACTTGCCAGCCCTTTTGAAAAGGTAGATGTAAGTTATGAGATGAAATTACCTATTTCTGAATTTAAATTCTGCTACTTCATATTGTCTAAAATATGACTTCACAAACACTGCTAATTAAATAATTCCCACTGATGTCTCATTCTTTAGTGTTCTTCTCTGGTGTTTGGCTGCATGTTTATTACGACAATATAAATGCAAACAGTTGTTATTCTGAAAGTTTAAAGTATAATAGAAAAGACTTAGTTTTTACTCTTCATTATCTTCATTATGTTAAAAAAGGTTTTTCGTCTTTGTACCATGCCAAAAAATAAAGAAAAATTATCCTTTTAGATTAAAACTTTGTCTCACACTATGTTTAATAGAACAATATATCTATTTGCTTCTAGTACCCTGAATACATTTTTATGTGTTGTGCTGTTATGCATGAAAAATGCTATAACTTCAGACCAGAAATTAGTATACTTGTCTCGGTGTGTTTTATGTTATATAATTGATCCAAACACAAAAGCACTAGGGGTTTTTTTCAGAAATAGACAAATGATTTAACTTTTTAATTAAACTTTAAAGCTTTTAATTAAATGCCTAAATTGCAAAGAACTATTTTAGTTTAAACTGTCTTTATATTGCTGGATATGTATTTTCCTATTGCATCTCCTCTGACCTGGAGAGTAACAAAGAACAATAAATCACATTCTCACTTCTTAATTGGTACCATTAACACTTCTTTAATTATCCAGGCAGACAAGCACTGATTGTGAAAATGCTGCAGGTAAAACAGAAACTGATGCTTTTAAACCCAATTGTGTCACTAATGTATTTCAAATTCTTTTAAACTAACCACTAGCTGAACAACTTCATCTTCTTGTTTCCCACACTGTTGCCATGATATACTTTCAATGCATTTCCAAGGGAAGAAATGTGGCCCAGAAGATAAAGCATAGCTTTAAATAATTCTGTGGTCTTTTCATCTGACATTAATCTGAGGTGACCTTGAGGAAGTAGTTTTCATTATTACACATTGAACACTTCTGTGCCTTCTCTATATAGACGATAAACTTTTTGATATACAGAGCGCTTCTGTATCTGTGGCCAGAACTTCTTGTTTGTGACCATATCGAGGGACTCCAGACATTTCCTGTGCTAGAAATAAGAAATGAATGATAATTACACCAACACCTACGCCTCTTCAGTGGGTTTCTTTCGTTTGAGGAGAGAGAAAAGGACTGTAACCAGTCAACAAAGTGCTACACCAAACTGTAGAAATCATATGTATCAATAACCAAATACCAAAATACCCAATTTCTTTTCTGTTTTGATTCTCAGCTATGAAGGACACTACCTTTCCACAGAATAGCTATTTTCTCTTTATATCTTATAACATTGTTTTATGTATTAATGTGATAGACTAACAGAGCTCCGTTAAAAATGCTTTATATTGATTCAGTGCTAGCCATGGTGTCAGATGGACTTTATTAAAAAATTGGTGCTAAGTTTGCTCTGCTGAATAACGTCATCAAACAATACTGGCACAAATAACCCAGCCTCAATTGTAAAGAGGAAGTGGCATGTCTTCCAGCTATGTAAAATCAAAGGAGATAATGAAGTTTTATGCTTCATCAGTATTGACTTTCTGATAAAGAATGCCATAGATTCACACTTAAATTTACATATAAAAAAATTCACATTTTTACTCTAGACAAGAAAATGACTGGCCTTACATAATAAAGAACTTTTAATCCGGTTGAGTGATTGATAGGAAATACAATCAAGTTTATTTTATACTTTATTTTATACTTCGGACTTGGTGTGCAAAACATCTCATAAGGAAATGTTAGTCATTATATACTTGACAAATTGATTAAATTCATGAAGTCAAAACATTCACTGAACAGGTTTGAACTAAGTCCATAATGTTTTGAGAAAAGTATTCAGACAACCACTGTTACTCTGAAGATGCCTCACAAAGTCTTTCCAATTATGAAAACACAAATTGCAGCAAAACAAAATATGAAAAAAGTAACCTAAAGTTAGAGCTTGAGGGAAAAGAAAGATCTTTAAAGTTTATTGATAATGAGAAATTAGAATTCTAGAATATATTAATTATTACATATGAGTGCCCTCTCACCAAGTTTGCAGATGATACCAAGCTGAGTGGTGCAGAACTTTATGCTTGGGGGAAGGGACCTAAAAGCTAAACTAAAAGGGAATAGAGACTTTTGTGGTAAAACATAAGACAGATTGTGTTTATCCAAATTCTGTACAACATTTCCAGCAACACAAAGATCACTGTAGTAATAATAATGTGGCCATGCATTCACATTTCTATGCACAATTAACTTCTGCTCACAAGGGAACTCAGTTCTTAGGCCCAAATAAATCTCACGAGTGCCATTTACCCATAGTATAAATTCAGTTCCATCTCAGAATGTGCCAACAAGCTACCAAAACTGGGGAGACCAGATTTAGGGCTGAGCTGGCTCGCACCTCTACAGGTAACACAGGATTGATCTTGAGGTAGCTATTCACGTCTATCCTGGATTACCTCTCTAGGGCACGCATTTTTTTCTCCAGAAAAGGTCTGTATATCATGTAAAGGCTTCTTTTTTCTGGGAAAAAATTCTCAGAAACACAACTCTCTTGCTAATCAAATCCCTGATTTAAAAAATACCGGTTATGATCCCACTCAACTCAGTGTAAAAAATGGATGGATGTAAAGCAGGTGGGAACAGTTTGCAACATTTCTGGGAGCACTGTCTGTACCTTGTTTCCTTAACTATCATATTCTCTTCTTTTAATGGAGGAAAGAGCTTCAAAAGATCAGTGCTATCCAGAAAGCAGTCAGATTAAATTTTAGAGTTTCTTCATGTTTGTTTATTAGCATTCTATACTTGCAAGAAGAAATACTGTAGATACAAACTTGTATAATCTTAGAACAGTGAGTACGCTCATATGTTTTAAAATAGCTGTTTATAAACAAGTCTAGAATCACATTTACTGCAAATACACAGAAACACATACTGGCAAATAGGTCTGGCATACATTGTCACTCTTCTTGGGACATGCAAATCTACAGTATCTGGCAAAGATATTTGGACAATCCAATTTTCATGCCATCAGAACTCATCTTGAATGAACCTTAAACCTACCTTAAAGTAGGTTTGAAGGCTGTAATACTGAAAGAAACAGTGATGGTTATATAATTAAACATAGGAAAATAAGACTAAGTAATTCTGATTAGTACAAGAAAGGCAGGAAAAAAACATATTCAGCAAAAGATATTGTAATTTTTACTGTTCAGAACTTGACAGGCTGCTTGGTAGAAGGGGAGATTACTTTTATTTCTGGTTTGTTGTGGCTTTATGCACTGCAGGTATTTTCTTTGTGAGAGTAAATATCTTGGTAGTAGTCATTTCATGGGTCCTGATTCCCCTAACCTTTAATGCAACAAGACTAGAGTGCGAGAACAATTATTTTCTTTTTGAAGTTTTTGCCAACGTAATACAAATAACCAAGAGGAATCTAGACATCTGTGTGAATAACACTATGTCCAAGCAAGGGACCATGAAACCATCCCATCCACTAAGACACAAATCATCAAACACTATAATTAGATCAAAGCATAATGGCAAAGCTAAGAAGAGGAAGATCAGATTGTAAACAATGACTTCAGTGGATTTGTTGATTCACTGAATCTCAGAAAATTTACACTAATAAGGAACAAACTAGTTATTGGTGAAGCTTCATGGTTGTCAGTCTTGTCTTTCAATATTATATTACTACATGAGATCTACCTCTTTCTTCAACTATACAGAAACCAGTAAGTTCATAGCAAGCCAGATTTTAGGAACCGATTCTCCCTGTAGGCTATGCTTACAGATATCTTTAGACTTATCTGCCTTTGAGAAAACAACATAGATTTTTGAAAGGAAAAATCTTTTGAAGGCTTATGTTCCACAGATCAAAAAGGCTTGTTCAGTCATTGGAAGTGAACATTAAAGTTCTGTAACTACAAGAACTAGTTAATTGCAGTTTTTTGTATGAACTATTCCTGTTTCACCCGCAATTAATACCTTCTTTTAGTCTCAAAAAACAATTATAAAAAATGAATCTATATTCTTGTTAATATCAATTAGAATGCTATGCAAGAATTCTGACTGCTAAAAATCACTCTCCTATGTCTTGACAATTTAGTTTTTAAAATTCATTTCTTCAAGAGTATCAGAGTCCACTGAACAAAAAAAAAGGATTCAGATCAGTCACTACTTAAACCAAAGATTTCAAAAACTGGAAACTGATGAGAATTTTGGGTCTCTATGAAAGTCTCTGATGAGAGTTGCCTTTTTAATTTGCCTTGTCATGAAGGCTTCTCCTGTAATATCATACTTGTCTTCCTGACATCAGATATGAAACAATAAAGCAAAAGACACACCACAGAGAATATTTTCAAAACTCTTACAGCATGGGTAGTTTTGAGGAGCCTACGTAGAAGAAGCAAGTTTGCAACACATCAATTATGGCTCCTCAAACCACAACTGTCCTAAGCAAGAATATTGTTTGGAAGATCGTAGATTATTATTACTCTTTCCATATCTAGATACAGTAACGACTGCTACTTCTCTAGATATATACAAATAAGTCTTCAAGATAGTTATACGCATTAGAGGCTGTGTGTGTTAGATTTTATGAAGTAATGTTCAGCTAGCTATTTCAGCAAGCAATTAGAGTATTTAATATTATGCACATGATAATTAGGAAAACCAATTATTAATGGATTAAAATGGTAAACAACCTAAGTCAACGCCACTCAGAATACATATACGTTATTCATGGTGCATTTCTAGCACTGTTAATACACAGTCAAATTAATCATGTCAGTAGATGGCCCTAGATCAGAAGTAATTAACTTGTCTGATTGCTGCAGATTGCAAAGTTTTCAGGAAAGATATAATTTCTTATAAAACAGATGGAGGGTTCTCTCCCCACAAGCTTCTCTTCTTTGATTTCTTTTTGTTTGTCTGCACATGCAAATGCTACATGCTTAATGTTTTTGAGTTATAGTTCTTCCCAAAAATTGTTAAATCCATAGTTCTTATTTCCATTCTTCATACGATCAGGCCACTAAAAATAATAAACCGGGAGATGAGTGAAATGGGTATTTTTCAAAATAAACTAACAAAAACCATTAAAAGTCTATTGTAAAATAAATAAAATGTTAAAACTAGGTATCCACCTTTTTATGATCTTACCTACTGTGAAGGGCTTTTATAAGTGCTCTCCTTATTGATTTATTTGTCCCCAAGAAGACAGTAATAAAATTACCTGGCCAGTCTGAACATTTTAACACCACAAAATATAAACCTACATATCTCATAAAGACAGAAGGATTCAGGCACTTAAAATGTTCTCATTTTTATTTCTGTTTCACCATTGGGGGTGTCTAATTGCAGATATGAACAAGCAAAATGGAAACCACTTGAGAAACAGGGTTCCTATAAATGCTGGTGGCCAAGAGGAAAAAGTCCTCATCAAACTCCTATTTTACATCATTTTCAAAATGTCAGGGTACAGCTTTTCTCCTATTCAAACATAAAAAAGTGATAAATACAATGAAATTAAAGAATTTAAGATGTGTGCTTCTGGTTTAGGCCTCTTTTTTCCTGGAGATCAATCCAGGACCTATCTGAGGTTCCCAGTGCAGTGTGTGGAATTAGAGAAGCAGGATTGTTAAGGGAAGGACTGTTAACTCTATGCTAGATCAGACAATAGATTCATAAGTTTGCAGGCATGTTACCTCATTATATAAATTTGAAAATCTAATATGTTAAAGAGAGGACTGTCCCATGGTCCCATCATTCTCCTTTGAAAAGTAAGAAACAAAAAGAAAAAACATTCTCTTGCTTTTATATTAAAAAGCAAAAATACAATCTATTGTACTTAATTTTGATTACTCAAGTCCTTTCTGTTGATCTTCTTTCATATGCATTTATTTAAATATACTCAGGGTTTTTTTTTCTCACAGATCTTCTCAAGAAATGCATAAGTATGACTGTTATGGACTAGAAGTAGTACAACTTATATGAGAATGGAATTTAATGTCTTTATAACTCATTGTATTTAACAAGTTATTTGTTCTTTTAATCCTTCTTAAATATGCTGTTTGAAAAGTATTAATTAGAAAGAGTATCCAAATATTCCGTTTAGTCAATAAACAAAAAGTGTTGTAGAATTATTAACATCCATTACAAAACCATCAGAAGATACTGCAGCACAGTTTTGGAATAATTTAACATTTACCAGGCCTACAGTACAAAATCTAGTAAGAAATAAAAGATAATTTGAAAACATTAATTGTAAACAAACTATTAGCTAACAGAATAATTTAATTTTTCCAAAATCAGAATATTCAAGACAGCTGATGTCTGAAGTACTTAATATATATATAACATCTTCGGTTTTCTATCAATTCCTTTCTTTACAGCTTTGCCCTATTAAATGAGATAATCACATCAGATGACACTGCTAAAAGAGATGCCTAGGTTGGAGTGTTGAGTGAGGTGATTTGATGTAATCCTTGTGATTTAACTAGTCACATATGAGGGCTGTTAGATATGGATTGGCCTGACATTCGATTCCTTTAGTTGCTTTGTAACCCATTAGAAATCTAGAACATTACATAGTTTTGCAATTATTTTTTTAAGTCAGTGTAGTAGGAATTCCAGCTAAGGGGCATTCTGAGAATGCACAGGATAAGTCTGAAGCAAATAAGTCGTGACATTACTACCCAGTAGAAAGCAACATGAAATTTATAGCAGTTGAGTTAGATAACCAATGGATGCCTAGCTGGTAGCTAGGTGAGCTGAGAAGGCAGTACAGTTGCACTGGAAACTGATTTTGATGATCCATTTAGGATTTGGAGATGTAAAACGCAGATAAAATTACAAGACAGTAACAAGTAAAAAAATTAGGAAAAAATCATCATAGTTTTTCAAAAGATGTATCAAGGTGTGACAAACAAAGGAGATTTCTGGAATAGCAACTCTGACTGTGAGAGTACAATGCTGCTGCTGCTAAAAGAGTTGGATGAATGTAATTTTAAATCACTGTAATAAGTACATCTGAATGGCCAAGAGCAGACAAAAAGCAATTTAAGAATAAAAACAGAGTCATAAAATATTCAAGGAGGCCAGAGGATTAGCACTCAAAGAAAGTAGCATTAATTATGACTTCTAAAGCAGAAAAATTTGCTGATGGACAAAATGTCAATTAACAGCAATTGCTCCGAGCAAGGGTTTAAACACACTACATGAAAACAGTAATTATATGATAACATACAATAAGAGATGACATAAAGTTGAGATCAAAGGTTAATTCTACAATTGCCTACAAAATTTTACTGACAAAATTTCCAATAACGCTAAGGCCAGCAATGAGGGACTTTTGTCAAGATAGATAAATATAAATAGAAGAAAAAAATGGACACATATTTTCAAAATCAAAATTGTAGAATGATAATGAAATTGCGGCTAGCATCAGGCTTACTGTTGGAAGAGCATTCTTCCCACACATTCACCTCGAACTAACCAAAAGCCTCAAGAAAAAACCATAAAACTCTAGACACTCAAAGAATCTTAAGTCTATCCCTCAGAACATCTGGAGATGCTATATGCTTAAAATTCTATCTCAATAAATTTTCCTCTATAATAGAGAGTTGATATAAAGCAAAAGCAATTTTCAAAGAAACTAAAGCATAATTCAGAGAGCTGTAGTATTTGGATTAAAAGAAATCATCATTAACACAATAAGGGTATTTTCTGCATGACATAATCATAGATTACAACAATTGCAGTAGTGTTCCCAACCAGATTTAAAACTTGCATAAGTAAGAGAAGACAGAAACTTGTCAAATGTTTTTTTCCTTTTTTTTTGTCTTTTTAACTTATTTTTGAGAAATACTAGGGAAATCAAAAAGCTTTAAACCCATTGTGTTATAAGGATTCATCAAAAAACAAGTTGAAGTCGCGGCTCAAAAAATCTTTTTACCAAAAACTTGAAAATATTTCTTCAATTCAGATAAAAAAGAATTAAGAAAGAGGCAACTGATGAACTCTAAGGAAGAAAGACCACGGTCACAGGAAAAGCTGGAAAGCACAAATGAATTACACAAACATGACACTAGAATGCACACTATTGTACAAAAAAGAAGTGACAGCATATTGGCAAACCTAACACAAACAATATTTTCAGATGAAGACACAGTCACTGCATATATAAGTATGACAAAACTCCTCTTAAAAGCAATTTTTCAATAAATTATGAAGAGAAAAATTTGACTTCTTAATTAATAACATGGCATGATTTTTTTGAAAAATAAAATAAACTGAACAGTGATAACCTAATAAACATTAACAATGAGTTTCACTGATGAAGTGTGGTGACATTTGGTTTTATTGAAGGAAAAAAAGGTCACTTTGAACCTATGAGAGTTGAAGTGGCAGGTGGTATTCTTACCCAGAAGAGCATAAAATTGGCAGATATCAGTCCTAAGTGTAATTACTGACAAGTAAAGCAAATACAACAAGCTCTTATCTTACACTTATTAGATTTTGACAATGCATGCTATTGCCTTCATTGAATTCATTACAAAATGCAGTGACATATAATAATATCCCAATAAATAGTAAACATCATTAAGACTACACCCAGTTAAGATTGCACACTCAAACTAGGCCCAGGCTCAAGCAAATGGATCAACATGTCAAGTGGCACCAAAAAACACATCTTTCCTACTTGACAGTACCACTTTTACTTCATTTCAAGAAAAATTCTACTTAGACATAATAACAGTGTTTTGTTGCTCTACAAGAGGAACACAGAAGATGAAAATGTGGCTAATAAATTATCTCTTGGAGTAACAGCTTAACCAACATGCAAGAAAAAACCAAAAATAATAGACGCCCTTAAACCAAAATTAAAACAGAAAAGTCTAATGAGAATTTATTCAAATCAAAATTCAACATAACTTTAGAAGACAAGGAACGTGAAAATTAAGTGACTTTCTGTCTTTTGGCTGTAACAAGTAAGTACACGGGGACATCAACAAGGAAGTTATATTAAATCTGAGAGATGGATTCTTAAGAGTAAATAGTTTTGCCAGAAAAATTATTCAACTTAAAGACCAAATTACATATCTTTTTACATTTTTTTTTTTGCTCTTAGCGTATAGATTTGAAAGCTGAATATCTTCCAGAACAGGTGATTGAAAGCCTCAGAAAGAAAATATCCGAGAAAATTTGTAGATATTTAATCTAACAAATGCAGAATTTTCCCAGACACCTCCACCTCACCCTAAAATTCAAAGATGAAAGAAACATGAGAAGGTTGGCAGCAGGTAAAGCCAAATCACCTTCTGTGACAGGAGCTGGAAATTTCAGGAAGAGTGACTTTAACAGCACAAATAACCACAAAAGTCATCCAAAGATATTAGAGCTTACCTTTTGCCCATGTTACTTCTGGTGTTTGGGGAAGAATTTTTTTGTATGTTGCTCTGAATGTAGTTAATCTAATATACAGATTTTTCTCTTTGCAGATCATCAAATTCAGCATGACATTAACCTTTTCAGCACTGCTAATCCTGAACTTAATATGATGCAATTTATTTATTAGCATGACTTAGTTACACTGGTATTCCACAGTTAACAAGGATGCCGTTTATAGAGCTTCATTTGAAAATTGTTCAGAAGGGTTACTAATCATGTGTGACAAAATTTTATGGACATATATGACACTAATAGAAGATACCTGGAGGTTTAAAGGCAAGTATTAAATGTGTGGCTTCACCAGCATCATCATTTAAAGCAATCATTATATATCGGTCTTTTATGTGCTATTTATAAATATAATCTTAAACTTAGAATATACTCCAAAGCATTTTATCTTCAGAAACGTGATCAAATAACTACTATTTCTATTCCTAGTTTTTATTACGCAAATAGTAAACTACGTCAGAAATCTTAAACTACTCTTCCCTATATACACACCTGAAGGTATCCTCGCCACAGTATTTATATAACCTAACAAACAATTGCAAAATACAAAATTAGCCAGGGAAAACTATATATGGATATTTTCCTCACAAAATTTCTCAGATATCCAGTTTTGTTTGAGATCCTTTGAACAGAAATACAACATTCTGAACAAAATTATTTAAAATTCAAGATACCAAGATGTTAATCTTAAAGCTTAAAATAGGTTTGTAGTATAGCTATGTAACATATACATGAACCATTCTTATTGGTTCATATTATAAGTAGTATCTAATACTCACATCAAACTTAACAAAATATGATGCTGGAGACAGAGTGCCTCCTGAGGCTGCCAGCTTCACACATGGTCTAGAAGAGCAAAAGTTCCCCTTTTATCTTCTCCTTGACCACTGCAATAATGGAGAAAATTTGTTCAGGAGAGAATCTCTATGCCTGATATGTTTTAGTTCTATCAGTTGGGAAGGAAGAGTGGATGCAGAAGGCTCTGTTTATCTCCTTCCCCTTCTGTATCTATTAAAAACTCAAGCTCTGTCATTGTGTCAACAACTCTTTGATTTCTAAATAGCTTTTGAACTCTACAGAAAGCTTCAACATCATACTGCAGCAGTGATAGATAGGCAATATGTAAAGAAATACATTCACTCTAACTTGGAGGTTTAAATCTTAACTAGTCTCTGCAGGCTCTCTCTGATGGCTATAGAAAGAAACAGGCACTTCCAGAGGATGATTCACAACATAATAATGCACCTCTCTCTGGACTTGATGGACCAGATGAGACGTTCTCTGGAGGTGCCTATTAGTTTCCGCTGACTGTAATGGCAACGAGGGTGAAAAGCTCAGATTTAAACATCATCTTTCACATACTTAAAGCTGATTGAGGTGAATCTCTACAGTGTTAGCACTGAAACCTTCTAAAAAGTATGATTACGACTGGCTGGATTACTGTTTTTTTGATGGTGTCTCTAGAATCAAATATAGAAATTCAGATCAAGTCCAATTGAATATAATTTTTTTTTCAAAACTTAAGTAAAGTGAAAAAAATCCTTCAGATCATACCTATTTAAATTCTAAATATATTCTGAGCTGAAGTATTTTTCATTCCTTTATTTCATATTTGATCCTGAAAAACTTATGAATTCCTTCTCCCTTAAAGCCACATGTAAGCACAGAAGACTATATTCTAATATATTCTGTCCTTTGTAGGTGTTTAGTCTGATTTCAATTACATTTTAGTCTCATGCATACTGGAAAGTATTTAGCGAAATCACTAGTATCAGCTATAAAAGGTTTATTATTCCTGTCTTCTACCCAGGGAAAAGCTCTATAAGGCACATGAAAGTTCATTTAGTGTATATTTCCCCAAACTGTAGTGTAGCATCACTTCAATACAGTCTAAAAATTTGCTGTGGGGAAAAATAATGAACTACCCAGTCCTATTTTTAGTATATAGAGCTTTTAGAAAGATTATTTTTAATTGATCGGTGCTTAAATATATTATCAAGAGGACTACAGAAATTAAAAGAAAAAATAGTATTTACTTATGTGTTATATACAGAATAAAAGGAAGAGAAAGGAGAGGAATATTCGCTGCGGCCAGGTCAAATATAGAGAAGTGGTCTTGCTCTTATCATTGGATTCCTGGACCACAATGCAGAATTCTATGCAGAATACATAACAAATTAATACAATTTACTTGCAGTGAGCAGTGTGGAAAACTACAATCCATTAATGCCCCCACACACCTCTTGCTTCTGCATGGTTGAAATGATGGAGAGAGAGAACATGATATGAATTATTCCTATACAATAAAAACAACTTCTTCTTGCATACAACAAATTTTAGATGAGAGTTGACAGAACAGAATTAAATAGGAACCTCACAGTACTAGAAAGGCTAGTGAGAGGGTCATAGAATAAACTGATTTTTTTATATAGTTGTACACACTGATATGCATTTTGATCAGAGAAGAAATAACTAATGAAATGTACTTTGCATAATTAAAGTGCATCTTCAGTTCAGCTCACTCTTTCTGAAATGGAAGTGTTCATTCCACTATTACTTTTGTATTCTATTCCTTATTTTGTAAATATTACATTAATTCTCCATTATATGCTCATAACAACTGTTTTTCATTAATTGCTACAATTTTACTTCCAATGTTTTGTTATTGGAGGGCAAAGAAGGAGACCCTACTGCTGCAATTTTAAAAGCCAGAAAAAATGAAAATGCAATTATCATCTTTAACTGTATTTCATTCTCTTCATTTTAGTTGCTTCCTTTGCCTCGTTCTTTCTCTTTTGCTTTTGAAATGTAAAATAAAGTAATAACACTCATGTCACAGGGTTTATATCAAAGCTGGTCATACATGATGTGTTTCGCCAACTCTGTCATACCAATTTATTAGCAGTCTTTAACTTTACAAATCACCTTGAATTTGAATAAATAACTCAAGGACACTTGCAATGTATTTACCTGCTTGTGGACTTAACCACGAATTCAAGCAGCATCCCTGGGGTTTCCATTTGGAACCTCATTTGTTCTATTGTTCCTGTAACAGAGAGAAAGAAAAAGCCTCTTGAAGTTAAGGTTCAGAGACATCAACACAGCCTCGGTAGTTTCTAATATATCACTTAGTAAAATATCATTATGGGGTGGTGTAGTGGTCCATTGTACATGGCGTGAGCAGCCCAACCCTGGGGTCTGTGCTGTGCTGCACACACTTTGGCTGCAGGATAGACATAACCAGCTGGTTTTAACAGAGGAGGCTGCTGGCAGCTCCTACTGGGTGCTGGCAAATACATCATCTGCCTGACCTTGCTTTTATCTGACAGCAGCAACACGTTGTCACGCAAACATCTCTCCTGTATAACAGAAGAAATTATGAATAGAGTTGTCTCCTTATAAGACAATGAGGAGTCGTTCAAAAGACCAAAAGGGGAGAATCTTGTCTCTAAATGAGGTCTGCATGGCATACTGCACTGGGGCTGGAGTCCAATTCAATGCTGCACCACTTGGAGTTTCAAGCATCAAAAAGGACATAAGATTACCTGTACTATTCTCTTCTTGTAGTGTTAGCTCTAAAAAGTAGCTTGTTAAATGATACCTTACAGAGTCTTAGTGCTTTTCTTATTGGGATCATAATGGACCAGCAATCCCCTTCAGGCACAAAATAATACATTTTTCTGTCATTTATCTTGACTCGAATATATACTTCCTCATTTCCATGAAACAGATGCAAAGGTTAAAAATTAATACAGATGCCTCATTATCTAATATAATGTCCATTGTGAAATTTCACCTTGGACTAAATGAAAATTGCATTAAATTGAGGAGATTAGAATTATTTCCAGACAAAAATCAAACACTTTTTTCTTGTCTAGGAGAACTAAATAAAGAAGGATGCATTATCAAGATTCCAAACTCATAGATATCAGGATCATATTCATGATCCTCCTAGAATCCTAGATTTAATCCCAAGTTTATTTAAATTTATGCACTGAAATACAAATCTTCAAAATCAATATTTAGTTTGATTGAAAACCAGCATAAAACACGTTGTTAGGTAGAGGCTAATGTATACCCTTTGTGAATTTTGTGATGTGTAAGTCCTTGAGAAGTGAAGACCTCCAAATCGAAATCCATAAAATTGAAATTTACATCCATGAAACTGAAGAATTGCATTTTTCATCTTCAAAGGACTCGATTAGCCTAAATCAGTCCCCAGAACACAGTGGTAAATTATAGTAGGAAGAAAACTACTGCTCCCCAGTTTTAAAGTGAGCAAGGGAAGAGCAACAAGACCACACAAAAAGTTTCTACTGGCAATGTTATTTTGCAAGTGTTCAGCATTGTCTTGATTGGTGAGATCATTGAGGCATTAGTAAACTAATATTCAGGGAAAACGCAAGCAGTGCACTTAAATGCTTCTAAATTTAGTTTGGTAGAGGTGGTGTTTCCTTTTAGTAAACTGCTGTAGAGGAATAAATAATCTGGAGATTTCTGGATTATTTTTGCCTGTTTACATAGTGTGTAGGGTATCCCTTAGCAGAACAAAGACTTGCCATTGGTTTTACAATCAAATATTTCTGAGTAAAGAATACATTTCAAAGATTACAAACAGGAGAGTGGAATAACTGAAGTATGTTCTTTTTATCATTTTAAATCCTCCTGCTGTCTCCCTTCTCTAATCTACTAAGAACAACTTCTAGCTGAGGCTGGGTTGACTTTCAGTGCAAAGAACCATGCAGAGGAAAGCAGAGAAAATTTTGTTTTTCTGTTAAAATGAGAAATACAACTGTAATCAGTTGTTTATACTGGCTCAGCGCCCAGCATGATTAGTAATGCTTTCAAACTGGCTTTAGAGGAGCACTTAAACTTGCCCTTATGAATCTTGTGTCTGTCAGGTTTCCAGTGCTCTGCCTGTTTATTTGACTGCCCTGTTGCTCAGAGCAAATGAGCAGGCTAGGACTAAGACATTTTCAATTTATAAAATTACGTGCCGTTAGATGGAAAGACTTCTGCCAAAACTTACGTGAGATGGGAAAATTTGTAAACCTTGGACTAGGAAATTAGTGTCAGTAGTGATAAAATAGGTTTATTTGGTATCTTATTATTAGCTGCATTGACTACTATGTCCGTGGAATACACAAAGTCTGACAATGAAACTTCCTTTATGCATTTCTCATACACAGGAAGAACTGGAGACTGCGGAACAGTGGGCCAACCCATGGCTAAGTCAGTGAGTGTGCTCACATTTCTCCATAAACTGCTCCAAACATTTTAAAAAATAGACTTTAGTACTTACTTTCATTTGAGTTCTTTCTTAAGTGATATAGTAGTGAACTATATTGAGAGTTCCTGAAATACTTACCATTTGAATTAGGCAAAATTATTTGAAATTATTAATTCTGCATACTAAAAGAAGGCAGACAAAAGCACAACATAATTTTTAATTTACTTCTTTTAAAAGATAATTTGCTCTGTACCTAGGAGGACATTACCACCAGAGCAATTGTAAAATACAAAGGAAGACCATTCAAAAAATAAAACAGCTGACAGTGATAGAGGAAATCCATCCAAGGGAAAAAAAGTGCCTCTGTCTTTCCAGAGACAAATGCTGCTTCGGAAATATTGAGAAATATTTCCTAACTTCAGAGTAAATTCAAATATCTTGAAACATGAGCTGGTCTTTTTAAAGAAGGACAGGAATTTGCGAAACAAGTCCATTGAGCAGACAGTAATATGAGTGCTTTCGTATAAAGACAACCTGCACAAGAGTCAAAAAGGACCACAGCTATGAGCTGGAACTTTTCCTGTACTGCACAAGAGGCTGTTACTATCACAGGGATTTTATATCAGAGTAAGGTACATCTCTACAGTAAAATGTCTCCTGATGATCTTTCAAGAGTGCAGTATTTTAGCAAAATCTGTTATTGAAATATAGAAGAGGTCCCAAAGTCATCAAAATAGGAGGAAAGGGTGTACAAGCACAGAGTAATTCCTCTGTTGGTTTACCTGGACTGGTCACACTGAAGCAAGCCATGATAACATGGATGAAGGGAGAATCTCCCTCTATTCCCAGCAGCAAATCTACTCCTGCAGGACATCAGGTTTGTAGAATGGGGTCATTATTCATATTCATTAAAATGCAGGTTATCAAAAGTAGAATTTATTTGATGAACTCATGCTATGAAGAGAATTGAATAAATACAAAACACGGAAAAGCAATATGAGATTTTTCTGCTTAGAGTTATATTTGAGGAATAAGGAGAAGTCCCCAACCAAAGACTATATCATTGAGAAAACTTAGAAACTACACTATAAAATTACATAACTTCCTAGAGGTTGTTATTTCACATTTGGTATGATCAGCAAACAGGTGAAGCAGACTAGATCATTTGCAGATGATACAAAACTGAGAGGAGCAATTGATAGACCAGATGAGTATGCTGTCATTCAGAGGGACCACAAAAGGTGGAGAAACGTGCTGAAAGGAACCTCATTGAAGTTCAACACAGGGAAATGCCAAATTCTCCCCTGGAGAGGAATAACCCCAGGCTCTAAGTCTGACTAGCTGGAAAGCACCTTAGAAGAAAAAGCCCCCAGGATTCTGCTGGACACCAAGGTAGCCATGCACCAGCAAGAGTGACCTCATGGCAAAGGCATCAACAGCCTCCTGATCTGCCTTACCATAGAATCATAGAATCTTCCAGTTGAAAAATACCTTTGAGATTATTGAGTCCAACCGCACCCATCATCCGCTAAACCATGTCTCTCAAAAACTCATCTGCCTGTTTTTTAAACACTTCCAGGGTTGGTGACTCAATCACCATCCTAGGCAGCCTCTGCCAGTGCCTGACCACCCTTTCAATAAAGAAATTCTTCCTAATATCCAGTTTGAACCTCCTCTGGCACAACTTATGGCCATTTCCCCTAGTCCTATCACCTGTCACTTGAGAGAAGAGATCAACATTGCCACCCAGCTTGGTGTCATCTGCAAACTTGATAAGAGTGCACTCGATCCCTTCATCCAGATCATTAATAAATGTATGAATATTAATAAAGATTAATTAATAATTATTAATTAATTAAATCTTTAATTAATAAAGATTATGAAGAGCACTGCAGCAAGTTCAGGGAGGTGATCCTTTCCCACTGCTGAGCAGTAGAGACACGTCTGGAGTGCTGTGTCCAGTACAAGACAGACAGGGATACAGTGAAGAGAGTCTAACAAAGAGCCACTAAGGTGATGAAGGGCTTGGAGAACCTGTCATACGAGGAGAGGTTGAGAGAGCTGGGACCGTTTAGCCTGGAGAAGGGAAGGCTCCAGGAAATCTGATCAGAGAATCATATTAATACTGATTGGGGGAAGAGAAAAGAAAATGGATTTAGACTGTTCCTGGTGATGTTCTTTGATAGTCTGTAATTATGTTGCCCTAAGATAAATGCATAGTTATGTCAGATTTGTTGACACAAAGGACAATCCTTCTTAATTTTAAAAAGTTTAAAGTGGTAGAGAGTAGTTTTCTTGCCAAAGAAGCTATTTGTATTATTAAATAAACTGTGTAACAATGTCATCACAGATTTCAGCTTAATCAATCTCAGCAAAGCATTAACAGCTAGGAAACACAACAGTGGGAACATATTCTAAACATTGCATGGTGTCAAGTTCGTTATTGAAAATATCTTTCCATAGGAAAAGTAGTGTCAGCCTACATTGAATATTTTCTTACTTTTCGTACATTAAAGTGAATAAATTGGAGGAAATATTTCATAGAAAGAATATTGCAAAAACCATCTGCTGTAAATCTTAATTTTCTGTGTTTCCTCTGCTAAGGAAGAAACAGCAAATTTTTAAAAACATTATTAATATATCAGTAATTTTTTAATGCACTAAAAAAAAAAATAGTAACAGGAGAAAAGCTTTGTACTCCTTTTTCTAAGCAGCTTTTTCCTAAGTGGACAAAACAAGCATTCTTCAGATAGAAATAGAGAAAAAACTGTTAATAAAAAACCTCAGGCATAGTACTGAACCCTGTATCAAAAATTTCTGGAGTCCTAGTGTCACAAATAAGTTTTTTAGATAAAATCCTGTATTTAGATGAAAGTGCAACTTAACAGAGTTTGATGGCAAGGTCATGCTTCTATCTAGTATATAGAGAGGGAAAGTCAAGTTAGAATTGATTTGGAGTGATTTACACAGGGACTGGGGATGTAAAAATTTAAGGGAGACCCTCCTATCAAGTCACAAGACACAGAAAGGATCCACTTGATTCCTAAACTCCTGTTCAGAGAGGAGTCTTGGTGTAGCTGGATCCAGTTCTAGTCCCAGACTTGGACTGGACAGTTTATGGCTAAGGGATTAAAGGGTAAGTATTATATGCGGTTATAGCTAAAGGATTATATATGCATATTTGATTCTCTGTGTCACTTAGCTAAGATTTGAAAGTTGTATTGTGCTTCTGTACTTCACTTACCTTCCATTTGGGTGTTTGATGTGAGTTCACTTCAAAGTTTAGACCCAAGGTTTCTCAATGCAGACCCTCAGGCATCAGATTCATACAATAAATAATTCTGTAGTGGGGTAAAGTAGCATGGTCAGCTGTGGAGAGACGGTCTGACACAAGCAAAGAAATCCCTGGGTAATTATACTCTTACAGCTTATTTACTCGCCCCTTATGCAGTGGTTCAGTCCAGTAGTAATATCAGAGTCAGGGGTCTTCTCATTCCTCATTGGATTCCTTCACTGTCTTTCAGACAGATTGTTACCATGTCTTAGTTGCAGCTGGTGTTGGTGGCTTACTTCCTTGAAGGCTCTGTATGTTCTGTTTTTTGTTGGCTCTTGTTTTGAATAGAAAGGTTGTACATGTTTAGAAAGTTTTAAGTGGAAATTTACAGCTTGCAGCCTAATGCCAATGCTTCAGCAAGTCTGACTACTCATACTAAGCTAAGCAAAGAGCACACTAAATCACACTATATTATAACTTTAAGTGATTTATTCTCTTTAAAATGTTACTTATTTAAGTCGAACAACTAATCCCTGCTAAAGAGTAGAGTTGTCTGGTGTGCAGTCCAGCTGCCATACAGGGAGGATTCAGATAGGGCTCCCCAGGGATCCATTGATAGTAAAAGATCTCATTGTTTTGAGGAGCACCCTTGAGAGGAGTCCCAGCACAAGGGGAGATTATCACCACGCAGCCACAGTGCCCAGCAGGGAGAGTTCAAAGAAGGCTCACTTAGGCTGTCGTATTTATGTGACAAAAGCAGTTGGCTCATAGTCTGTGGGACCCCTCTAGTGCCTGAGCATTCATCAGTGTTTGCTGTGTCACTCTGCTGCTCATGGGTTTCCTGTAGGAGATCTTGGCCTTGCTACAGCACAGACCTCTGGAACCTGTGCCAAACTGCTACTGGTTTGGTTAAAGTGGGGGGCATTGTGTGCGTCCATCACACTTAGCTAAGGGAGGTTCCAAAATGTTCAACATTACAAGTGAAAACAGAAATTTAGCTCAACTCGTGGGGAAGAAAAAAAGTGATAATAAAAGTACTTTTAACACCGTTACTGCAGAAGACAGAGAGTGGTAAAATCAATTATTTTCAGCTAGAAAAATAATTGGTCTCAGTCCATGGAGGACCCCATGATGGAGCAGGTGGAGATGCCCTGAAGGAAGCTGCAGACCATGGAGAGCTTACACTGGAGTAGGCGCCTGGCAGGAGCTACAGCCAGTGGAGAGGAGCCCACATAGGAGAAGGTTTCTGGCAAGAATTGCAGCCCACACTGGAACTGTCCCTATCTAAAGGACTGTACCCCATGGAAAGGAAACACGTTGGAGCGGTTTGTGAAGTACTACATGTCCTGGTAGAAACCCTGTGCTGGAGCAAGGGAAAAGCATGAGGAGGAAGGAGCAGCAGAGATAAAATGATATGGACTGAGGACAACTACCATTCCCCCCCTCCTCCTGCACTGCGCAGGGGCAGGAGGTAGAAGAGCATAGAATAAAGAAGTGAACTTGAGCCTGGGAAGAAAGGAGGGATGAGGGAACAGTGGTTTTAGTTTTTCCTTTGTTTCTCACTGTTCTATTTTTTTTTAATTGTCAATAAATTAATTTCATTTCCCCCAAGCTGAGTCTCCTTAGTCTGTGATAATAATGATAGTTGGTGAGTGACCTGCTTCTTTTTATCTTGACCCATCAGCTTTTCTATCTTTTATTTTCTCTCTGTCTTGTTGAGGAGGAGGAGTGATAGACCCTCTTGGTGGTCACCTGGCAGACAACCAAGGTCAATCCACCACACAAGTTACAAAATTTCCAAGCCTTTTGCCTGGTCAGTGAGACTAGATGCTGATAGAACTGATAACTATAGCAGGGAGAATTAGCAAAACAAAAGTTCAACTTTCCAAGATGAAAAAATGATCTCCTGTCAAACACTGTGATTTTACTGCAAGTATCACAATATTACATGATTTCTAAATCTCAGACATCGAGATGAAAAGTGCATTCTTTATTCACACGGGTTGGTTTTTTTAAGCTATTATTTAGAAGATAACTGAATCCACTATCTTCCTGTCAAAACCCCAAATATTGCCTATCATTCCTTCCATGTGAAAAGACTTCTTAGTATAAGTTTGTCAGTTCTTATTTTTCTCATCATAAGAAAAATATGGTCCTTATAAGGTATATGGTAGACTGATGGGTTACTCCAACCAGAGACAAAAGAAAATCTTAAGTGTTTAGAGCCTGTTCTTGTCAAATAAATTTGACATGTACCGTTGCATCTTTCTTCCCTGCTGTTGTTCTGTTTCTAGCTACAAAACACCACTTGACACTTCAGGGACAGATGGCAGCAGAAAAAGGAACCAGAAACAGCAACATCTTCATTGCCTTACACGCACGCCACTGCCCTATACGATGCAGATAGCTGATAGCATCAGTCAATAAGTGAAGAGACAGCTTTACAAGATTAAATCCCATTCGGTCTGTGCAAAGGATACAGGTAAGTTCCTTCTTCTTCTTTTTTATGTCCATTTGGATAAATCAGAAAGATCAGGAGTGACAGCAGCATGAGGGAAAACTTCTGTGCAGCAAGGACATATGCAGAGACAAGAGAGTGTAGGGAATAGTATGATAGGGTGGATCAGAACAGAACATTGACACAGAGAGAGGAAAATTCTTGTGATAACTTTTGAAACAATAAGACTTAACCATTAAGGCTTTGTAATTGAAATAAAGTTGATGTTGGTCCCTTAAATAGCAAAATTCCCATTGTTATGATGATATGACAGACCATTGAACAACGCACACAGACAGCTTTCACTGAGAAAAGGACTGAACAGGTTTAGGACATTATTTGCCAATGCTTGTCAAAAAAGGAGGACTTTCAACTGTTCAAACATTAAGCAGACCAAAAGTAGGCTATGCTCAGCAACTACACCATCAGATAAAATAATCCTGCTGACCAGAGGCAAAATGCAAATGTTGAAACTCTCACTACTAGATTAAAAAGGGAAATATAGATGTCTCTTTGTTCTTACTACACACATCCAGTGAGAACTATGTATTGCCAAGCACGTATTGTTTATAACATGGTGATCACATATTTTGTGAAGTCTCAGTGCTATAAGACAGCTTCCTTGAATTACTAAAGACACTTTTTCCTTCATAATATATAATTACTATAGCTTAACTTTTTTTTCAATATAAAGACAACCTAATTCATGAGTTTGTGACCTAATTAAAATAGAACTAATTCAATTCAAGACCATAATAGCAAGAAAATGTACTAGAAGATTTTATCTGCAAATGCAATAGAGATAAAGCTGCTAAAAGCACAAAAAACCAAAGCATTACAAAGTGAATAAACCCTCCATATTGCACATTACTAAGTAAAGTAATGGACCTGTGGCATGAGACCTGGGAACATAATGCAGTTGAGTAAACTGTTAAGAAGTGGAGTTATGCTGTCTGAAAACTTCTGAAGATTCAGAAAATAACATAACAGAGTGTGTTTGCTCTAAAGCAGTAGAAATGCTACTTCCCTGACAGCATTCAAGCAGTCCCTTGGCAGTTAGAAAGTTACAGAATGGTGGAATAGACAGTGAAAACATATCTTAATGCACAGCTAATTGGGGCGATAGGCAGGACAGCATGTACGGCCTCATTCTTTATAAATAGGTAAGATGAGTCAGACTGGTGTTTGGGGCAGACTTTAGCAGATGAAGAACTGACTCAAAAGGTTTTCCTTCCATCAAGAAAGAATCAGAAGCAGTTGAAAGATGCAGGAGTCAATTTAAGTAACTTTGAGTCTCAACAACACTCAGCTGTTCAGAGTGATTTCATTTCCCTCTTTGCCCGCTGTATAAAAATATTGATATTTCTTTTATTTTTTTAACATGAAGTAGACTATTGTAGCAAAAAAACGGACATCAAATGCTACTGTGTAACATGGTGCATTATGTAACCTCTGTGTTTTTTAACACGGCTTTCAAAGCTTAGGAAAAGGCAAGCATTTTGGACAGGAAAGTCCTGTTACTTCTATAGAAGGTGTAGCATATCAGTGGGTCTGGCCCACTCAATCTGCTACTGTGTCAGTCATGCTGTTATTTTCAATGAAGATGTAGCACTTTTTTTTATATTACTTTTGTGTGAGATGGTCTGAAATTTTTAGATGACAGTATTAATATCCACTGCACAACTGAAATACTAATAAAGTGTAATAATTCAGTGAAATAAATTTTAGTTAAAATGTCTTTACAGTGTTCACCTGGAAAAAGTTTCTGACTTTAATCTGGGTCAGAAATCAGGAGTTAAAATTCTAAGAGTAGGTTATGATAACTGCATGCACGCACACACAGACAAATCATGCATGTAACACGTAGACAATTTCTAGGGTCCTATTAATGATGAATAGCTCCAAAAAATGGATTATCGTTTTCGTGCACAAAACTGCCAAATTCTATGTTGCTTTTTTTCATGAGAAAACTCCATATCTAGTCTCCAAAAGGAGGAAAAATATGGGTTTCAAATAAATATACAGTAGTCCATGACTTATGTCTGAAAATATGTGAGATAAATTACTTGATCTTAAAGGACGACAGTACAAATATCAATATTTCATGTAGAATTTTGTTAAGCAGTTCAAGCAGATTTCACACACCAACTTACATAGATATACCAAGAAAATAATTCCAATTTTTATTAATATCAAAATACAAGGAAATATAAAACAATAACAGCATTTCAGCAGATTTGTTGCCCTCCTCTGGATGCATTTAGGGACCTTTATCTCCTCCTTAAATAGTGCATGCAGTACTCAATGTGAGGCTGCACCAGCACTGAATACAGCTAAAGAGATTGATGGCTTTGGCTGGAGGATGATATTAAAGATGCATTATTCCTCCAGCTGTAGTTGGACTTTTTCTTGGTAAGGAGCCTTGTGCTGGCTGCCTGTATGGAGAAGAAAGGTAATTATTGAAAGTGAGAGATTAAAATAATAATATATATAATACAATTCCATGTATCTAAAATGTCTAGAATATGATACATGATTTCTTATTAGCACTGCCATATAAATAACCTCACAATCCTCTTTTTCTGTAACAATAATGGCATCTTGTGGATAGTTAATTTTTATCTGTGAACAGCTGAAGAAAGAAGTCTAGTCTATATTCAGCATCAATTCACAAGGTTTAGGAAATACAGGCAACCAAATATCTAAGCCTGACACACAAGATTAAAGATTAAATTTTAATTTTAGAACACAGAGTTATAAAATCATCCCTATGAGATACATGGTTTTAGAGACAATGTAACAGTATTATGTCACAGACAATTAAAGTACCTGTTAATCATAAATCATCCACATATTCAGATTTATGCCAAGGCAGATAAAATCAATAATTCAAATGCCCTCACTTTAGGATTTTGGAAGGGTTTGTTTGTTTTTTTTGTGAAAGTTGAAAAAGAATAGTCTTGAATTCTCTGTCTTTGAGAGCGTGAACATTGCTGAAACCATTAGCCCAATAATTCTCTCTCTGTGTCCATGCATTTTACTATGAGCGTGGAGTTTCACATTTAAATGAAATACCTTGATAGACTGAAAAGATGTAGAATACTGGTATTTTCACTTGTCTCCTTTATCTTATTTTATCCCTCCATGTATACAATAATTAGTCACCATTACTGCCATGTAAGTTTGACAATATATATTTTCCTTAGTACTGAGTTAATGACGCCTCCAGCCATTTCTTTCACCATTCTGCAAATGTCGCACTGCTATTCCTCTCTTCTCAACATCACAAAGTAGTATTTCAGTGCTCCTGAAATTCTAGCCTTATTGATTTCCTCTAAATTTAACCATAAGAGAGGTACATATTCTTTCAACAAAATATGAAACATGGTGGCTGATCAATAGGTTGGGATTCTGATAGCTCTGGAGATTCAGACAAGGCCAGTGCTTATACTCGAATACAGAAATGTGTGCTACCAGTTATCCACAGTAACAGAATTGTTACTTAACTCTCTTATGTTCCAGGGTTTATACATGCTGTCAAATTTAAACAACAGCATTTATCACTCAAAAAGTGCTTACAACCACACAGCAATGATATTCGGAACTTACAGTGGGGTGAATGACTGGAATAAGTCACTACAATTGGTATGCTAGAGTTGAGACTTAACTGATGAACAGCTTAATGTGAGAATGGAATACTAACTAATGCAGCTGTCCATCATTTCTTTTAGATCCATGACTTTCACCATGTCATTAAGGAGCCTAAAAGATGTGGGTTCTGTCATCATGACCACTGTATCACCGTCTTCAAAGATTAATACCGTTGTGCCAAAAAACCCAAAGCAAAACACCAAGAGACTTACTTGACAGTGCTACAGTTAGAAGTTGCAACTAAATTGACATTACATTGCAGTTCAAAGACCAGTTGTAGTTCTGTAGATATCAGTGAGGCTTACAAATCTGGCATATAAAAATGTCAGATGAAGTCACCACACAAACACACTTCCAAGAACCTGAAATGTATCTAAAAGCAGTATTTAAAAAAAATCTGATGATACTACAAGTTTGCCACGTTTCAGTAGTGCTGAACAGTGTCTGTGCTTTCCAATAGCAACAATTACTAGTATAAAAAACAGAAAAGGGAAACTTCCACATGTATTTCTGTTTAATCTTTGATTTTTATTTTTTTGTAGTTTATCTTACCCTGATGGTAAGCATTACCAAAGTATCTTTAACCTGTGACAATATTCTCTTTAACAAGGAAAGTTATATGAATATCTGTAAGACTATCAAGGAAAAGATTCATGTATACATGTGTTTAGATACCTTAAACAGAAAGGTTTTGATAAAATAAAAGCTATAATATATTTCGCATTTCAAGTAATCCGTTTCCATGTTTAAGACATCAAAAAAAGTTCAGAGAGATTTTAATAGTGATGTCTTTTGACGCTACTTTGCAATATAGCACCAGTGTATGTATACTGTAAGAACCACAGTTAACTGTGTATCATACAATGACCTGATCATATTAACATCTCCGGGCCCATTACTCCATCAGTACAATACAAAGCAATTTAGATGCCCCCTTTCTACTAATACATTATAATCAGATTGGGTAAGAGAAGGCAACTCTAACAGAATAGTGAGAATTGGTGGTGAAACTCCATATTCTCCCCTAGCCACAATTTTGTATTACACATTTAGCTTCTCCATGCTCCATGGTTTTAGAACATCAGTATGTTAGAATTTGTCATTTTTTCCTGGCACACCTATTAGCTGCAGTAACATAATGCTGTTTGTGACCTGGAGTGGGGAAAAAAAGAGATGATGTCATCCAAAAGCATCTTAATTCCAGTACAACAAAGCATATCTTTTCTTTAGAAACACATTTAAATCTAACTAGCCCTAGTTAATTTTTCCCCTTTTAAATTGTTCCGTATTACACATTCATGAACTTTAAATAGCTTTAATATGGAAATCGTTTCCTCCAGAAACTGTTCTGGATAATGTAATCCACATTATCACTTCAGTTTTCCCAACCTTACTTTTGCTTTCCTGACTGTCTTACAAAGCTGACCAGTAGAGGGCATTTGAGGACTGGGTTATGTGAATACCAATTTAAAACTAGCATTTCTATCACAAACAGTAGTTTGTGCAAGTTGCAGGAGTATATGTTTGAGTAACTTAATAAATATTTGAGTATAAATTGTAATGGTTTCAACATAAATATCAGATCCATAGTATTTTAAAAAAAAGCCATATGTGACATTTATTTTATTAAGAGCTGTTTTCAAACTTGTATATTCTTTATACACTGAACCACTGTAAAAATTATGTTTAAACAGTTAAATGCCTAGGCACATTATAATTTTATAGAAAATATACCTACAAAAATCTGCACAGAAGTCAATTTTTGAAAGATTTTTTTTCAGTGAGCAAATGGATTATTTCAACAAAATTAACCATTTATTCACACATTCTTTACTTAAATTGTGAGATTATTTAGATATCAGCTTAAAACTGGTTCTAAGTACTGGCTGTTAAAACCTCAAACATAAGTTTATATGTTTTTAAATGATTCAGTTCTTCAGTAAAACTCTGTGAATTTCATATGTTGTTCTTCAAAATCACCTGAAAATTTGAATTGAATTAAGATGATGATGTTTAATTCACCAGCTCCTACAAGTTAGCACAAATGCGAACAAGTTCTAAAAGTGCAGCCTTACTGGTTAGTTTTAAAAGGCATCCACTCAAATCTGTTTGCCTAACTACATGCTCAATTACACCAGTTGGACTTTTCTAATGTGAATACTTGCTTAAACACCTTGATTTCAGCTTGTACTTCTACTAATGGTGCTTGCGTAACGATATAGTCTGTTCAGAATCTCAAACTACAGACTCAGCAGTCAGCCACAACCGTGCCCTAATTGTTTCCACTGGTTACAGAATTTTAGTTTGTAAAGGTAAATGACAGAACTTCCACTGGAGTTTCCACAAGCTCAGACTGAGGACAGAGCAGGAACTTCACAGTTAAGTGATATGTGCACTCTCAGTGCACAAGGATGTTGCCTGTTAGGCCTTGGGACAAAGTTTATTCATGGAAGAAGGTATTCATCCTATCCCTTCTTCAGCACTCTAACAAGATATAGAAATTTTAACATCACCTACTTTTCTGTGGTTTTCATCTTCCACTGCATCACAAGCCATCCTGCCAGGAACACACATTCAGGGTCTTTCACAGTTTAAGCAATGGTACTAAACACCAGTTCCCACATGCGAAGTATTACTTTGAAGAATAACAGAATTCAAGTTACAAATCTTCCTACCTCCAATAAAATTGTTGGGTTCCCTCCCCATCCACCACCTGGAAGAGAAACAACAAAATATTTCAAGTTTTTCATCATATTAGTAATTTAAGCAACCATTCAATATCAGATGTGCAGCACCTATCTGGGGAGACAAAAGGTTCTGGAACCATAACAACTGCATCGTGGCCCCAGTTGCGCTGCTGGCTGACAATTATTTGTTGATGTGAAAGTAGCTGTACAACGAAAGAAAAGTTTGTGACCTTGCTGAGTTTTCTTCAGTAAAGTGCAGTTTTCCAATCTAGATATTTCTATACAGTTTACCACAAAGAACCTGAAAAACCTGTTCTCATGTAAATCTGTCAAGAAATAATATTACTTTTGGCAAGGCACACTCCTGGGGGAAATTCCCAGTCAAATGAGCAGAGTGATATTGATCTAATGAAAAGAAAACTATAATGATAATGACTTGGGGGAAAAAAAAGTAGAAAAAAAGTCAAATGTCTGCTCAAAGGTTTACATGCCTGACTTTTGGAGGGAGCTTAAAAGGTGTGTGTGTGGGGGAAACAGTTAAAAAAAAATCAATCAGGCTTTTCTCCCAGGGTGATCTGACTAAATGAGGAAGCTGCTTAGGGTCACCTCCAAACTCCACACTGTGCCCTTAACTCACCACCACAAGAACCTCAATATAGATTTTCAGTTACTTCAAGTGACAAGAATCTATGAAGTTCAAGCACTGGATGAAATACTGGTTTTCTAAAGCTAAACTCTATCTGGTGGGAGAAAGATCTCTCAGGTGTAAGCTCACCCCGCATCCAGCTTAACTCCTGGCTGCCAGTGAGACTGTCCCACTCTCCTGTCCACACTCGCTGTGCGTCCTTAACATCAGGTCTGGTGGCCATGATGTCAGAGGATGAGCTGCAGCCATTCCTCACTAGCAGGTAGCAGCAAGAACAGGGGGCAGATGAGCAGGAGGCAAGTGTGACCATCACACAGGCAGCGTCCTCACCAGCCAGGGCACAATCCTGCTGCACCTACACAGAAGTCCCAGACAAAGCACAGTCCACCCAGATAGCCCAGTCACAAGCACCAGAGTGGAGAAAAGATGAAAAGGTAGATCTGGAGTCCATCCAGAAGACAGCACTGGAGACAATCAAGATACAACATATGTCTGAAATCATCCAGAAGACAAGGCCACAACCTAAAACGTGACTCAGACAAGAATGGGCAGTAACTGTGGGTGAGGATCCCAGTGAGGCTGGTCAGGGCAGTAAAGGCATATTAGTTATCTCAAGGTACTGACATTTGTATTATAGAAAAATACAGTACTAAAAAGAAGTCTGCACAATCACTAGGAGCAACTATAAGGAGAGGTTACTTGGCTCTAGTCTCTTCAGCACATGCAACAAAATACAGTTCTGATTTTTAAATTAAAATGCAGTATCATTTAAGTAACTAAACTGATGAGTTTACCCTAGACTCCTATTGCTGAAAACAGTAGTTAATATTGATATCTTGACTTCCTCCCACTCAATGATACATTTAAGGAAATAATGGAAATATGCACTGACTTATGTCCTCTTATCTGCTGGTAGATCTTGCCAACTGACATCTCATGTCAGTGGTTGGAACACATGATGAGGTGTTTACAGCTGTTCTTTATCCCACAGTTAGTAAAAGAATAACAGACGATTGCTTTGTTAAACCTGAAGAATAAGAGACTGTTTAAAGGTCCTGAGCAATTGCCATAAAGGCAGGAATTCAAACCAATATGGGCAGAGGACTTCACGAAATAAAGCTCTTCTGGGAGTATTCATGTGTGTGTCTGTGTTTGTGTTGAGGGGAGGAGTTCTTCTAATCTGAGAAATGTACAAAAAAAAAGGTGCCTGGAAACAGTTTATATTTTTGGATACAAGTAAAAAATTAGAGGAAGACAGACTAATGGTTGAAGAATAGAGCGATTTGGAAATTCATAGCCAGGCTAATGGGCTTATGTAACATTTTGCTGGTTCTTAGTTTTGTGCTAAACATCATCAGGAAGGAGGAGACTAGGAACCATAAATCCACAAAAAAATAAAATAATCAAAGAAAGTTTCCAGAGAGATGAAAAAAGGAGGTATAAAGAGTGCAAGGCCTGTCACGGACACAACTTCAGCTTCAAGGGACTTTGCTCTTGTAATGGCAGTGACTATTCTAAGTTGGATGTCTAATTCACTCCATGTAGTGGATAGGGTATGGGTAGGGTATGAAAGGCTTTCACAACAATCAGTACACTGAGTATAGCAGTGGCTAAACTAGGGATGCATATAAGAGTTCGATCAAAGATCCATTTTCTCATTGCTTTTCCTCTAGCATCCTACCACAGAGAGGGAGAAGGACAAAGGCTTGAGAAAAAAGCAAGGAAGCATTTTGCGTCCTTGTTGTACACTGGTATCTATCCAGCTCCTGAGTCTTCAACCACCACACAGTCATCAGCAGGGTCGTCATTCTCTTTTCAAGCTGTGGGGCCAGAGAGGTATTGAGGTCACCGTGTCCTACCAAATAATCTGATGCATCTCAGGATGCAGTTGAGTGGTTAATATTGTTGATATAAATGCTTTAATACCAGGATGTACCAGTTCTGCTAGTAGGCATCTGCCTTCCTCAGCAATTTAGATCCTTGAAAGTGGCTGGTCCTGAACAGAGATTTTATCAAAACCTGAGAGTACAAGAACACATGGAGGACAGGTGTCCACCTAGGAAGTGTGTACACAGGGAAATCAGATCATCTCTTCCTACTAGAAATCCAGCACAGCCTCCAGCTGGGTGATACCACTTCCTTCATCTACACTTGGATGGAAAAGATCAAGCTACTCCCATTTTGATCCCCTCTACATTTTGTTTCAAATGCTTCATAGCTTACTTCTCTAACACACCAGCCTTCTTCACAGACTGCCTACAGGTGTCTGTGGTTCTCCTGGCAGTCAGGGTCAACCTCCTTTGTAATTGCAGAGTGTTGGAGGACTTAGGCTTCACAGCAGCCTTCAGAGTGTTTCGATGTGAGAGGAGAGGTATGTGCTGCCATTAGCTCAAAGGTCAGAGGATGTAAAGAAGGTGTACACTAGGCTCTTGCTTTGAAGGAGGGGAAGCAGACATTAGGGGCATGCAGCAAGAGTAAGTGGAGCTGGAGGTCTTAGAGCCAGCATGGCATATGGCTGCCCACCTCTGCAAGAGGTGTTGCGAGATGCAGGATGAACTCTGAATCTTGGAGTGTTGTCAGGACATCTTCATACATCAATACATCCAAATCTTTTGGGAGCTGGACTATAGGAGATACTTAATTTCTATGTAAAACCTATCTAATAAAAAAAAGACAACAAAAAAACCCAACAAAAACCAAACTGTAACACAAAGTGAAAACTTAATATCTCCCAGGATGGCAAACAACTGTGTTAAGGTTGTGTCCCCTAGAAGGGTGCATTCAGATGAATCAATGAGATCCTATTTCTCAGGAATGAATAATAAAGGTTTCTTACCATGTGACCCATAATTCTATCACTTTCAGCAGAGAATGCAGTTGCTGTCTATTGCAGAAGGAAATTCAAACCACCTTATTTTGATCCACCAGCATTCCCTTCTTACCACGTTGAGGAGGCAGAGGAACAAAGCAAATGAGGAATCTCCACTGTTCGCTTGTTGTGGGGAAATACATAAATTGGAAATAGAACCTGGAAAGTCTGAAGATATTACAGTAACAGAGGCCACAAAAAAAAACAAGCTAGAAAGCCTTTTATTTCTTAAATGACTCAGACTTCTTGGCAGCCTCCATGTAAGCAATGAGGCCCAAGACTGTTTACCTCATAAACCAGCGAAGAGATAAGACTAAGTGATGATTAAAGACACAAAAAGCCCACCATGAGGTGGTGGCAAGGAACAGCCAAAAGCAGCCAGTTTCAGTGTAATGAAAATATAAAGCAGATAGCCCATGCAAACATTGAGTACACAGAGGTTCAAGGACTGAGGACTGAGAGTGTCACCAAACTGGCAGTGTATTCAGGTCTGTACGAACACACAGAACTTGAGTCAGAATCAAGTTCTCTGCGTGTAGGAATACTTCTTCCTATTAAATATAGTATTGGGATACCAAAGAAAACCAAAAATGTTAAGTATGTAAACCAAAGGCAGCAAAATCATGCCAGCACAGCAGCAATTTCACATACAATTACTGTAGCATATTACACGTTTAGTAGCTGAATCAGCAGAGCTTTCAGAATGGAAAGCCATGAAATGTAAATCTGTGTAAAGTTTATTTGCTATCCCACATAAATTATTTTCTAGAACCATGAAAATATGTTAGTGATGTCATGTTAGAAAGACATGTTGTTAGACACGGGGTTTTCTTTTACGGTGTGCTTTAATTTTATGATTCTTACTTTTTGGTTTTCCGTGGTAAAGATCACAAGAGAGATACACTGAGAAAATTTCTTTCTTTGTTGTGGTGGCCCTTTTTTCCTGAAGCATCTGATACTCTTCAGAAAATGGCAAAACCCTTTTTGCTCTATGTAAACTATTAGTTGTTCATAAATGTTCTCTGAGTAAGCCAGAGTATGTCAAGGTTTAGCCATGTACAAATTAATTAACATGAAACTGAAAATTTTTAATATAAAATTAAAAATCAATCAATCAGAAACTGGAAACTCCAGCCTGAGAAAAACTCTAAAAACCCAACCAAAACACAAAAAATCCCCCAGTCTCTTCCCCTGAGTTTAGATACAGATAAGAAAGTTTAGATGTTATGGTTTTGCACTTATACCAAAAGAAATAACATATCATTGCAGCTGATGCATATAAGGCTCAAACAAACAAGATTCCTTGACACAGCAGTACATGCAGTCATGTTCCTAGTTTATCTTGCCCAAGGCTTACCTTTTACAGTTCTTTGAGTCAAAACAATAATGATGGTCTTTCCAGATACTGTGAGTTGTTGTTTGTGCTCATCTGCTACGTTTTCATACTGGTGATCACTGGTTTGATACGTGCTGATTGAGCTGATCCACTTTGAGGACAAACTATCTCACTTAATTTAAGGAAATGAGAAAATGCCAACAGCTGTAAGAAAGGGACTACCTGAAACACTGAATCTAATTTAATAGAATTATTTTTCCACCCTGAATTTTACAGCTAATTTTCAAAATACCAATGGCACACGAACTATTTCAGGCACAGCAATTCTTTATAGTTCCGCACAATTGTTACGGCAAAAGAGCAAGCAGACTCCCCAGAGTTATAAAAATCATGTGGTTCTTCAAGAACAGCCTACAGTTTTTATATTTTTTGCATAACAGAAGCCAAAACCAGCTTGAATTTACTTTTCCATGTAATCTATCCTTTTTCAACATTGTATACATTTATCCACTTTCCCATGGGGTTTTTTGGGAAAAAAACCCCCACAAAACAAAAGGCAACATAGTATATAACCTAAATCACATAGGTTTAGGATACATTAAATGAATTCCAAACATTAAAATCATAAAGACATTTTAAGTCAGCTTTTTAAAAACTGCCTTAAAAACTGGGGGAAATGATTGTGTGTGTTGCCATTACAACAAAAGGAGAGTTCGTTTTCTTAGCTTCATCTCCAGAAACTGCAAGTAGTAGAATAAAAATTGAGGCTGTTTTAGGATACCCAATTTAAAAGTTCAGACGCTCTTTAATGCTGGAAGCACCTACACTTAACCTATGTCGTTCTGTATGATCCTAACCTAGGAGACACCCAACCCAGTATTTTGATGTACAAGTCCTATAATGCAATATTCAAAACTCTTGCCTAATAAGGTCTTCAGTTTCTTTTAGTAAAATTTTCCATGGTGCTTTAGTTTGGTTTCTGCACATACCCAGACTATCAATTGGCATGGCAAAGCAGGCCTATAGTTGCTTCTGTGCTAACTCTTACGGAAATAACTAGTTATGTTTTTAACAACACAGATTGATGCTTCAGCTAAGCACATGCATTAGAGTAGTTTGACTTTATTTCATCTTCCCCCAATTTCCTGGCACAGGTAACATTTTTGTAGGATTACTTCAGTGCTAGCATGTCTTCCCTCATCCCCTGGGGTCAGACAAAGATGAGGGTAAGGGAAAGGACAGAATCATGTCCCTTTCTGTGGAGCTAGCTGTGGTTCAGCTTGGATGCCACAGTAACTACAGTAACTATACTTGTGTATTGCGCTGTAGACTTGCGTTAACAGATACAGACCTAATCAAGTGCTGTACCACCACAGTAAAACTAGTCCTTTGATAAAAGAGAATAGGAAAAGAATGATTCCTTTCTTTTCTTAGGCAATGTTAGTTCAAATTGACAGAGGATTTTTTTGAAAAGTAAGGGTATCCAGACTTCTGAGCTCTCCTCAACTTAAAAGAGCTTCAAACATTTAACTCCCTCTCTTCATAACATCTCTCCCATGTTCCTGAAGCTGTTATGAACCCACAACACACAGAGCTCCAGATATACTTCACAAGGGGATTTGATTTTGACCTGCACTTCATCATGTTCTGCACATTGTTTTCAGAGCCACTGCAGCATTTTTTTCTTGTATTTAACGTGATGCATGAAGCATCCTGAAAAGCAGTCTGAAAACTTCATATACATGAATACTTCAACCTCTCAACTGTTTGCATTACCCCAGGAAATTCTGACATTTTGTCTTTAGTATGAAAGCTTTAGAAAAGTGGTATGAGGATATTTGCATCCACTTATTCTTCAGGTTTTTTTTAAGAAAATGCTAACCAGAACACAAGTAGGCATTTCTCAATTTTAAATGCTAGCTGCAGTCTGAGTCAGCACAATACCTACCCTTCATTGTATGAGCACTTGTATGATTCAACTAATTTCAGTAAAATGAGTTGATTCATAAATATACGATAAAGCAGATGAGTTAGACCCAGACTTGCATTGTTGTAGCACTTAGAACAATTCTCTTGTAATAAGCATCCCACGCACCTTCACAACAAGAAGATAATCCTTGACTGAAACAGTTTATAGTCAATGTTAAATTGCAGAAGTGAGAATAGATTAGAGGCAAGTAGCATCACTAACTTGGAAAGAGAAGTCTATGTTGTTTAGTTTGTCTAAGGAGAGTTGAAGATCTGTTCCGAAGTAAAACCTGATACCATCATTCCAAATATTTCAGACATGAACAAAACCACTGTTAAGGCACAAATCTACATTGCAAATCTATCCACCAAAGCTAAAGATCCAGTTGTGATATTAGATTAATAGTAGAGGAGGCAGTGATGAATGCATAAGTGGGATAAGATGAGAAAAGTAATAGGAAGAAAGCAAGAGATCTGCAGCTGAGTGAAGATACTGCTGACTCAGTATTCTGGTCCCCCACATTTAAGGCATCCAATACAGAGAGTGAAACCTAACAAAACCTATAACATGATAGAGACCACACCTTAGACATAGATGTTTAAGTATAACAAAAAGAGCTGTTTATGGGAGGGAAGAAAACTTTCCAATGAGAAGTAACTTACCTTTAATGACTTTCCTGTTAAATAGGTAGATGGTGGGACCTCTGGCCTACAAAGTTCCCAATCAACATTGTATGTTCCACACCATATAGGATGATAGACCAAGCCCAAGGCATGTCCTTACTGCTAAACCCCAAAGACAGGCCTTCTCTTTGGACTAAGTGACAAAGCCAGTGTGCTGGCAGAAGCTCTGCAACTTGGCATGTTTCCTCTTGATTTTGGATGAGAAATACTGTTCCTCTGGCATATGTCCATCTCTGGTTCAGTTTGGATTCTGTCCTGTCTCTCTGCCTCAGCAATTTAAAGCCATAAGGCCACCCTTTCTTTAGAGAAGACCTAAATAAGGCGGTTGAAAGATTTTGCTATTGCCTGGAGGATGTTGTTTCATTACAGGCATTACTGTTTCATTCAGACCTCAAACTGGTTTTCCATGTTCCTGTTATCACAATATTGTATGATTATGGTTCTTCTGGTTTGCTTTATGCAATCATGTTTTTCATAAAATAGAACCTGCTCTCGATTAAAAGGGAAATACACCAATTTATTTAAGCAGATAAGTGAGAATTGTACAATTTATTCCTAACACTAATTTCTTAATAATCATATTCACATAATCACTAACTACACTCTACTGAAAACCACGATTGAGAAGTTGTAGCTTTAAACCTGAACTCCAAAGATATATGTTTGCTCTATTCTGTGACGCAGGCTTCCAGTTAAGACCTTGAACAAGTCACTGAAGTCACTTGCCTCAGCTGTCTTTCAGAATGGTACCTTACTTTCTCACAGAACTGATAAGACAAAGCTGTGCCTGTGTAGGCTGACTATCTACTACAGTCACTCTGCTTTTTTCTTATGTCCTCCATAACAGACATTATCAAAGCAGAGCAGTCCAGCTTTCAAAGTAGAATTTCTAAAGCTGTACAGTCCTCATAAAAGATTTTTGAACTTACTATGCAGCAGCGTCTAAGAGATTTCCAGACAAGATCCAAGGATGAAAATACTAATGTTATGTAAGGCAAAGACACACTGGTAATTACACTACAAGCTTGCAAATGTACAGAATAAAAAAATAAATTATTAAAACTATTAAAAACTTCACTGCTAGATACATGCACAGTAGGGAAGAGTTCAGTTATACATGTGATTGTAGCTCTATCATTTCCTAATATTTAAAATATACAGATAATGGTAATGTACAAAATGTCTTCTTGAAAAGACAGATATAATTTGCTCTTGTGAAACTCGCTGGCTGCAAGAAATCCTGCCAATTTTCTCATGACCTGTGAACACAACTCAAAGCTCAGCAGAATTTCTTCTAAACCAGGGTTCCCCCTCTTTTGTATCACACTGACATGAAGAAACTGAGTGAGAAAAACTGAACAGCACTTTTTTTTAGGCACACTCAGTGAGAACTCTCTTTGAAGTGGCAAGAGTGTAGGAAGAGGAAACATACCTGTTTGTTCTACCGTCATAAGGATAAATGCTCATTTTGAGAAATAAATGAAAACATCTCTCTGCCACAGCAATCAACTGCCCTTATAGAGTTTCAAGCCCCAAAAAATTCTTCATCTATATGAACTTAAATACTTGGCTGAAAGAGTTGGACGTATTTTCTCAACAGAAACTTAAGTGTTTGAAAGAAACATTGAAAAAATCTGAATATGTGAGGTAAAAACATTTTTCACTCCAGTAACTCGTGACTTCAGCAAAGAATGCCGAACTGAGTAACCTTTTAAACAAAGACAGATTATTCAATGAGTATTTAGGGTTAGAATGACAAGACCAAAGTAAGAGATGTTTAACAAAGCTAAAATGATTAGATTCAAAGCCAACTGAAAAGTTAGAACTTCTCTTGATTTTAATAGGTTTTCAATTAGGCCTAATTAAGCTCACCCTTTGAAAAGACAGATAAAAATGTGGATGGCCAAGACCTCACAGCTTTGCAACACAGAAGTTAAGACTATGTTTTCAGTTCTCACGGAGTCTGACAAATTCCCCATGGCTAGGAGGTATCAGTAGGAAAGAAAATGGGACAGTTCAGAGAGATGATGATATCTAGAGATATCATAGCATGAAAAACAGGAGATAGGCAGAAGATTTTCTACTTTACACACAATTGATATTGCTTAGGGACAAGGATGGACCAGACAATTTTATATGAATAATGTGAATACTCTACTATTTATAGCTTTTAAGAATAAATGAGACTATTACAACATTTAAGTATCCTTATCACCAACTATTCCTCCTAATCTGACCTGAATCTTTGATGCTGCAATTTAAACCAATTACCTTTTGTCTATCTGAACTGAACATGTAAAACAGATACCCCCTCCTCTTTGAAGTAGTCTTGTATAATCCCTCAGTATTCTCTCTGTACACAACACATGCTACCTTCTTTCAACATTTCCTCTATTTCCTAGATCTCCGACCATTATCATTGCTCCTTTCTTATTCCTCTCCACCTAGTCCACATCCTTCTTGAAACATCATACCTGAGAAAAGCATAAAGTAGTCCAGCCCAGAGCTTACTGTAATAATGGAGCTGCTAAAAAATGTGCCTTTTTACAAGGACATAATATTGTTAACTCAAATTTGGTTTGTGGATCTCTTATAATGCCAAGATTTATGTAAAACTTCTATTTAAACAGTTGATCCTTATCCTTTACACGTAAGTATAGACTATTGCAGTTACAGTTATTGAATAAATAACTTTTTCAGGTCTTTTTTTCCTCCAGACCACTTCGTCATTAGAACTACAGATCAGTTCTCAATACATCTGCAGAACCTTGCACATTAGTTTCAACCACAAATTTAATAGAAATAATTTTTGCTTAAAAGGTACTAAAAAGTGAATTAGTTTTGTAAACTGGGTGATAAATAACATTAAGTCCTTTGAACGTATAAAGAATTAATTTTATTTTAAAGAGTAGTCTCTTTCTTCAGACGAGTATTTCTTTTAGATATGAGTCTGACTCCTGGGAAAGAATAAAGAATTGTCTTCAGGAACCATCATCAAAGGACAAATATTATTATTCTAATGAAACAAAGATTGCAAAAGTAGTTGAATAGGGCAAGAGTCCTCAGAAAAGCAAATTTCAGCAAACAAGGAGATGGTGAGTAAAGTTATTTTCTGAAAGAACTTGAAGAAGAAAACAGTACAGCTAGGATTACTGAAAGATTACTTTGTAAACCACACTGTTTCACAGCAAAAGATAGAAGAGTAGCAGAGACCACATTAGCTCCACTGAGAGCTCCTAAATAACTTGAAACAGCAAAGAATGAATCATACAAAAACTGAGAGCAAGGAGGAACATAAGAGACCAAGAACATACTGATAAAAGCTAAGATGTGAGTGAACATAATGTGGCATAAAGGGTTATATGAAAAAGGTTTAGAAGTATGAAATAACAGGAAGACAAAGGAAATAGCAAGGACATTACTGAGAAATAAAAGATGCTGAGAAAGTAACCTAGAATGTGGAATAATAAACTACTGGCATGGATTTGTCAAGCAAGGAAGACACTCCGTTTGTTTAGTTTTCTCCTTTGACAGAATCAGTGGCCTAGTAAAAAACTCTGAGATTAGCATAATTTTGAAATGTTAGCCTGCACTGGCATCCTAAAGCACAAGGATAATAAGTTTTAGCATCAGAAGGGTAAACAAGAGGGAAAACTCACTTTGAAACAAATAGTTTTCATTAGGTCCCTGTCAAGCTGGGAGAACATTGCACAAGTCCCAAAGAGATCTTTCCAAATTCCAATTTTTATTTAGTGTAACCAGTCACGACGAAACAGAAAATACTGTTGGTGAAAGGATCAGAGTTTAAAATTATTTTGAAAAAGTCAGCAATATAACTAGCCTCATCTTACCAGGTTTGGACCAAATAAAAGAACAAAATAATGTGCAACTGTAAGAAAATAAAACACAAAATACAGAATCAGAAATACTTAGCTAAACAGTGAGGACAGAAATAGGCCAGGGTTACTATGGTTTCTACAGCGATGTCTTTCCAAAGAATCAAAACAACAAAAAACCAAAAAGAGTCCCAAGAGGTTTTAAAGGGGAGGAATTTTTGAAAAGAAACAAACAATCAAACAAAAAACCCCAAAGGGTAGTGGTTTTGTTTGGTTTATAAGGAAACATGGAGGTGATATGGTAAGAGTGTCAGGAAAACAACCATAATCAATTGTTCTTCATGTCTAAGGAAGAAGGGAAAGAAGAAATACTATTGACAGCAAAGATTAGGGTTGGAGAGGCTTTTCAGCAGCATGGTGAAACACCAGAAAATACTATCTGAAGAAACTAAGAAAATATTCTTTTTGAGAACATTAATAGGCAGTTGAGTTCTTTCTCAGGGATAGTTTAGGTACACTCAACTGGGCCCTGGAAAGAAAATTCATACTTCATGCTCCCTTTGAGCCTCTCTAGCCTTAAATTTCTACATACTGTATTAAAACTGTGGGAAAGAGGAGGAAGTGAGAGTCATTACAATAGACGAATTCCACAATATTTCATTTTCCATTACTAAGAGGAGAGAGTAACATAATCTTTATCAGTGTTTAATTTAATTTTAGAATTTCAGATTAGGCACACCTGCTCTGTAAGGTAGCTGTCTTCAGTCAGTATCATTTGCATAATTACAATGCAAGCGACTCTACACTTAATAGCAAAATAGATTAGCAGCAGCTTCAATTGTAACTTAAATTTCCCACAGCTCTAAGCAACATTAGGTAGTTTTGTAGGTCGTATGTACAATAGGTTGAGGACATTTAAACAGGTATCTTCTGTCCCTCTTCTTCCAAATGAGGGTTTATCATTAAGTAATGCTCCATTTTAAGTTACTGATAAGAAAAATGAAATCTGGATTATTTTACATCAAAGCAAACTTAATTTCAATCATTCCACACTATTTTCCATTCTGAGTCTTCATCAGGTTAGCTATTACAGCCTAATTTAATGTTCTTTTAGATGTGTGGCTTGTTTATTTTTAAATACATTTGTAATATATTTGACATGACTATCCATACATTTCTAGTTATACAGACTATGAAACTGCTACTAAGAAAAAGCAGTGACAACTGAAAAATGTGTTGATTTTTTTTTTCAAAGAAATGCAAACCGAACAGGACTTTAACTCAAAGAAAGCAAGTTACCCTGTAGATTATAGTACAAGAAAGCATAGTTATTCCACTATCTGCAGGAGGGCTACCCTGTTGTTGCCTTAATGTATTGAAAACATTATGAATTAAACAAAAAAAATGAAACATTAATGAGAAGAAGACAGTTCAAATAAAGTGCACATTTCCCTTGTTCACTTGAAGAACTATTGTGCATTCACAGATGGAGCCATGAAAAAGAGACTTCACTTGCTATTTGATTTGGTTTAATACTTAAACAAGAAGCACTTTCCTACTTTTGGTAGTGAACACTTCAGTATCTTGGAAATTATAATGTAACTCATATATTTCAGAGGAAGAAGGGAAAAACCCATGTCACAGCAGCTATCAATTATGCAGTATATGGAAAAAATGCTAAAACCAGAGTTCCCATATAAAGAAAGAATAAGAATATGCTTGGCTAAAATATTCTTGGAGAGTTTAATGTTGCACTATGTATCTTTTATGCATTTTGAGATTTACTGAAATAGTTATCCCTAATTTATTCTACCACGATCATTTTGCTGTAAATCCTCAAGGAGACACTGCTATTCTACAATAGGTATTTTAGTAAACTTCCTCATTTAGACAAGTTTATGGAAGTTTCTTGCTTCTGGGCCGTTAATCTGTCTCAGTTTCCCTACCTGTAAAAAGAAAAATATGTTTCACTGCAGGTATTTTGTTCTAAATTCAACCCTAGACACCCAGAGTCATAGTTTGTGTCTTTTTTCCTAGGACTGCTATTCAATGGCTTTCACATAAATCGCTTGTCAAGTTTTTAGAGAAGAATGGGACTAGAACAAATCTTTGTAGGCTTTAATCACTAGGCAGAGAAATTATTCTGTCCTTATATGCCATAAATAATACTTTTCCTTGGATTCAAGCAGGCACTTCTGCACATGCACCAACACAAAGTTTTAGGTAACACAGAGAGTTAGAAAGGCATTCACGTAAACAAATCATTGATTTAGTTTCTGGTTTATCTACCTGCATAAGTATTTTTATATTGATCTAAATATGTGTTTAAAAGGCTTACTTCAAAAAAGCATTTGTTAGATATTTTCTCAATCTTTGGTTGCATTACTTTGTAAGTAAACTTTTCTGTAATTAAAATCAGTTGTCAGGGGTGAAATTATTTTGGGTAAATCGGTAGTTCACGTGTCATTTCACATTTCTGTCAGTGTTTAACTTGACCAAATCCAGATTTATCTTTTGGAACTGAACTGCCTTTACTTGGCAAAATGATTTCACTGCATTATGACTGCCAAGAAGCTTGGAAGACTTGCCTTGTGGATGGACATTTCCACTGTGTTGCGTCCGTACAGTGAAGTATTAACAATGGATATACCCTGCTTGTTACATATGCCCACTATTGAAAGTTGTTACTGGTGTCAGCTTGTATCTCATGGTGGCTCTGCTAGGCTGGAAGTAGCAGATCTCAGTGCTCCCAGATAAAACTAGATGACACTATATCACAAAAAGACTTCCTTCCCCCCCCCCCCCCCCCCCCCTTATATGCTGAGCCAATCTAAATGCAAATTATGTGCTAGAGTACTGAACATTGAGGACTTAAATACAGGATACATCTAGGAGCTCTTGGCCTTACACACTTTTGTGTCATACCTCACTGACAGACATAGCAAGGATAAACTAGTCTCTTTTTTTCACTGAGTTAAACAGGATGCAGTTACAATTACTACTTCAAAATTTGCAGAGAGTGAGGTACGAACATTAGTCAGATATAAATAAAGAGCTTTCCTTTAAAGATCTTACGTACCTGTAAATCATACTACAAAATTAGTAGCTGGAGAAAATGACACCATCTCACTGCCCTGTATTCACGGATCTGGTTCCCTTCATGAAAACCAAGGAGCACAGTAAAGACTATCAGTGTGATCCTCTACCAGTTGCCATCTCCTGATGTCTGTTACCACTACACAGTATGGCTGCAGTGGCTGTCTATCTAGTTTCCATACAGTGGAAGGACATAAGACAAAGAGTACACCAGAGATGTCTGTCCACTTACCTCACTTGCTAAGCTTTCTGTGGCACCCCTTCTACCATCCCTTCCAAAGTGACTGAGCTTTCTTCAGGAGCCTTCTGTTATTCCTGTCTCTCAATGTGTATAACTTCAGCAGCAACCAGACAAATCCACTTTGACCCAAAGGTGTTAAGGTGTTGACACAGGGCTGAGCTAAATATACCCTGCCTTTTAGCTCATCTAGCACCACATAATCACCTAGTTCTTACCTGGTGCAAACAATAGGTACCTAACATCTAGCTTTCCCACTTTGTAGGCAAATGCTTTAGCTACTAAGATATATAAATGAAACCGGCAGTTCTCATTACCTTGCTGTGACTTTTAAGCCGCCACATCTACTGCCTCATGTACAATGCTGAGTTGCCTTTGTCTGCTCAGTCACTTGCACTGTATCAATCCCATTTGGGATTTGGGAGCTGCTTGTCTAAGTGTCTGTAATTCACATGGTTTTAGGCACCTACATCTTCAGGTAAATGCTATTTTGGGTGTACCAGAAGACAGAACCACCGCCAGTTAGGAAATATTTAGATTCAACAGAGAAGTACCCAGGAGGCTTTAAGCAAATGCAGCATAAGAGTTACTAAATTTCATTTTTAATTCTAGCTTTGAATTTCGCTGTTTGAAGCTTCTCCAAACCACACGGACTTTGCTCATTATTGATCTGTTCTTATTGATTACAATCCAAAACACTGATAGGAATGCACATGTGAGTAGATCTTTGTGCATACAGACCAATATTTCAGGATAACATTATCTAAACACACTAAATTACATAGTTTGGCTTCTAAACTATGATTTCGGCTAGCTGCTCTTCTCCTCTGACAATGCCAGCTTGCAGTAAAAAAAAAATCAAAACCAATAAAACAAACAGCCCATTGGCAGCTATATCATTTAACAATCAGTAAACATCAAAGAGATTGTATTCCAGACAGAGAGAGTAGTATCACTTTCAGTTTACACATACAAGGAATTATGAAACTTAGACTTACTTCCCTGGTTAATTTTTATTTATTTTCAGTTATTTTAAATTCTTTACTGCTAACCAATATAAACTTACAATCTAGAATCTTAATTTAAGAAGTAGAAACAGGAAATTTTTAATAGCATTTATCCTAGCAAGCTACTGAGAATCTTGACAATTCCCATGAAGAAACCAATGGGAAACAGGAAAACCAAGATCTTTAGAGAAGCTAAAGTGAATTCAAATACTCTCTTAATAACTGCTTGAGTGGGGTTTGTTATGCTATTAATATTTTCTGTGCTATATAGGTACAGAGCTAATCTTGTACCCTTGAGCAGTTCAAGAGGACTTATAAGCACCAGTGTCCTTGCATTCTTCTGCCTGTAACTCCACACTCTCTCAAGGGAAAGCAACAGTTTTCAGAAGACGGAGTAATGTCACACAACTCTATTAAGTAATTTTCCCATAATTGTGAACATCGTGGCAGAAGAAATAACAAGGAAGTTGGCAGAGTCTCCATTCTAAAACATTTCCCTCTTAGATATGACACTTATAGTCCTTGTCTGCATTAACTGCAAAATTAACAGTGTCTGAGATAGGTAGAGCCATGACGCTAGGGACTGCACACGTAGCCACTTTCTCACCATATGAGTCGAAACATACACTGCAGTAAGCAGTACCAATACAAACCTCTTCTTTCCTCTTCCCAGGTGTCATAGCCTGCTCCTGCTGGCACTTCTGCATCAGACAATTGCAATGGTGACAGTTACTGGTTGCTGAGGGGAGTGCTGCAAAACTGTGCTTGATGACACCAGGTGCCTGGAACAATGTTACAGCTTGGTGTCTTGTCCCGACACATGAGCACTGTCCTCCTACGGTGACTCAGTGAAATGCAGGGGATCTGAGCGACCAAAGGGACATGCACAAGCTTGGAGGGGCGAAACTCCATTTGGCACAAAATGGAGACTAAGCATGCGTGGGACCACTGACTCATCCCAGATGCATCCCATCCAGAGCAAAAAGACAGCATGCTCAAAAGAGAATTTTCCAGAACAAGTAACAATGCGTGTGCAGGGTACCTTGTCAGTCACTGCACCAGAGATAGGACAGTAGTGGAACCCGGGAAGCCCAGAACATATAAAAGACAGACTAGCACATGTCATGGGGTTGACTCAATAACCTTCCATATACATATCTACAGATCAAGACATCGCGGGCTCCAAGGTAGGCAAAAAAAATCTTATCTTTCCTATCCTTTTCATACTTTCTCCTTTCTTTTATTTCTTTTACTTCTTTTCCTTCTGTTTTCTCTTTCCCACTGTTCACCACGATTCAGCCTTGCACTAAGCAAGGCACATATCTCCATGATAAGAACATACCTCAGACATTCTTTGGAGTCAGAATTAAGGCCATTGATTGGAAATTATACCTGAGTGTTTATATTTAAGATGAAGGAGAAATCTACAATAATTGATCTGATCTCATTAACATGTAAGATTTTAGGAAAAGCTTAGAACAACAAACACAGATACAGATGAAAAAGCTCCCCAGGGTTCCGGGGGGAAAAAATATCTCACTTTTCATTCACCTTTTCACAGCTAGTGATAACATCAGGCTAACTGATTTACTGAAGCCTTCTACATAAGGGACTGGTGCTTCTACCTACTTAGGTGTCTAAAAGAGTTGTTGTTCTATATAGTTCACTCTCTTTTAGCACACTGTTAGTTTTCAAGAAAGAAGGTTTTTGGTACATCTAGGCTTCTCCCATTCTTTGAAGTCCCAAAGCATTGTGTTTCTACTAGGGCCCTGTACAAGTATCTTTCCAGAAGAAAAAAAGACAAATACGGTTATTTTCTGCTCGCTTTAAAGCTTGTACCTTTTACCTTCAGCTTCAAATACCTTTTTTTCTTCAGAAAGCAACAAATGACAAAGTTCCACCTAACTCCAACAAAAACACATACTAAGATTTATCTTCTCATCAAGATTTGTTAGTTAACCTCTCTGTTGGTATGCCAGATGACTCATTCAACAGATCCTCCTCCAGCGGCAGCAATAAATGCTCATTAAACTCACAGGTTAACTATAATCCTTTTCTCTGCTGGTTGAAGACAGTGTAAGGTGGGGTGTACCTCTGACCACATATTGCTTTATGAAACAAAGATCATTCTTAACAGATCTATTTCCTTAAAAATAAAAGCTTTTAGTGAAAAAAAGGGAATAGCAGTACATGTGAAGTAGTAGGATTTTTACATGATATTCGATACACTGTATGCTGGGAAATTCTCAGTTCAGCTGAGATGTGGATTATTCTGAGAAACATAAGGAACCAGTTAAATGGATAATGGTAAGTTACTCAAAGGGCGGATGTCAGACTGGAGGGAAGTTCTTAGTAAATGTTGCTGAGTGCATTATTAGTACTGGGTTCATTAATATTTCCATTCATGGTCCTGATACCGAAAGCAGCAATGTGGTTATGGAACTTCTGAAGATGAGACCATTACAGAGAAATAAATTCATCATCTTGATTACCAGCATAATTGTTCTGAACTAAAATGCTAACTACATGTTTTTGGGACGAACAAAAAATTCTGGCGTAACTTTGGAAGCTGCTGGTTGAAAACAGAGGAAAAGAAATATCTAAGTGACTTAGTAAAGCCACAGAAATAACTTGGTCATGAAATAGACAAATGCAATCTTCATCAAAGGTATTTCTAGTGCAGTAGCATAGTCACTGGCTGAACAAGGTCTTCCATATAATTTCAGTAAACCATAATAAAGTAAGATGAAATTAAACACAAGAACTATGAGAATATGGAAAGAAATTAATATTTTATATTATGACATAAAGTCAGTTTCTTTAGTTCTCTTATGGAAGGGTAAGAGACGACAGCATTACATGCTAGAAGTACATCAAAGAATAAACATTATAGAAGACAGGGAATCTTTTCAGCTACAGATGACAAAGGAAGAACAAGTGTTCCTAAAATTACTCTGTGAATATATTTAGGTTGAAAATTAGTTTTTTAATAATCAGAAAAATTCTATTTGGAACATCCTGCTAGTAGTTCAACTGGATTGTAATTGATGTTTACTAGTTTACAAGTGAGATTACATGCTACTGCCTTAAAAAGCAAGGAAATAAACTTGCTAACCTAACAGTCCTTTCCAGTCTTATTCTTCCTATTACTAGAAAAAGAATTTGTCTAAAGCAACATGTCGACAAGCAGAGTTTTGTGATCACTGTGAATTAAGATCGCCACTGACAACTACCTCAGAGATTGTCCTGTAGGCAGGAAGTCTCAGCCTTCTAAAAATAGAGAATTATTATATTTTTCATGATAGCAAGTTCTGCAGGCCATGTGGTTAGAAATTACAGCCTCTTTTCTGTATTTCTGACACACACAAAAATCTTGTGAAAATTAAGAAGCGAATTTTTATGAACGGTTAAGAAGTGTGAGGAGAACAAATTGTGTCAAGGAACTACAACATGTGACAGCTTTGAGCCTTCACTCACTTTCGTGTTATACTGCGTAAATACGGAGATTGAATGACTTGGTAGCTGGAGTGTGTGCACAGCTAATAAAGAAGCACTGCTGCCTTCTTGAAAGCTATTTTTAGCAAGCAGTGGGCTGTCTTGAAGTACAATTATCTTTACGGCCAGCCTTGATGGTTGCCTCCAACTGAGTTATTGCTGACTTGAAGGTGTGTTTACAGACAGCTCTCCTCAAAGCTGGTACCTACATTTGTGTACATGCTTGCATACTAACACAGCATGTCTAGAAAAACCACTGCAGAAAAACATACAAGAATCATCCAAAAATGCTTCTGTTTACTGAGATAAACTCACTCATGTACTTGAAATAACAAAACTTTGCTGTAGAAATCAGGTTGGCAGCTTCTTGATGCTCCTCTTTAGGATGGATTTGGCTCAGTATTATCCCCTCATGAAAACCATGGGCCACAGCAGAACATGGAGGCTCCTATCTTTTGTATTTCCTTAGTCTCTACCTCCCTGTCCTCCTCTATGTTTCACTGTTTTCTCCTCTCACTACCCACCTCCCTGGGAGCAGTGCCCTGCCACAGGTCTGCACACGCACACTAGCCATGTCAGCTGAGGAGATCCCCTGGCAGAGCAGGCGCTCACGGGCTGACTGCCTTAAGTCCAGGCACCTGCTGCTGCTCCAGCTGTGGCAAAAACCTGGCTGGCACCTCCCTTCTCACAGCAAAGGTGGGCTGCCTCTGACATACAATGGCCTCCTCCATGTAATAGAATCATAGAATGGTCTGGTTTGGAAAGGACCACAAAGGTCATCTGCTCCAGCTCCCCTGCAATAAGCAGAGACATCTTCAACTAGATCAGGTTGCTCACAACTCCATCCAATCTGACCTCGACTGTTTCCAGGGATGGAGCATCTACCACCAATCTAGGCAACTTGTTTCAGTGTTTCACCATCCTCATTATAAAATAATTCTTCTTAATATATTGTCTAACCTCTCATCTTTTAGTTTAAAACCATTACCCCTTGTCCTATTGCTACAGGCCCTGCTAAGAAGTTTTTCACCATCTTTCTTAAGAGCCTCCTTTAAGTATTGAAAGGCCACAATAAGGTCTCCTTGGAGTCTTCTCTGAGCTGAACAGCTACATCTCTCTCAGCCTCCCTTCACAGGTGAGGTGCTACAGCCCTCTGGCCATCTTCATGGCCCTCTCTGGACCTGCTTCAACAGGTCCATGTCTTTCCTGTGCTGAGGACTCCAAAGCTGGATGCAGTATTTAAAGAATCACAGAATGGTTTGGGTTGGAAGGGACTTTAAGATCATCCAGTTCCAACTCTCCTGCCATGGGCAGAGACATCTCCCACTTGATGAGGCTGCTCAAGGCCCCATCCAACCTGGTCTTGAACAATTTCAGGGAGGGGGCATCCACAACTTCCCTGGGCAACCTGTTCCAGTGTCTCACCACCCTCATTGTGAAGAATTTCTTCCTAATGTCTAATCTAAATCTTCCCACTTCCAATTTAAACTCATTCCCCCTTCTGCTATCACTAAATGCCCTTGTTTTACAAGTTCCTCCCTTGCTTTCCTGTAGGCCCCCTACAGGTACTGGAAAGGCACTATAAGGTCTTCCAGAAGGCTTCTTTTCTCTAGGCTGAGCAAGACAAACTCTCTCAGCCTGTCTTCATGGCAGAGGTGCTCTAGCCCTCTGACCATCTTTGTAGGGTCCTCTGGATCCATTCCAACACTTCCGTATCTTTCTTATGTTGGGGGACTCCAGAGCTGGACACAATACTCCAGGTTAGGTTTCACGATAGCGGAGCAGAGCGGGCTGAATGACCCCACTCGACCTGCTGGCCATGCTTCTTTTACGTACACCATATTCAATACCCCTAAGCTTTCCTTCAAGGTCTTGAGCAGCCTGGTCTAGTGGGAGGTGTAGCAGCCCATTATTTAATCAGAACCAGTCTGAAGGCTGCTGTCATCTGATGCCATAAATTTTTGGAAGCATTAATTTTCTGGATACTATGGAAACCCTCCTGGCTAGACGTGGTCATTTGTTCTGATTGAATTTAAAATCTTCCTTGTTTGCGTGTTCATAAATCAAACTGAAAAGAGAGACCACTATGTTAAGAACATAACTGCTGATATGAGTAGCCTATGCTGCTTCTGGCAGGACAAGAACACAAGATGAAATCCCGTTTGGATTAAATTAAGTATCCACGCAGAGGTGGATACTCCTTGCCCTTCCCTGCCTTCCTCTGATCCTCCAGGTAGAGGAGGCGGCGGGCGCCGGCCCCCGCAGCGCCCTGCGGCCCCGCCGCGCCGCTTCCTCCCCTCCGCAGCCGGGCCAGGCCGAGGCCGCTGGAGGGCAGAGCGCGCAGGGGGCGGTGAACGAGGGGCGGGCGCTGCCGGGGCCGCGTCCCCGGCGTGTGCGATGCCGCGCCGGGAGGAGGAGGGCTCGTTCGGCCGTGCCGGGGGAGGTTCAGTTAGGGCCGGCGAGAGAAGAGGAGCGGAAGTGGCGGAGGCGCGAGGAGTCCGGCGGGCAGCAATGTGACAGCGGTCGGAGCCACGGGCCGCCTGCCTCGGGAGCATCTGCGGAGAGAGGGGCGGCAGCTGCGCCTCGGTTCTCCTCTGCCTCGCTTACCCCTCTGCTCTCAGCTCGGGACGCCCCTTCGCCGCCGGCCGGGGCACTGCGGCCGTCGCTGCCATGGGGCTGCCCACGCTGGAGTTCAGCGACTCCTACTTGGACAGCCCGGATTTCAGGGAGCGCCTGAAGTGTCATGAGATCGAGCTGGAGAGGACGAACAAGTTTATCAAGGAGCTCATTAAGGACGGCAGCCTCCTGATCGGGGCCCTGCGCAGTGAGTGGGGCGGCGGGGCAGGGCAAGGGGCTTTGTTTGAATGGGCGCCGGGCGCGGGCTCCCCTGCCGGCAGCCGCCGAAAAGCGCCTGGAAAACTTTCTCCCACGACTCCTTTCCCAGCTCCTTCGTCTCGGTTCGCCTGGGCTGCGGCGGGCTGGGTGGGTGTCCAGGGGGAGCGGGGGCGGTGCGGGGCCCGGCCGCGCCCTCCGCGGCGGGGGGAGTGGGCGACGAGGTGGGAACGCGTGGGATAGGGCAGAGCCGGGCTCTAGGGGTTGGAGTTTGAGCTGGAACAGGCTCCCCAAGGAAAGAGTCCTGGCGCCAAGCATGATAACATTCAAGAAGCGTTTGGGCAACGCGCTCAGACACCCGGTGTGAATGTTGAGGTTGTCCTGTGCAGGAACAGGAGTTGGATTCGATGATCCTTTTGGGTCCCTTCCAACTCAGGGCATTCTGTGATTCTGTGTAGAGCCGGGCTCTGAGGGTTGGGGCTGAAGTCGTGGAGCGGATCTTTGTACGGAGCCGGCGGGTAGTGTCTCCGAGGGGTCTAGTTCTGGGATGCCTTTTGCTAATGATCAGTCTTTAGATAATGGAGATGTGTGCAATAAGCAGGCAAAGCAAGACAGCGAAGTGAATTTATATGAAGAGAGTTTGTCTGTCCCTCTCTGTAGTAGTTTAACTTTATGCATTTTGGAAGATTTATGGAAGAAGAGATAAGGCTAAAGAGTTGGATGCTTTCAAATCTCCGTGCGTTGAGCACTGACAGCTTCCCAGTCGTGAAAACGGCCGCAGCGTGAAAACTAGGAATTGCCATGAGCATCGCTAGACTTCGCATGCCCTCCTCTCCTCTAACTCCCTGCCACCCACTTCTTGTCTTAAGGTCACTTTGGAGCTCTGTTTCCCAGAGTTTTCCTACAAGTAGAGCAGAAAAGTAACTTACAGGTTCTTGTGCTGCAATGTGAGATGTTCAAGGAAAAGAATCACTTTAATCCTTAAAAATATCTGCCACACTGACACTATGCTACTTTTATAGGGTGAAGGGTAGCTGTATTGCTTTTTAAGTGGACAGGGAACAGGTGTTAGTATGACCTCCTTAGCTCATAGGAAACCTAACTGGCTGCTTACCTGGAGTCTAAACCCAAAGTTTGTCTTTTTACCTGGAGTAGGAGGTCAAATTGTGGAAATTTTCTTAGGCCAGTAGTAGGATTTTATGTTAATTGTACTTATTAATGCATCACCCGTATATAGTTTATTTACAGCATTACATTTACTGTCTTTTTGAAACTTTTTTCATATGAGTGCATGCACTTCTCTGAGTGAGTAGCTGGATATAAATATAGCATCTTATACAAATCTTTATTAAATTAAATAAATTCTTGTATCCATGCCCACAGAATATGAGATGATAGAATATATAGAAAGTGTGAGAGTGAGAGCGTGCGTATAAATATAGCTAAAAACTCACTGGTACATTTTTCTTTCCAGAACAAAAACTTTGAGTTTTAGTTATACTTTAGGTCTTTCAATTTGCTAAAAAGCTTTTTCCATAAAACATGAGGTTTGAGCTTTTTTTAAGTAGTAAAAAGTAAGTTTAATAAAAACTTAATATTACAAACTTGGTCCTATGAGATAGTATGAACAAATAATGATAAGTTAGGATACCATATGGGCACTTTTTTGACCTGGACTAGAAATGGAAATTGATTGCTTTTTATTCCATACCAAATATGAACAAATACAACTTTTTCTTAAGTTGTCAAAGACAGACTGCTGTAGAAGGAATATCATTCTTGAGAAGTAATTTAGACCTTGATTCTGATGTGAGTAGTCCCATTTTTTTTAGAAGAATACTTGAGAGTCCTTGCTAGGTTTAGACCCTTTATCTAAATGTTTAACAATTCTCTTCCTCTTCAAGGAGAAGCAAGTTAATTCTTAACTTCCAGGTTCTCTTGATTTAAAAAACTTTTTAGTTGAAATGTTATTGTGATTGACACAATGCTTATTGTATTCTATATGCAACTTTAAAATGCTATGTGCTATAGTGTCTTTTAGCCTTAGGAAAATAAGATCTGCTGTGGTGCAGTAAGTCGTAGTTCTCCTTTTGTTCTTTTCAAATTCCTTAAGTTTCATGACAGTGCCTTCCACAGAGTACGACCTCAGTCTTAGGACAACTGGGAAAATGTCTGGATTTTCTCAGAAAAAGAGTAATCCTGGCTTTATACTGTACACACTCATTTACTGTGTAAGTGCTGCAAGAAGAGTGTATCTGTTATGGCAAGCAGCACTATTGCATGTTTCCTAGAGTAGAGAACTTTTGAGTTTTTAAAAGCACACTAGGTCCTCCTACTCAGCTTTAAAATCAGTGGAGTGTAAAATACTTGTGCAAGGCTTTTTTATTATTATTTTTATTTTTCTTAGCTGTCTTTTGAACAAACAGTGGAATAAGTAGGTGATTTCAATGATGAACTGCTATGATTTGGTCTTTGAATATTTAATAACCTGGAGAGCAACAGTTATTATTTACCTGATATTATTTATCTCTTTAAGTAGTCTAGGATTTTTCATTTACATATCATTTTGGAGGACCAGTTCTATTGGGGGAACAAGCCAGACTGTGCTGCAGACCGTCAGTGGAAACAAGTTTTGGAGCATGTCCTTCCTGACCATGTTTAGAGAAGAAATAGTGAGACTCACTTAATGTAGTTAGAAAATACTGTAATCTTTTAAGGTTGCCTAAATGTAAGCTGTTATATGAAACTATAGTACATTTGTGGTTTTTTTGAGGGAATTAAACTTCTGTATTCCAAAAGTTAAATTAATTTGTGCACAATCCAGTGTCTAAGAAGTTACTGTAGAAATCCAATGTTTATAAATACCTGACAAAAGTTTTCACATAAGAAGAAGGTAAACCAAATGTGTTTAATGTAGTATGCAAACATTTAGCATTTCAGTTGTTGGAGCACTCTAAAAACAGGGTCAGACTTTTACTGGTTTTGCTACATTCATTCTGAGGAATGCTGCTTTCCAAAGTTGTATGTAGAGCTGTAATATTGTACTTCATCAATACTGTACTTAATGTAATACTGCACTTCAGGTCTCCTTCTATGACAAGGTTACCCAGTTAATGGACGAGGGAAAGGCTGTGGATGTGGTATACCTGGACTTTTGTAAAGCCTTACAGTATTCTGATTGAGAAACTGGCTGCCCTTGGCCTGAACAGGCACAGCCTCTGGTGGGTAAAACACTGGCTGGATGGCCGGACCCAGAGAGTGGTGGTAAATGGTAAATCCAGCTGGAGGCCAGTCACGAGTGGTGTTCCCCAGGGTTCAGTGCTGGGTCCAGTCCTGTTCAATATCTTTATTAATGATCTGGACGAATGGATCGAGTGCACCCTTAGCAAGTTTGCAGATGACACCAAGCTGGGTGGCAGTGTTCATCTGCTTGAAGGAAGGGAGGCACTGCAAAGGGATCTGGACAGGCTGGATCGATGGGCTGAGACCAACAGGATGAGGTTTAACAAGGCCAAATGCTGAGTCCTGCACTTGGGACAGAAAAACCCCATGCAGTGTTACAGGCTTGAGGAGGACTGGCTGGAGAGCTGCCTGGCGGAGAAGAACCTGGGGGTGTTGGTTGACAACCAGTTGAATATGAGCCAGCAGTGTGCCCAGGTGGCCAAGAAGGCCAATGGCATCTTGGCCTGTATCAAAAACAGTGTGGCCAGCAGGACAAGGGAGGTGATTGTACCCCTGTACTCAGCACTGGTGAGGCCACACTTCGAGTCCTATGTTCAGTTCTGGGCCCTTCAGTATAAGAAGGATGTTGAGGTGTTGGAGCGTGTCCAGAGAAGGGCGACAAGTCCTGCGAGGAACAGCTGAGGGAACTGGGGTTGTTTAGCATGGAGAAGAGGAGGCTGAGGGGAGACCTCATCGCTGTCTACGGTGTCCTGAAAGGAAGCTGTGAGAGAGCGAATGTTGATCTCTTCTCACAAGTGACAGGTGATAGGACAAGAGGAAATGGCCATAAGTTGCGCCGGGGGAGGTTCAGACTGGATATTAGGAAGAATTTCTTTATCGAAAGGGTGGTCAGGCACTGGCAGAGGCTGTCCAGGGAGGTGGTTGAGTCACCATCCCTGGAGGTGTTTAAAAAAAGGGTAGATGAGTTTTTGAGAGACATGGTTTAGCGGATGATGGGTGCGGTTGGACTTGATGATCTCGAAGGTCTTTTCCAAACGGAAGATTGTGTGATTCTGTGATTCTGTGAAGCAGCAGTTCACTATTGTGAATGCAGTGAGAGCTGAGCTCATAGTGCTTGGATTGATATAAAATCCTCAGCAACCTTTTCCTAGCTTTTTTTTTTCTTTTTCACTGTTCCCTTCTCTCTTTCTAAATATGTGAGAATCTGGTAGTACCCTAGAAGAGCAGAGATTATGTAGTCCAATTTAGTTAGGCGTTGGCATTATATTTGTGTGGGCATTGTGCCTCTTTTAGCCTTGTATTACCATTAGTATTTGCAGTGGTCTTAGTTGAAAGGCTTAGTTCATACATATAATAGATGTTCCTATTAAATAAAAAGTTATCTTTCAATGGAGATTTAACTTTTGTTGTAGAAATACTTGTATACTTTTAATTTCCACAACAGGGCTACTGTTCTGCCAAAGTTAATGAATATTGTTTTAAACAATCCAAAAAAGTAACATGCATCTTGTACAGGTGATCTCATGGCTTACTGCTGTGCAGCTTTCCCTTTGTGTTTTGAGACCTTCTCTATCCATCTTAAGTCCTATTTTGGCAACAAGTTCATGTATTCAAGGATGAGAACTACATAAAGTTTGGGTCAAATGGTTGAAAGGTCAGTGGATTTGCAGCTGTTTTATGTAATGCTAAACATTTTAAAATGTTTTAAAATGATACAAACTAATGTAGAGCTGTGGTGTAATAGAAATAAGATTCAACTGGTTATCTTTAGGGATTTGTAATTTAGTAGCAATCATTAATATTTTACTACTTAACACATGGAGAAACAGAGAATTAGGCACAAGATGGAAATACCATCTTTTGTGGGAGGTGTGAATGGGTATATTTTACCAGGGTTTTAGGGAAATTCCACACAGAAAAGACTGTCTTGATGCTATTTGGACATACAGTTTTCAAAGATAATTTTCTTCTCTCATAAACTGAATTATAAAAATACAGTGATTAACCTGGGTATATCTATGGAAATTTGGGGGATTAGCTGCCTGGAAAACAAATAAGGACCATACTTCAGCATAAGAGCCTATCATCTTGTTATCTCTCTTGGGAATTTTTTTTCATGTAAAAAACCTTCCCCTTTGCATCTTTCCAGAGAGATGCATTTACCAGAGATGTTTGTCTCATATTTTCATGAGATTATATCTTTACAATGTCTTTTCCAGATTCTAACTGGAGCGGGACTGAGTTCATTGAATAATAACTGCTGAAGTTTGGTAACAGTCATTCTCTTTTATTAATTCAGAGTCAAAGTAAAACAACTGATTCTTTGTATTCCCTATGTGATACTATGATGGCAAACATGGAATTATAAACGTATAGTCTCCTAGTGAGAGTTTCAGAAATAACTCAAATTGCCTTTGAAAATTGATTGCTTTTAGTTATTTTCATCATATATTACAAAAGTGTGGAAGTTGTGTTTTATGTTAGGGTTGGGTGATAGGCAGTGCAGTCTAACAGTTTACATTTCTTAGTGTCTGAATACGATTACTCTACTAGTTGAAAAGAAGTTTCCCACTGAAAGGAAGTTGAAACTTTGTAATTGGCACTTAAGTTTTGAAGTCATCTGCTCCCTTCCTTTTCTGTTACTTCTGACAGGCATTTGTACTATTCTGTGTAATTTCTGCTGATGCCTAAGTTATCTATGGATGATTATGGACATCATTTGCAAAAACCATTCCAGCAGTGTCCAGCCTTTCATGCACAGATGCAGATGATAAGCTGGGTCTTGGCCAGAGAAGGAGTTTAATTGCTTCCTTTTGTGTTTAAAGCAGCTGCAATCTGTGTTATAGTGTCTTTGGGGTTGTTCAGCTTGGAGAAGAGATGATTCTGAGAAGACCTTATTACGGTCTTTCAGTTCTTAAAGGGTCTTTCAGGAAAAATGGGAGAAAAACCTTTTAGCAGGGCCTGTAGCAATAGGACGAAGGGTAATATTTTTAAACTAGAAGAGGAGAGGTTTAGACTAGATATTAGTAAGAAATTTTTTACGCTGAGAGTGGTGGAACACTGGAACAGGTTGCCCAGAGAAGTGGTAGTTGCCTGATCTTTGGAAATATTCAAGGTCAGGTTGCATGGGGCTCTGGGCAACTTTACCTAGCTGAAAATGGCCCTGCTTATTGCAGGGGGACTGGAGGAGATGACCTTCATGGTCCCTTCCAATTTAAACCATTATGTGATCTTTAGCCAAATATACATGTAGAAAACAAATACCAGTATGTAGTGGACTGTGACAGAGCACAGTGTTTTCTGTCCATCAGATGATGTTTCATTTTGAACCAAGAATCCCTGCAAGTAAATTCCCATACTTTCAGTAATGATGACTGTTAAAGTCCTTGAATGATTCAACATGGGTGTTCTTGTGCCTTAATACTGAAACAGGTGCTCTTTAGGGAAATTCTGTAATTGGATGATGTCAGTTTACCAAAGGAGTGGATATGAGTTTCAAATGTCACATGAAATGATGTCTCTACTTTAAGAAAATATTGTGCAATTTTTTTAAATTAGGATTTTTAAACTTTTAAACTGATTTCTGAAAAGGTCAAGTTCAAACTGTTTTTTAATGGGCCAGCTGGCTTGTTGTCTACCACATGCTTCATTTGCTATGAATAAGATAAACGAATTCTAGTAATAAAAGACCAGCTGCTTCACGAATATTATATTTACTACAATGGAAAATATGATGCTGTGGTCACTGAACTTGTACAGATCTCTTGGATTTTCGTGAGTAGAAGTGCTACAGCTATTTGCAGCTTCCTGTAACAGTAAAGAACTTTGTTTTCAGCCTCGGTAAAAAATGCAGAGGACAATACAGTCCTTCTTTCTACTGAATGATATGTGCTATGTCTTTGTCTTTCTATTTTTTCCCTATAGTCTAAAAACTGTAATTTTAAATAAATTTGGAATATATGAGAATTGGATATCATGGATTTCCTTTGTTAAATTCCGTCTTCTGCAAGTGTTACATCATGTAATCCCTACTTGTCAAACTCCATTTAAAACACAGTTTTCATCCTTATTGTTTCTGCTAGAAGGCTACTCTAGAACCCTGTTATTTGAGGGTTGAGTAAGTAATTAAAAATAAATTTGATCTGGAAATTCAAACTCATTTATGCTCATTTTCCTTTCACTCAACATTTCTGCGCTGTTGTTTACTTGGATTTGCTTGGGGATTAATCACATGCTTTTGCTAGGCTGTGAATTAGCTGTTCTCCTCTACCCCAAGAGCTTCTCTAGTTTCTTGGTCATTTGAATAACTTTTTCTATGCCTCTTTTTGCATCTGCTTTTAATTATTCAGGAGTATAGAAATAAAAGTAAAGAAAACAAAAGTAGTATAATAACGTTCACAGGTTTGATATTTGCTCATCGTATTTTATGAGATTATCAATCTTTAAGTGAAATCAATATTTATGGCCTTTCGACTGTGTGGTGCTATTGCTTCCTCAAGTGTATGATAAAAGGTGAAAAAGTCTCAGGATCTTATAAGCAGTAAAAATGAAGTAAATAATAAACTGAAGAAAAATAACTTGACCTTCTTCCATATTATTTTAGAATGAAGTATTTTTGGACAGTAATCTAACCTACCAGTGACACCCTGTGAAGTGCAAATAACGTTTGTTAGAAAGATAGTGTATTTCACAGCACGTTATGAATGCTGGACTATGTTACAGTATAGTTTTTCAGTCCAGTTGAAAGTTACCAACTTAAGTTGCTTCCCTGTTCTGAGTTATGCAAACTTGTATTACACAGGGCGCCAAAAGCTTAAGCAAAATGTTGTTGTTGCACTGGTATTTTGCTTAGTATAATTCAAGCTTAGGAAAACAGTATGGAAATTCTGTGTGTCTTCAGAAGTCTTATCTTCTTTTACCTTAATATTCAAAGCAGGATACAAGATGCTGCAGTGCTAGGTCATAGACTTGTTTCTACTACTGATGTTACTTCATATTTTGCAAGTTGCTTAAAGAAGAGTGGTTAGCATATCAGATGTGCGTTGTCATGTCTCTTTGGAAAAGTATTCTTGTTCACTGAAAGATAGTACCTAATCGAAAGTCTGTATCACCATAGGCTTATCTTTCTTCTGTAAATAGGCTTTAAGTCAAATATGCATCATGAAAAATAGAACAGGTAACAGTAATAAGAATCAATTTGTGATTTTGCCAAGAAGGGTTTGACCAGATGATCCTTGAGGCCCATTCCAGTTCGGTGTTCTATGGTTTGATCCTGTAGAATTACAAGGACAAATAAGCCTCTTTAATTATTCTTTGCTTTTTGTGCTTTAGGAAAATCTTTGTTTTGTCCTTTGCCTTCTGTAGGTGAGGACACTTCAACTCTGTACTCCCCCCTCCACGTCTCTCCTTCCCTGTCTTTCCTTCCTTTACATAAATGAGAGTTGAGTTCTCTGTGTCAGTAATGCCTCCTCGCTCTGGGATAGCTGCTAAGCTCTCTCAAAGTCAGGGTGGAAACGTTCAATCAGATTGGTCTCGATATCAGTCCTTGAATAATATTGAATGATAGCATTCCTATTTTTGGGTGTTTGAGCCAAAATATTTTCCTAGTTGCTTCTTATCTATATATCTTCTGTGTAAATTCTCATCTTCTCTACTGTAATTATTAAACTGCCATTGTAGCTTGGTATCATGTGCTTTTCTGGTGACTGGTTGATTAGATCTACTGTGGGTTTGTGTGGGGTTTTTTTTTTTTTAAATAAATCTTTTGCTTTGGGTGAGAGAGAGATCCCCTGGTCTGATGCAGTTTACCTTTGATAATTCTGTATTGCCATTTACCCTATTTTGTATCAATTTGTAAGCTTTTAATTGTTCTTTCCTTCAAACAATGTTCTAAATAATTCCTTCATTTGAAGGTCAACCTAATGGAGCATTTGTGTTGGATCATTATCTTTGTTTCTTAAATATAGGCATATATTTGCTATATTACGAGAGATGACTCCTTGATTGAATCAGTTTAAGAATCTTGTGTACCAAGTCTTGTGTTTTTATGCGTTTGAGTTTTAGCTTTAAATTGTGTCTATCCTAACTCCTGTTTGACTTTGTTGAGCTTTTTTTTATTATTTGTGTAGTAGTGTGATAATTTTGCATTTTTAATGTGCTAATTCGTATTAATTCCTCTTGCTGTTTTCACACTGGTAGCATTGCTGAAAATTGAGGTTCAATATTAATTTTAGTTTGCATCATACTTTAATCTTTAAGCTGTATCTGCTTCTGTGTCATCCTTATTGTGCATTGGCCTTCTTGGCTTTGTGTTCCCTTTTGATTTCATAGATTAGTAAGAAGCTGTTGCTTCTTAAGAAGATTTTATAGATAGTAAGAAGCTGTTGCTTCTTACTTTCTAAATTCTACTTTGGTTTGTCTTTGACTGCACAAAATGATAGTTTTCTAAGTATAAATGTGCTTGAAACTACCCAGTGTCTGGTGAGAGTACCTGTGGTTGCAGAAATGCTACAGCACCATATCACAGTATCACAGTATCACAGTATCACAAGGTTGGAAAGGACCTCTGAGATCATCAAGTCCAACCTATAAGCCAACACTAACACCAACCCCTCATCTAAACCATGGCACTCAGTGCCTCATCCAGTCTCCCCTTAAACACCTCCAGGGTCGGCAACTCCACCACCTCCCTGGGCAGCGCATTCCAACGGCCAATCACCCTTTCAGTGAAGAACTTTTTCCTAAGAACAAGCCTAAACCTCCCCTGACGAAGCTCATTTTGCATTGAGGAAACAGAGGCAGAGTTTTCCATTGAAAATAACATCTGTATCTCATATTAGTGCTAGGACTGCTTTATTAAGGGGAAGAAGTAAATTTCACCTCAAACTAGCACTACCGATCTTGAGACATGATGTTCTGTAATGCAGCACAGTCACCGCTGAAGGAGACCTGCCCGCATGAGCCTCAGCCGAGGTCCCTTGTGCCTCTCATCACCACTGTACGATCCACAGCAAAAGCATTTCATCCCTGGACAGTCCCTGGCAAATGACAGTTGCCACGTTTTCGCTGTGTAGGATCATCTGCAGAGGACATAAATTCCCTGAAATACAGTGTGCTGAAGAGGCCTTGAAGAAAGATTTTCCTTCAGCTCAGTGTCTGGGTGCAATGGAGTTGCCACCACACTTGGAGTTGCTACAAATGTACTTTTGATTGAAATATGAGGGGGATTTGAGTGAAATATAACAGAAAAGGGACATACTGTGCTTTGGCAGGCCCCTGTTTTTCTCCAAAAGGTCTTTTTCTCAGTACACACAAGTACTGAATGCCACAGAAAACAGTATTCACCAAAAGAGTGCATATTCCTTAAGAGCAGCTCACACCTGACATAGTTTGACCCTGTGTCCCAAGCACGGTGCTGAGCAGCTGCATGGCCATCTTATAAAACCAGCTGTCTGTGAAGTGGCAAATCGCACGGTCCCAAGACGAAATCACCATGGAGTCCCAAGGTCCACGCAGCGCCAAGGGGACCCTGTGCTTTTGGAGTTCCACTAGTTTCTAGTACAAACCTGGTTTTCTTAACTTGTTAAAATGCATCAATATGCAGGTATAGTTGAATACTGATTCTACCTGTGGTCACCCCCTGCCTAGTCCGTGGTCATCTGCTTGCACCTCCGTATAATTTCTTCAGTTAACCTTGGTTCCCTTGTGTTTTATGCAGTTCTTGCAACTCGTATGTAAATTCAAGGTAACTCATGTTGTACCTTTGCAGTTTCTCTGTATACAGTCACATCTAAATTCAGGTTCTCTTAATTACTCAGATCATGCTTTTCTGCAATATGGAACGCTTGTTCTCCTATTATTCCGTTTAATGGTAACCTGAAAGAGCATATGAATATTTAGGTTATTTTGTCAGACTGGTTTTCGTTATGTATTCATGAAGCTTATCACAATCTAGGCCAGTCCCTTCCCGAACAACCCCCTGTAGAAAGGGAGGCCTGTGGTGTTTCAGGTGAATTGGGATATGAATTTGCCTTTTTGCCCCCTCTACTTCAGAGTTGTGGTGTTAAGTGTTGCCTACTCGATGCCACACTAATTTTGCAGTAATTCTGAATCTGCTATTCTAACACTTCCTTCTCTGCCCTCTCCTGTGAAGAGTGGTTGAGCTGTCTGGTAGTTCTCCCAGAACCTCTGACCAAAGGAGGTTACTGTAAAGCATCTACATGAAGCTGCGTTTTGCTGTGCAGTTTTAAGCCAAACAAATAATCAGAAAACGTTCAGAGCCCGTCTCTTCCTTTTTTCCTACTCTCAGACCTTGTTTCCACCCCTTTCTGTTCTGTAAGGGATATCACTATTGCTATTTGCTCAGCTGTGTGCTTTGTTGGATCAGTGAGCTAAACTAACTGTTAATCTTTACTGAATAATTTTCTATGTATCCAAGTTTCCTGATTTGGTTTGTAACTCAGCTGTGAAAGTGCTCATCCTGGCAGAGGACACAGGAATGTGGGAATGGAAGTGACTGTGGAAGTTGTTGGGTAGGGGGAAGAATAAAGAGAGGACATTAAATTATTGTTTGATAGCACTGACAGCTTAATTGCACATCAAACCATAGCCAAAGTTAACATAGACGTTTTCAGTGACAGCTCAGTCACGTTTGTCTTGTCTTCTGTAATAATCTTATTCTTTGGAAACTAAAGAGGTGAGACTTCTGAGCTGTGCTCTTGTGGTGGGTTGGCTTGGCTGGCTGCCAGGTGCCTACTCAGGTGCTCTCATTGCCTCTCCTTAACAGGACAAGAAAATAGGAAGAAAAGCTCGTGAGTGGAGATAAAGACAGGGCAATGGTATATCCATTACAGTCACAGGACAAACAGAGTAGACTTGGGGAAATTAATTTATTTTATTAGCAATTAATAATACAGAAGAATAATGGAAAGTAAAAACACAACCAAAACCACCTTCTCCCCACCCCTCCCTTCAACTACACTCCTAACTTTTCTACCTCCTCCCCCTGAGTGGTGCAGAGCGATGGGGAATGGAGGGTTGCAGTCCATTACTCTTCATCTCTGCTTCCCCTTCCTCCTTCCACTCTTATGCTGCTCCAGTGTGGGGTCCTTACCGGGGACTACAGTCCTTCATGAACTGCTCCAACATGCATCCTTTCCGTGGGGTACGCTCCTTCAGGAAGGATGCTTCCGTGTGGGTTCCCCAAACACTGCCGTTCCTGTTAGAAAACTTGCTCCTGTATGGGCTCCTCTCCATAGGCTGCAGTTCCTGCCAGGATCCCGCCCCTGCATGCGCTCTTCATGGGTTGCAGCTTCCTTCAGGGCACACCCATTTTCTGTGGAATAAGGTAATATCTGCTCCAACATAGTCCCCCATGGGCTGCAGGTGGAAAACCTGTTTCCCCACAGTCTTCTCCACAGGCTGCAGGGGAATCTTTTACTTCAGCACCTGGAGTATCTCCAGCCCTCCTTCTTGTTATCAGAGGCGCTACCAGTTTTGGTGATGTGTGCAGCTTTGGGCAGCAGCGGGTCTGACTTGGAGCTGGCTGGAACCGTCTGTGTGTGACATGGGGTCAGCTCCTGGCATCTCTGCACCCTCCTCCCCCTCTACTAAAACCTTGCCGTGTAAACCCAATACAGCTCTTCTCCAAGTACTTCCTGTGCTTCTGTCTTTGGAAGAGACACCTTTTGGTTCCTCTTCTAATAAGTAGCTGCCATCCAGGCATTTGGTGATTGTTTGAGAAGTGAAATTTTGAAAGGAAAGGAACAGGGGAATTAATTATCTAAAAGCAGCTAGGACTTGCAGCTCTTTTACTATAAATTGTAGATGAGGTAGGCACTCATCTGACCTTTTTTGTTCTTCCATTAAGGATATATTTTTTTAAGATGAACTTGTCTTGCTTTATGCAAAAAAGACCAGGGCAAGAACCTGCTTGCTTCTAGAACGTTATCAAATATAAAACCAGTCTTCACTCTTCTTCCCCACATCCTCACCCTTGCCCCTGCCTCACTGCCTCAAAAATTATTGGTAAAATAAGCAATACATAGGTTAGGATTTCATAGTAAAGACGTTTTCTTTTTTTATCCTTAACAAAGTTCTTTGATTGCAAGTGGGAAGTGCACAAGAAGGGATAACTGGACGAATTTTAATTTTTTTTCTGCTGTAATAGTCTGATTCATTTCAAGAGGTGGCCAAATGTCAGTGTAAGTGTGTGACTCTGTTCTTAAAAGTGCAGTTCATTTAAATGAAGAATAGACAGCTTCGTGGTGTTGTGCTGGTGTGTGTTCATGTTGATAAGCCTTCCTAGATTGCTGATGTAATCAAGGCCTTAGGAACTTTAGGACTATACAATCCAGAAAGTTTACATTTCACTTTAAGTCCATTTCTTGCATCTTCTCACCCTTTTCTGTTGTGCCTTATTTGACTTTAACCTTTTGTTTACAGATTATAAGGAGGAATGCAGGGAGGCACTCAGGAACTCAGCTTCCTTGGGATGTACTATTTGTATAAACTGTTGTTTTAAATTCATGAATATTGTAGAGGAGTTGTTATTTCCCTCTAAGGCTAAAATGACTTACATCCCACGAGGAATGTAGAAGGAACTTGCTGCTTTGAAAAAGATTGCTCCAGGCCCGAGGTTATCTACTAAAATAATTGTTTCCTTCTTGAACCTTTTCATGTCTAGAACTACCACTGCCATTAAAACAAGCTGTATACTCGTACTTGAAGAAAGAATTGAAATACTGTTCCATGTGCCTCTTGTGAATTACTAGTTAGCCCACATACACAGGGTAGCTGCAGCGCTTTGGTGCTTACCTTCTGGAAAATTTTGAAATAAATAAGACTCGAGCTTTACTGTAGGAGAGTTAAAATCCCCATGTTCTGGGAAAAAAAAAGCAGAAATTGTGAGAACGTTTGAGATACTGCTACAGCTAAAACCACTGTCTATTTATAAAACTACATACCTCTATTCATAAAGTATTGTTAAATATTTTACCTTCTCCTATAAGCTGAACTTACTTGCACACATCTATAAAGAATGTGTTTTAGCATAGACCAAGAAAAATGATCTAATGGCTCCTTAATAAAAATTACAGTTAGTTTATAAAGATTTTAGTTTGCTCTGTGTCCCCAGAGATACTTTTGTGAATCTTGTCCAGTGGTTTGTATTATTCAAATAAAAGTCTTATTAACAGTTGTCAGGCAGCCCCCAAGAGTTGAAGACTGGCATTTCACAGTTATCTTTAGTTGGATTCTCCATCTGAGTCGTGTTTCAAGGATCCAGATGGTGGAGACCAGGCAGAGGTCCAACAGTTCAAAACAGACCTGAAGGAAAGAATTGCTGCCTTCCATTGATAACATTTATGATTAAACAGGACTTGGTATATGGGTTTAAAATAACCTTGGGAATATTAATTTTTGATTAACCATGTGCACTTACTTTTACTGAAATGCTGAAATGTAATATGGCGAGTACTGCTTCCCTGTCCCTCCCACTCCAGCATTTGGTTTTTTTGGTTTTTTTTTTTGGTAAGGTAAAAAACAAGGAAAAATAATGCTGTTCTGTAAGCATCCTGAATGCCTGAAGAGATTTTTTTTGACTTCTGAATCTCCTAGGAATTGCTAACTGGGTATATTGTACAGATTGGATATTAAGAAATGTTACCTTAATTTCATAAATTTGTTGGTGTATTTTAGTACAACTGAAGTAGCAAGGAAGTCAGTGCACTTCAGGTTCTAAACATAGTTTTGCCTTTGCTCTAGCTTTTAGAGGGAATTCTTGTTGCTGATTTTTTGTTTTTAAAAAGTATGATGAGACTTCTGTGTTGGAAAACTTGCTGTTCTTTTTTGACAGTTGAAAATAAAATTTTTAGAATCACAGCACTCTTTGTTGTCCTTGCATAATCTATTTGGGGACATTTTCAACATGTCAAGAGATAGCAAATGTGGCATGCCTACAGGCCAGTTAACAGTGACTGTGAAAAGCAGTTGGTTGGTGGAGGAGGAAGGTGAGCGCATTTAATAGGCTTGAATGCGGGCTTGCAGACTGACAGATGATAATTATGTCTGCAAGTGTAAGTTAAATGGGTTTATGGATATTGGCTGTATTCGTTGCATTTCTGGGTGTTGAGTCTGGTCCTGCTACTTGTCTTCAGGAGAATGATGAAAAAATATGAAGAGTCAGAGAAGGCCCTTTGGACGTATGAAGACCATATAAAAATGCTCAAGATCCTTGGAAACCACAAACACCATAAAGCATATGTTTTTTTGCAATTGCTTAATCAGAAGAAAAAGTTAAATATTTATTTATATCACAGAACATAATCTTGATTGAAAGTTTCTGTCTTACAGACAAAGGCATATGAAGATCCATGTCTAGGCAGAAGATCTTCAAATTAAGATGAGAATGAGCAACTGTAAAATTAGTAGGATATTTCCTTAAGACTGTGATAGACTTTTCATTACTGTAAACTCTTAAATTGTTTGGATTTTTTTTTCCAAGATGTAGTCCTGTTCAGCTATACCTGCTAAAGTATTAAGTCCTGAAACTCCTGTTGAGTGAGTAGTAGCTGGGCTTGTTGGTTGCATTTGTCCGTTCTCAATTAGAAAGAAATGTTTTGAGTCTGCTTTCCAATCTTCAAGTTTACATTACTTAAATGTACATGTGTATGTGGAACATTGAAATCTGGGAATATAGATTGTATGAAGTACTTCAAACATCTTAAAGTTCTCATAGTTCTTATACGTACATTGTTTTGTCATCTACTACCATGACTTGTTTAATCGGAAAATAGACAGATACACTGATTGAAAAGACAGAAGTGCATCTCAAAGCAAATTCTTCTAGGCGGAAATATAAGTCTTGGCAATAGACTTAATGAAGTTTTCTCACAAGTACACTCAGTACAGTTGGCTTTTTGCTGTGCAAGTATAGAGATGCTGCATTTTCATGCTGTTTGAGAGCTTAAGGTCAATTGAGAAATCCAAAATATTTCATTTTATGAAGAGGGGTGTAGGCACAGCAGGGCACTTCCTGTTTACATAGCCAAATCTTCTTTGTATGCTGTGAGACTTCCTGATACACTTATGCAGGATTTTTGGGTTTACTCTGACTTTTGTTGCTTAGCTCATTGAAGATGCCATCATCTGCATCCTTGCCACAATCACACAACTCATTTTCCTGTGGAGAAAGGAACTCAGATGGTGTTCACCTAAGTCTTCGCTACCTTTTGTTTATTTGCAGGATTGAAGATGAAAACATTAAGGCCATGTTTAAGTAATTTGTTTAGCATTTGTTCAGATTTCATTAGGAAGTGAAAAAATACAAGTTTTCTAACAGGCACAATTTTCCCATTCTTTTTCTATGCTTCAAGAGACAAATTTGTCTCTAGTCTGAGTAAATTTAACACACAGGTTCATAGGATCCACTCACTTCCTTTCGTTTGATACAAACAAGAACTTCTGATTTTTATATTCTTAGACAGTATTGATAACCACTGTTGAATACTACTTTTTCTGTTTATTGTCTTCTCTCTGCAGTTGAAATACAATCGGTTAAAAATGTGATTATTCTTATTTTATTTACTTTCCCACAACACAGCAATCTTATAATTCTTTCTTTTGTTGATTCAGTTCTTTTACTCTTGTCTCTTAATGCAACATAACCCACACCTCCCTGGGAGTGATAATCATCTCAAATTTACAAAAATAGTGCTGCAAATCACATCTTTTTTCCAAGAACTTTCTGACAGTTTCCAAATCATTTGTCAGTAAAATATGCATTATGCTGTCACAATTCCTGTAGACATTGGCACTCCAGAACCTCTTTTATTTGTCCTCTGTGAGAAACTACTGTTTTTAATGCACCTTGAGACTTTAAGAGTATTTTACAATAAAAGCTCACTTGTATGCCTGCTGCTTTCACTTGCCTTGGGAAGTCATTATGAAGCACCGAGTACAGTGTTGCTGGATTAGGTGTCAATCTTGCAATATTTTCTTGAACATTTGATGTATCCAAAGGAATCTAATGATATTTTGACCAACACTTCTCCTGTCCTTTTGTAAATAAAAATGGCACTTAAACAATGGTGTATTCATACAAATGGAATGGAATACAATACTCTTTCTAGTGAACACTGAGTTGGGGGTTGGTCTGTTAGTGGCTTAATGTTTTGGTTTGTTTTTTTTTCTTTCCACATTTTGGATTATGTAGGGGGTGCTGAGTGCAGTGAATAGGAACAGGGACTATGGGAGCTGGAGGTTCTGCATTTCAAATCCCTCATCTGGATTCTTGGCAGTTATAAAATTTAGACCAGTTGAATGGCCAGTTCTAGCTTTCTTCTTGTCTCAGTTATCCTACAGTAAAGTAAATCCTGTGGTTTTGGGGGATTATCTTTAACTTCTGCCCATCTTTGTCTGTATAGATAGTAATTTTTATACCCTCTCTTTTACTGTATATATGCAGGTGTTGAGTAATTCAGATGGCAGTTATATGTTACGGGATATTTCACTTCCATCTCATATGGCTTTTGTTTAAAATCAATTAACACAATTATAGATAATTGTGCTTAATTTTTTTAAAAAAAGTTGTTTTAACTTGTTTCATTTATGTACTCATAAAAAAGGAATTTTTGAGTGTAGGAGTGAGATCTTAAAACAGATGGTTAGTTCTTTTCTAATAAAATAGCATTGAAGGATTTCAGCGTTTTTTTTCTGAAGCTAAATAGACTATTCAGATAATATTTCTTACCAGTGCAGTAGAACTTGTAATACAGCTCTGTGTCATACTGTCCAGTAGAAATACTGTCATACTGTTTAGTTAGTCTTCATTAAAATTATATTGGCTCTTTAAGTATGAAGTCTGGTACTCTAGTAACTCCTTATTCATTCCAATGTAGAGATTGCATTTGTGCCTTTCTGAGAAACTGAGGAGGAGGTATTCATGGTGTTTTGCTATTTGAGATTTCCAGAGCTACTGTGTGGAATTTGGTCTCTCCAAAACCAGTTTCGGCTTCTAAAATATAAGTATATGGAAAGTTGTTGTGTTTTTTAACAAACAAAAAAACCTCAAGTTGATAAGACACAACAGCTTTTCCACTTCTGCAAAACCTGGTTGTTTCCCCATGGAACAAATTAATTCAGTTGGTATTATTACTGAAATACAAGTTTCAGATTTTTTGAGGCTATTTTACTTTAGAGATGTGTCAGCATCTCTGTAGCCTCAGCAGAGCCATGCAGTGTGCCTTCAAACCTCCAGAATAAAACTGACCAGTCAGTGTCCTATGCAAAAGTACTTAACTTCTTAAACATATCGGAAAAGGGGAACCTCTAAATTGAGGTAGCCTTCTGCTAAAGTTCACCCAGCTGTCCTCAAAAAACCCACCTCAGAAATGGCTTTATATAACCTGGCTTTGGATCCAGGTACCCTGTTAGGCTCCACAGCAGTCTGTGACAGCCAGGAGGGAGTTCCATGATTTCAGTGTGCCCTGCAGGGGCAAAATTTCTTCCTTTGTTGTCTGTCTCCTGCTTGGTTACTTTACCTGATGATGACATTTTTTTGTTGTATGAAAAATAGTAACTGTTGCATCTCCTGTCATGTTCACGTGAGTTTGGATTTGTTAAAGATCTTTCTTTTCTTTCTTCTTGCTTGCAGATTTTGTTCCTTAGCTGCTCTGAAAAGTTCTAGTCTACTTAGTTTCTGCTTTTGAATAATCAAATCTCTCCCTCTGGTTGCCATTTTTCAGCCTTCTGTGTGCCTTCTTCATGGTAAGTCTGCCCCATCTGAGACAGATTGCAAGAAACTTCATGGAATATTCAAGGTGCGAATGCATCAAATAATGATATTTTTGCTTTATGCTTTATTTCTCTAATAATATTTGACTGTTGCTGATCATGAAGTTGACATTGTTAAATAACTGTCTACAGTGATTACAAGATCTTTCTAGAGTATTGAAACTAATTCGAATCTCATCACTATGCCAATGTAATTGAGATTATGTTTTATCACGTGCATTAATGTGTGCTACCTAAATTTCATTTTCCTCTATCTTCTTACCTCCCTAACACTTAAGGTTGTGACATTCTTCTGCTGCTTTTCAACAGTGTAAAAAGTGAAAGCTGATTATAAACATCTATTTCAGCAGCAAAATATGTTACCTTTATTCAGCGTGATCTCCAGATTTCTTTTTTGGCTGTGGTAAATACTAAGGCTCCTTCTGAGATCCAGAAAGGAATTTTTTGGCAAGAAAGAGAAATATCAATAGGGATAATACAGAAAATCTACTAAAATTTGATTCCGTTATAAGAAACTGCAAACAAATTAAGTAGTTGTTGCAGCCTTGGTGCACTGGCAATTGCAAAACCAGTTTGGTAGGTTTATCCTGTGAGATTCCAGATCCTTGAATATTTTGCTGGCTTAAAGCCCACAACCTCTTGTGTTTCTTTTCAGATGAATATTCTCATTCAGACAGAATATGCACTTTGTGTTTATTACTTAGCAGAACTGAATCTTTAAGAAATTACTTAAATTAAAGGTTTCACTTAGATCCAGGAACATATAGTTTGCTAATGAATTTTTCAGGAGTATGGAGGACAAAGAGCTAAAAGCTCTTGAATTCTTACTGAATTTCAGACATAAATTTCAGAAATATGTATCTCGAAAAGCTGTTTGTGTGAGCACCCTTTTGTATTACTTTTTCTTGGTGGGCTGCTTTTTTTTTTTTTTTGGTTTGTTTCCCCCCATCCTGGTGAGTTATGTCCATGTCAGAGAATAGTCTTTGTTGATGTCTTATTAATTTGACTGGTTCTGATAATGTGGGTTTTTTGTTTTGTGAGTAGAAACACTTCCTGACAATGCCAACTCCAAGGTATGAAGCATTTTCGAGAGAGAAGTGATTTTGGAGTTGTTGGTCTCTGTTGTATGAAGGACCTTCCTGTTTAAATCCACAGTTCTGCTTTTTTTTTTTTTAAACTGAATGCCACAGAAGGGACAGTCTACTCTATCAATTCTGTATTCAGATGAGGGCAATAAAATGATTCCTGTGAACAACCATTGTCCAAACAGGTAGGTTTTTACAAAGTAAGATGACCATAGCTTAGAAAACTAATTTTCTCCCCTTCGTGTGTAGGAGAGGTTTTGGACTAATGTGATGTTTCCTGAAAGTGGCAGAGAGAAACTTAATGTTAGTGCTAGCATTTGAAAATGGAGAAATAATTGAAAACATGGTGTGGGAGGGGCTGAAGAAAAAAGGATAATCTTTGGGGCTTCTAACCTAACCAGAAAATGTCAACTGGGTTCAGTCTTCAGGGTTCCAGACACAAAAGAGAAGCAAAAGCCATCTTGGATATCAGAGGATGTCCAGACCCTGACAATTTAGGAAATGCTAATCATGACATTGCAATGTGCACTCTTAGAAAATATGCTTATTTCTTCCATGCTTTCAGAAAAAGTTAGAGTTCTTTTTCTCTTCTTTCCTCAGAATTCATTCTCAGGGCTTGTTCTCCTTTCCAAAATACATTCCTGAGAAATAATTATATAAATTATGCCTCACAGGGAAAAATTTGTTTAGGTAATTCCATACTTAAAAAATATACCTATCTTTCTCTGTGCCCTTGGGGTGAGCAGCCAGGAGAAGATAAATGTTACCTGGTAAAATTTTTCCACATAGTGACCTGTATACCACTAGGAATTTTTTTGAAGATGTCAGAATCTTGTGCTATTGCAGACTTAATAGCTCTACTCTTGCTTTTATCTTTTAAAATCTAAAATTCCATAGCAAAAAGAGGGATCCTAGAACATTGTGAAGACATGCTGTGAAAAGGATGGAAGTATTTATCAAAGTTAAATTTCAACATAAATACAAAATTATCTCATAAATATTGTTCTGTCTCTTGTGCATAGACATTCCTATAATCCTTGCTTAAATGATCAAATGCTATTTTTTAAAGGCCAGATAATAAATTTTCTGTCTTTCAGTTTCTAATGCAGACTACGTACTGTGTCTGTAGTATCTATGAGTGTGTTACAGCAGTCTTTTATGCAGTCTTGATTCTACACATTATTTCTGGTTAATGCTAGGTCTGTCATTCCATTACTGTACAGCTCTTATTGAAAGAAAAAGTTATATCTTTATTTTTTCAACTTATCTTTTGTTACTGTGAATGTTGTTTGTATTGCATAGCCTTCTGCAGTGGTAAGTTTTATCAGGAAGAGCTCTACCAGGCCTCTCTGCAGTCATGCAGATGGTACTAAGAAGAAAATATTCAGGTAACTTTACTATTCTGTGCTATTGCAGTAAAGGTGCTCTTATTTAATTTTTCTTGCAATAATAATTTACACATAAGCTGGAAAGTTATCACAGCTTCAACCTATAAGACTTAAGAAGCCAAAATTGTCTTTACACCTTCTGTTTTGCTTATTTATGGAGAGATAATGAAAAAGACAGTCTGAGTACTATTCAAACCCAGAAGCATGTTCTGTTTTTTCATTAACTAGCACAAGCCCAGGAATTTTTAAAATCACTTTGTTAGGTGTATTTTGGGAAGCTACATACCAGCTAGTAAAGTTCACGGCTGCATAATCTCTTAGCCACTGCAAAATTTAGTTCAAGAATTCTTCTTAAGATGAAAACTTTACTAAATTTTGCTGTTAAGGGCAGGACTTTTGAGGATTATTATTGGATTTTGCTTTTCTTTGAGGGAAGAGAAGTTTCATTTTTCATGATAGAAATAGAGGAGGAATGAAAAAAAAAAGGAACCTGAGCATTATGCTGAGAAACTGGCATTTTAAGTCAAAGTGTGTTTGACTTAGTTGGTATTCTTTTTCATAGTAACTGTATTTGTACCTTGGTGGCCTCCAAAGCCAATAGGAAGATAATTCTCAATGAGGTTATTTATGTCAGACTTCATATTAGTTGTCTCATCCATATTATTTACGGTTACTGCTTCCCACGCTAATTTTGAGCACAGTCTTTACCCAGCTTATAATTAATATTCCATAGTGATCTCTTTTTATTTTCTCTTCCAGCCATTATGAAAATTGACAGCAGAACACACAAGATTAATTTTTATATTTAGCTTGAGGGTGTGATATCAAAGTTAAACTGATTAGCTCTTTGGCTACTAAATGATTAGCATGATCGGCTTGCATTGAGGTAGCTCTGATTATCTAAGTGCTCTGGGTTCTTGTCTATGCAGAATGGATCCTGGGAGTATTGTTCTGCATTGAAAGGTGCTTGTAAAAGGATTTAGTAAACCTGCCTTTGTGAATAATTGGCTTGATAAGAGTTGTTATGATATGTTTAGGGAGCCAGAGAATCGCAGTCCTCAATAGATAAGCTATTACAACAGTCAGTTGGAGTCATTACAGTCTCTCTTGACTGTGTGTAGATTGGGGGTCCTTAATTCAGAAAGAGTTAACAAAGTAGTTTCTCCAAAGGAGTCATTCTATGTATTGCCCTGTGCATTAGACCCAAAGATATCTATAAAACCATCTGCATTTTGGATGCTGTAATTTAAAAGTGTAACTTCTTACGGCATGTGGAGGGAAAATGATGTTATGGTGATGTCATTCTTTGGATAAAAATATAGTTGAGGGTTAAACACCAAATTTTGCTTTATTAACATTAATAAAAAAACTGCTTCAGGCTCAGAGTATTTTTTTCCTTCATCCTCCCAATGAATTATTGACCTATTAAAGCTTTTCCACTGTGTATGGAAACAAGACAGGTGGATATTTTCCAAAAGAATTGTTGTCAGCTATTCAGTGTAGTTTTTTTATCTTTCAAGAAGGAACTTATTCTGTCTCATTTCTCGTGGAGAAAACCTAGCTGGGCTTCTTCTACAAGTAAAAAACCTCTGTATTTTCTGTATCTTCAATATTCCCCTGCATATTGATTCGTGAGATTGAGTTGTGATGAGGTTAGATTGAAATCTTAGCAGGAATTAATCTTACTTGGAATTAACATGAATTTACAAAAGACAAACAAAATTCTGCAGCACCTGAAATCTAATGGAAAGATTTTACATGCAATCCTCCTATGCTACAGTTATTCAGATATAAACTGTTGCAATTAAGAAACGTAAGAGTTTAACTGTGCACCTTAATTGTTCTGTCCTGGTTTTGTTCCAGATGCTTCAACTAAAGTTTAGCAAGTGACTGTTAAGTAAGCAAGCATGCTTGTGTGTGGTGTGTTCCTCGGGAGACTGAGTTGAAACATATCAAACACTAACTGCTGCAGCTGAACTAACTGGGCATTGTGTAGCCGCTGCATTAAGTTGGTCAAAACAAGGTAATGTTGCTTTTGTTGGGTTTCTTTTTAATGAAGGTAGAGTTTTCTTTATCTCTTTCCAATGTAGAACTTTTTCTTCCAAAGGAGCAAAATTTTAAAAAAAGCAAAGTTGCAGCTTTGGTGAGGACAAGGAAGTGTGAGGAGCTGCATTCTTTCCAGCTCTGGTTAACATCTCCTGGTCTGAAGGAATGGCATCTGGAATAATGGGCGTGCTTCACAGACCCAGAGGGGTCTGCCACATCACCAGTTGGCTGTCTAGCCTTAGGCAGTCCTGCTTTCAGCATCTCCATCTGTCAAAAAAGATAATGATGCTGCATATGACATAGAAATATCCTTCTTTTACTGTATTTCTAGACTTGGCTTGAACAAAGACTGAGATAATTCTGTGTTCATTGCAGGATGTGGAGGGTGTGCAGTAAGCAATAATGGGAGGAAAAGAGGAGAGAGCAATACTGAGCTCTGAGAAAAAAACAACCTGTCCATATAGTGACCACCCTCATGCTAAGAGCTAAGTTAGGAAAAGCTTTGAAGGAAGAGGATGAAGATAATAACGTGTGTGCAAGCGGAGTGTGAAAGGAGTAAAGCTGTATAATCAGTCTTCATTTGAAACATTTGGGCTTGGTAACATAAATCAACTTTTGTCAGCTATTTATAAATGCAGTTATTTTTACTGTTAAAAGTTATGCTTCCTGTACCTCACAGCATAAATCACTAAACAAGTCCTTGCTGGAAGAGTTACAGCCTCATAATATGACTAAAGCCATAGTGGTCCACGTCCTCTGGCTCTGGGAGAGCTGAAGATGATACAGCCTCTAGCTACCTATCGTCTCTCATCCCCTGCAGAACCATCTCCAATGATTCAGCCAGCAAGATAGAGCACCTTCGTGGTCCTTAATGGTGCAGTGTTAACTCATCTCTTTCTCTGTCGATGTCTGTTGCTATAATAATAAGTGACCCTAGATAGGTGGCTAAAGAGTGTTTACTCATGACGGTGTATTGGCTCTGACATGAGAGTGATAACCTCCTACTAGCAGATGCCGGTGATCAGCTAACGGTGTCTTTGAGTCATTCAAGCTACTGCAAAATGTATGTGTCCATCTTCCTATAAAAGAGAGTAAGAATGACAGTGCTGGGTCTGACCTGAGGCTTATCAGGTGTTATATCCTGTCTCTAGATAGATGTGAGTGCTGTGCTGTGAGTTGTATTTTTCTCTCACGCACAGCTCTGACTGCCTAGGGTAGAGAATAAGAGCAGGCAGAATGTAGTGATATTTCCGCTGCCTCTGATGGTTTGGGGCTGGAAGATTTCCTGAGCAAGGGCTTATGTCTTTAATAACTCTCAGTGGATTTTTCTTCTGTGAACTTGTCTAGTCCTTTCTTGAACCCACATAAATTTTTAATATCCACAGCATCCGGTGGAAGGGAGCTTCATGATTTAGCTACACATTTGGAGAAAAAGCATCTTCTTTCTTTGTTTTGAGCTTGCTTCTTGCTATATTAGATGGCCTCTTGTATTTGCTTTGGAAGAGACAGGCACAATTCTTGTATTGCTTGTGATTGTGTAGAGTTCTTACAGTTCCCCAGTTGTCTTTTTCAGGCTGGTGATTGTCAGTGTGTTTCTTTAAACAAGATATTCTGACCTTTGCCTCATTTGCCTGTACCTTTCCCAGGTACTTTGGGATGCTGTAAAGGAGTAAGACAAAATCTGTACTTAATATTTAAATGCATGTCTCTCATGGATTGGTGGAGTGCCGTTAATGATAATTCTGTTTCTGTTCCTTTTTCCCAGTTTCAAATAACCACTAATATTTAATTTGTTTCTTGACTGGACTAGCATCTAGAGTAATAAAATAACCTAGTTGTTATTTATCTGCTTTAATGACTAGGTCTCATTTGTGAGTGATAATGTTAAATTCAGAACTCATTACACATCTGTAACATAAACACTACTAGTACTAATGGATGGTAAGATTATTAATTAAAGGATATCACTCTACCGGGAAGATAACAAGAGGATGTTGTCCTAGGTTCCTAAATCTTTTTGTGACAGGAAAGCAGAACAAAATTCCAGAGAATTAGAAGTTGAGAAAACCCAGTAGATGAAATAAGTAGAAGCCTAGTTAGTACTTCTTCCAAGTTATTTAACTTAGGAAAATTAGGCAGACTTCAGCAGAAGACAAAAAATCATTAAAGCTCCTTATTTTTGTCTGAGAAGTTATTTAAGTAAGAGTCCAAGGAAATGAATGAGGGATGTGAAGAGCCTTTTCTTTGAAATAGTTTTGTACATTGAGAAAATTTTAATGATTGCTGCTTTTTTACAGGGTTTATTTGAAGCGCTCTTTGGATGAATGCAATAAAACTGGAAAGTATATAATATACAAAACCTACTTCATGACTGTTAAGGAAATAGTCACATGCACATTGGAATGAACTCCAAACTCCTTGGAAACACTTGATTCCTGTGCCGTACAAGCAGGAGCTCACCTGGTGAAACAGATTTGTAGTTGTGCATTTCATTATTTAATGAAGCATGGTTTTTTTGGCTAATTCCCCCCTATTATTAACGTGTAGATATTCTGGTAACAGATTTTTAAGTTTAGGATACTACATGTATTGAATTTAAACCCTCAAAAATGTGTCTTTAAGGCTTTTAAGTGCTTTCATGGCTCTCATCTCTGCATTTTCTGAATTCTTTTCGTATTTTAAAAGTAGAAGAGGGTTTAACTAGCATATTAAGCTAGTTTGCTATATCAAACTGATGTGTTTGTTATCCATTCTCTCTAAGTAGTAAGAAGTAGCTGTGTAGTGACTTGACTCTCTGATAGACGATGGTAAAAGAAACTTTTAGGTCAAATTTGGCAAAGACATTAGTGCCATTTAAACATCACAGGAAAAAATTCTTGCTTTGAGGTCTCAGTTCGGTCCTCCATGTCTAGTAGTGCATATCTGACTCCAAGCAAATGTTACTTACATCTGTTTGTGTGTGTTTGCTTTGGGAAAAAATGCACACAACCCTATTATGAGCAATCATGAAGTTCATGTGACTGTGATATTAGTTGTCTGATGAAAGGAAACTAATCAAGAGTTGTATTCTTGAGCTCTAAGAGTCTGCAAGAATTTCATACAGAAAGTGTTTCATTTCCTTTAAAGCAAAGTAGTAGTATTTTTTTTTTTTAATGAGCTAAATATACACATTTTACTTTTTTTTTTCCTCTCCTTTTCCTTCTGTTCTTACAAAACATTTTACTTTGTTGCCCAAATGCAGAAAACTTTGCCAGGAAGAAGGGTGAGCAAAGCTTCTGTTTCCCATGACCCTCAACTCTAATGTTGTTCCAAGAGCTCACTACTTACAAATGCCTTGATAACTGCTTTCATTCCTTTCATCCCTCCCCCGCCCTCTAGCACAGGCCAATGTGACTGATCCTCCTTGAGCTGTGCTCTTCACAAAACAGGGCAATATACTTAATATTAAAACTATGGCACGCAAAAGCATTTAAAGATATATTGGTAAATTTTTACAGATAAAGATGGTATGATAATTGCTGCAGTGAGTTATTATTGCTTTTCCTAGAAGCAGATTCTTAGTAGCTCCCTGTTCGTACCACAACTCAGTAACTCTATTTTTTATTTTTTCTCCTAGATACATGTTTGGGGAGGGATAGCAGTGGGAAAATTGCATCTCATTCTACACACATGTATGCAGCACGAAACTGATCTTGCCCAAATAGTCAGAACTGTGGCTCCTTACAAATTTCAACATAGGCTTTAATTATATTGTGAAATTATATTATCATATATTGTTTTGTGTTTCACTGTCTGTGAATAGGCACATATATTTTTAAAATTTCTCTGGATGCATTGTAAGATTAAGAACAGAGAAACTGTATTTTTAAATACTACTAAAAGACTGCCTGATGCACCAATACTTTAATTACGCTGAAAATCTGGGAATTTCCATGTTTTTTCTGGCAACTCCTTGGTTGCCAGACAGGAAGTCACTCTGCTTTTTCAGCCTCTGGCAGCATCTGCTCTTAGTTTCTCTTTTTTTTTCTTTGATGCTTCTCTGTCTGCTCAATTTTCACTGTCTCTGGGATGTGCCAGAAGGAGTGAGAAATGACGCAGCAATCCTGATAAAAACTGTGTTTTAATGAAAGAGACTGGGGCAGGGAAGACTGTGCTGTGGACACAGCTCTTTGGAAATAGCTGACACTGTTCTGGGAAATAAACATCCATAGGGTGGGGGAAGAATGTGGAAGATCATGAAAGAGCATTTAAAATCCCCAAAAGGACTAAGAGAAAGTATGTTGAGGGTCAAAGCAAATTTGCAGGGAAGACAGTTTAGGAACAGAGGACGGATAATAGCGTGGTAGAAAACTATGCAGAAGTTGAAAGTTAAATGATTTAGAAGAAGATATGAAAAGCTACCAAAAAAACCCCTAGCTTTTTCCAGTCCTTTACGATTTCTATATAATATATAATATAGGATGCTACTTTAAGTTGGTTGTCATTCAAATGACTGTTGAAGCAAACATTCATTCAAACATTAACATTAATGAAACAAACAATTTAATTTCAAAATCAATTGATTGCATTTCAGAAAGGGAGGAAAACTGGCAGGTATAAAGTTTTTGAGCTTGGCCAAACAGTTCCACATGGCTGTGTGTCCTTTGAATTGCATACCTTGGTGCGCTGGCTGCATTAGTCCTACAGACATCTGAAAGAGGCTGTAGATTGTGTCTGAGATTTTAGACTAGCCTTGAGTTACACCAACTTGAGGTGCTGAACAAGGCTCTTGCCAGTATTAAGTGTATGATGAAGACTACATGAACAAAAGATTCGCCATGTGGCTCAGCTACATCTTTGTGACACCATGACCCAGACTCTTCTAGTGCACACAATAAGTTGGAGACAAGCAAACTGTCTCTTTCTGTGAAGTGTAGAAAAATGTACTGAAAGGCAGTAGGCTTAGGAAAACAGGGGTATACAGCCCTCAACTGCAGGAAGCAACCTGAAGTTCAGATAAGTCTTCAAATGAGAAGGAGAGTAAGAAGTAATTATTTGTTATATATTTTATCTTATATGATCTTAGCTTCTTCTCAGGTGTTTCAGGTGCTGTACTGAGCAGTTTAAAAGTTAGGCTAAAGAGTTGAGTACTTCCTGATACAGAGCTATGGAATAGTTTTATCAATAGACACAGGGCAAATATTGGAAGAGTGAGCAAGTCCTGAATTTTCAGTTATTCGAGAATGGGAAAAAAAACAGGGAAACGTGACTGTTTTCAAAGATTTGTGCTTCTCTCCTAAAGAACACATAACTGGAATATTCCAGTATTGGGAATATTGGAATCCTTACTGTGGATCTTGGCCAGAAAAGCTTACTGAAGGAAGATAAGCGTATCTGCAAAGCTGACATTGTATAGAAGTGTTTTGAGTGAGTATAATTTAGAAAAATATAATAATATGCAAGAAATAGTGCTAAGTTATATGCTACAGACAATTTTTATAATTTTAAAAGTAAAATGAAACCACATGCTTTCAGAAACTTTTAGCCTTATTTGTGGGAAATATTAAAAAAATTGCAATTGGTAGCAAAGGAAAATTTTCAACCATGTGATCTGTCACTTGTAAAGTTTTTATTGTTGCGTTAATTCTGTGAATATGGTAATTTTAGTCCATAGTAATTCCCTGCATAGTCACTTTGTTTTCTAATCAAATGCAGAAGTGTTGTTGGACAGTCTTATAAGCTAAAATATTGAGAAAGAAAGGATTTTGTAGCAGTGAGGCAATGTGAAATAAAATACAAGGGGAGTATCGAAACAAAATAAAATGACAACACTTAATATGGTGAAGAGCTGTGAAGTTATATGTGTGCCTTAACTTTAGAGAAGCAGATGTGCAGTACATACTGTGTGGAGTCCTCCATGTTGATGGTTGTAGGACTTACATGTTTAGTTATTTTAGTTTTACGTTTTAGTTATTTTCATTGTCATGTGTTTACAACTATAAGTCAGAAAGAGTTAGTCATTGTATGAACTTCACAGCTTTTGAATACTAAACTAAAATTCACTTCCTTCTGTTCTTTTAATGATGTGAATAAGGTTTGGTTGCCACATCTACGGGTGAAGTGAGTTGGGATAAGGAGAGGAATAGAGAAAAAAGGGATGGAATATTACCAACATTGTCTTTTGACTGTATAACACTATTTGGTTTAAATAATGTTTCTGGAAAGTTTTAGTGTGATTTTATCAAGTATGCATAAATATGTGGTCTAAAAAAATCCCCCTCGTTAAACATCAATGTTCTATTCTTAGGGTGTCCTCTTTAAGAATGTGTTGGATTTCGTGCTTAGCCATACAGAAGTAGTAAGAGTAGGCAAAGTATGATACAAGCTTCTAACATAAAGTTGGAACTTAAAAATGTTGGTTTGAATAGCTATGAAGTTTGTAGAAGATACAGGCTTTTCAATAGGTCTCGCATCATAGTGTTATGGAAGCAGGGATTTTGTTGCATTTGATCAAGGGAATTTCTCAGTGCTCACTGGAGTGAGAAAGTAAATTGTGCAGTTTTCTCATGGAAATATTTTTGAGTAAGAAAATGACACTGAAAAATTTCAAACGGCTACAGTGCTTTATTTAACCCCAGAGGAATGCAGCAATGCATGGGCTATGTGTTGACTTATTCTGCTGATGTCCTTTCCCTGCAGATTATGAGAAAGAAATTAGCTTCTTTGAAATTAAGAGCGAAACATTGAAACTAAGGTGGAAAAGTAATGTGGGATTGTTGGGGTAGAAGGTTATTTATTTTAGTTGCTTATTGTACCATGAAAAGCAAGTTGGTAAACAATATACACCAATGAAGCTAGCAAATAAAGTGGATAAAGAGTTCATTTATAGCAACAATGAAAGACTGTGTCAATACAGAGCAATGGCCCTTATGCTGCGAAATCTTTGGCACTGGGCACTGGATTGTGTATTGCCTTGTGGCCTTTTATTGTGGCTACTTTAGAAGGCATTATGGCAAGTGGCCAGCATTAGCTCCATATGCCTCTGTAGACAGCCTCTCCTCTGTGCCAGCTAGCCTTGTGTTTTGCCAAATTAAATTCTTCTGCAGGAATTTGGAAAAAATGTGATCACTCGTAAGAGGAGAGTTCTTTTGTTGTTTTTTTCTTTCGTATGACAATCAGTAAAGTTAATTTGATCCACAAATTAATTCAGCTGAGAAATAAAGAATAAACACACACTTGTTATATAGATAATTCCATTAAACAGGCTTCTGAAAATAGCCGTGCCATGGATCATATTCCATGCAATGGTATAGACTCTGAACCATGTACGGCATGAAAGACTCTCATATTGAAAGCCACTTGAAACTGAAGATGGCAGAAGCTGCATCAGCTGACTGTAGGGATTTTTGTGTGTTTGTAATAGGCCTGTTAACATACATTTTAAATTGCTTTCTAACTATATGTGATGTGGGCATGTATTATGGTGGTGATGTTTTATTAAGCTGAGGTCATCTGTTCTGGCAACAAAACTCGGAATTCCTTTCATGTACAGCTGAGGGAATTAATTGCAGTACTAAGACATGTGCCAGCATCTCTCTGCTCAGCGTTGCTGTTTTGGGCTGATTTGCAAAGGTCCTTGATTGTGCTGACCTGCTATCATATACATCATGAAATTGGAAGAATTTCTGTATGTAAAAGTTACCTGCAGCTGTTGATTTTAATTTAGTTTTTCATTTTTAAGCAGTAGTGAGGGATAAAGAGTAGAAAGATGTAAAAATTGTGAAGAAAATGCATTTTGGTGCTGTTGTCTGAAATAAGACCAAGAACTTTGAAGCTGGGATCTTTACTGAGAAAGCCTTTAAGGCAGGAAGAAATTTGAAATGCAATCTTATATGATCATGGCCTTTAACTACTAAATCATTCATACTGCCTGAATATAATTGTACTACCAGCTGCTGTGTTTACAGTCTATGATGTGGAAAAAGATGTCCTACTGTGACATGTTCTAGTTACAATCAAATTGACTGTAGCAAACACAGAAGCTGTTGAAGTTCAGTGCTTCTCAGTGGGGTGTTCTTGTTCCTCCAGCTTATTTCTGGCTGTTGAATAGCTTGCCTCTGTAAAGCTCATTTTCATATGAAATAACAAACCTAAGGCAGTAACTAGTTCATCTTCGTGGTAAAGAAGCGTATCATGAAGTATTTAAGGATAAGTAGTGTTTTACAGATTTATATTTGTAATACTGAAAGCCCATTTTTTCACTTGTAGGGATTTTTAAATGTTTTCTTGTTCCCGTCATTTACTGCAGTGACTGCTGTGAATCATGCTCGTAGCTGCTACTTCACTATAATAATCTTTCTGTTATAAACCTACATTTTCTAGCGTTTAGATAACTTAGCCAGAAGAATTGTTTATAGGATGAGAGTTGCTTGTGAAATAAATGAAGAAAATAATAAATTTATTTGTAAAGCAATTAAAAAAATTACAGCAGTGGCTCACTTTCAGGTACTGAGGAGTAAAAGTCAATGAATTAGATAAATGGTTTATCAAGTACTCTGGCAACATTTGTTCAGTTTCTGTGTGTTATTCACATATTACTGCTCCTTTATGCTCAGTTTTGTTGAGTAGCTTGGATTTTATTAAATCTATATGTCAGTGCGTGGCCAAGTGAGATAGCTCATCAGGCATGGCACTACAATGCATCTATTCATATCTGGTAGCAGAATCAAACTGCCCAAACGTTTGAAACACGAAAGGTGACTGTTAATGGTCTGCTTTCCAGTCTTCAACTGTCCCGAAATTCAGCTGACTAAAGATTTGCCTCTAATATCCTGCCAACTCTGCCATCGCCCCTTTGCTTATGCTGTCTTTGAAGCCATACGGTAATAACAAGCTTTGTGTCAGATCACCAGATATGTTGCCATTACTCTTTTAGCCAGAGAATCTGTTGTTTGAAGTCCTATTTACTGCATTCCAGCTGGCGCTCAGGAGTTCATTTAGGCATGTTTAATCTTCTCACTAGGTTTCAACTGCTGTTTTTCTTTATTAACCCAGTGAATGATACCAGGCTTTTCCAGGATGATTGACATCAGTCAGGAAGAGTGTTGCTTATTGGAACTCTATTTGCTAATGAAATGATCTTTGTAATTAAACAAGTAGAAAGACTTTGGCTTTGATGTATTTGCTGAGAGCAGTTTCTTGCAGTCCGTTACTAGGATAGGGATATTGGTCTTTTGCAAGTGCATAAAGTTTTTACTTTTGAAGCTTGTTTGACTCCTGTCTAAAGCTTGGACTTTCTTCTGTTCTTCCAGCCATTAGACTGGCAACGCAACTAAAATATTATTTGTGCTGACCAACTTATAAAAATCTTGTCAGTTTCCTTATCTGTAGAACTTGATTCTTGTTGTGAAGGGCTGTGCCAAAATTAATATACTTGTTCTTTTGTCCTTCAGGTAATAGCATCCATCATTTCATCACCGTTGCAATGTATTGTTCTCTCCTCCTCAAGGCTCTTTGTAAGAATATATTTTATAGTCTGTTTAACAAATCTAGGACAAGAAAGTTGAAGAACAATTCTAGTAATACAAAGGGTATCAGGCGTCAGAAAGGCATCATAGTTTTGCCTTGCTGTATCCAGCATGTAAGGCCCTATATGAAGCCTGAAAGAAGTTACTAGTTTACAGTTCAAATTAAATACTTCTTTTTGGCAATTTGGAACAAAGTGAATATTAAATAAACCTGTCTTCTAGGATAATGCAGGTTTTTTCCATATTTTTATTAGGTGAATATGTGTTAAGCAGATTAATCTTCTTCAGGAAGAAGTGTAATAGAGTAATGTGTTTCCTGATTCCTCTGAAACTTTCCTGAATGAATGATGACTTTTATTACTCTTTCATTAGCATTATGATACTGATGGTTGGTATTATATGTATCTATATTTAATACTGGTGTTATATTACTTTCTTGTGGTTAAGCTGTAATTACCATTTTATTGTTTCCAATCACATTGTATTACTCTTCTTAGTACTTCCTCTGTCAGAGTGCTGCAAAAAAACTCTTACTGGCCAGTTGCTTTGCTTCAACCCTTACTGAAAAAGGCGGCTCTATCTCGGTTATCTCCTTCCACTGACTGTAAGTAGCATATAGATGGCTGCTCTTGACTATGTGCCTCATTACAAACTGAATTGAATACTCCTTTGGAGTAAGGGAAAAACACGGAAACAAAAGTGCGAGTACTGGTGTAAAATAAACTTCAACAGAATTGCCAGTCAGAAATTCACCCCTCTGGCAGCTGAGGGATAACACAGTGCATTTTTTTCTCTTTCTCTAGCACCCAGAGACATTACTGTCCTTGAGTGCCTGCAGAAGAGCAAGGGCAACAATGTTTATGGTGTTGTTGAGACTTTTAAGCAGCCATCCTTCCCTGGATGATAGATTTGTACTGTCAGTCAATAAAGCTGATAAATTACTATACAAATCTTAGAGGATCAATTGACTCTACCCAAAAGAGGATTTCTGTCCTGGGCTGAGTGAAATATCCTAGTTCATGTGGACTTCACAAAGAGGAACATGAGCATCAAGATGTACATGTTAGAAGCTGTTGTAATGCCACATAGCTTGCAGATGATAAAAAGGTGATTGGTGTGGTGATTTACCTTCTGACATCTTGAAGGAGCAGGATGTGTTGAGGGCTCTCAGTGGCATTAAGACATTACATCTTGTAAAGCTGGACAAGGTCTCTGCCTCATCTCTCTGCTCGTTTTGATTTTTGTCTAGACAAGATAAGATGATAGTGATTATCATTTGCCTTTTCTTGACTGAAGAAGCTGTTACTCTTAAATCCAATTTAATTCAGTTTTGAATCTTTGTATCTCTTTAATTAGACCTGCTTATTGCACAACTGGTCCTTTCTGTGACTAGGTGAATTTGATAATGAAGTAAAGTGATGATGCTCCTAAGAAAGAAATTGATATACACAATAAATCGCACCACTGGGTCGAATGTTGGTGGTACAGCTATGATGTGAAGCTTTGAGTTCGCACAAAGCAACTCCTACAGTCTCTAGGAAGCTAGGGTTATTTATAGACTAATATTTTTTTATATTTTCAGGTAAAATTAACTTTGTAGAGAACCCATAAAATAGTGTCAGTGGCCGCATCTGACCTTGGAACTTCGTTTTATTCCTTGCTACACTGAACAGCCTTAATATGTTGTCTTTTAATACTCTCGAGCTATTAGAATAGGTCTCACATTGAGGGAGAAATGTCCAAATGGTATCACTCTGGATGAACTCTGTAATTCTTATTACGTTCTTCACACCCACTATATCTGAGTTAAGGTTGAACAAGCCTCCTACAGGTTCAGAACATAAAAACATTAACATTTTCGGATTTGCTGACACTAAGACAGATGGGCATCTGTGTATGAGTAATCCAGGATATAAAATAGAGACTCCACCCTGGATATTTTTATCATTTGTTTTCTTTTCACTTGACATTTGTTCCACTGAGCCCTGCGTGTATGGAAGAGTGATAGGGGAGAGTCCATGCTCCCTCATTTCCTTTCACATTCACAGAGATGCTGGTCGTTGTGAGCAGCTATTAGATTGTCCAGAGGAAATAAATCTGCATTCCTGTTAGTGATAGTTAATTTTTTAAATTTCAGTGTACTTGCAATAAGAATCTTTTTCATCCAGTCACCTTAAAACCATACTATTTTTTTTGGCATCAGTTGGTATGCAGTAATTTCATAGAAGGGATTAGGACACAATGTAGTAACTTGTTGGAAGAGTCAACAATAAACCTGTTTCTTCCCTTTAAACACAAAGCATCCTGCTGCAAACAGATTCAAGGTTAGGTCTTTAACAGCTGTAAAATGAGCAGTTACGTAGGTATCAAAGATGCTGTATTTGCATAAAGTGGAGTGCTTCACATTATAAAGATCTATTTTGTTTTCATCTATACAAGCAGTGGGAATCATTTTGTGTTTAGCATCTGATTTGTTAATACATTTAAAAATATAATCCTCATGTACAGCAGAGTAGGAAATGTTCAGCACAGTAGGAAATGTTCAGTAAGGATGCAATAATTCTGAATGTTCTTTTATGTTTTCCATGCTTTTTATCAAAAAAGATAGAGAATTTGTTTACCATGTTCTTCACACCCTAGTTATTTATTGGATAAATATGTGGAATTCCTTACTAATACAAGAAAAATATCCGTTCATGTCTGTGTTGTGTAAAGACTGCTGGTTCTTTTGTTGGACTGATGTATTCAATAGCTGCATATAAAAATTCAAAAGCAGCAAGCACTCAGTAAACACAGGAGTATAAACAAAATCCTGGTAGGGATTCTGTTGCTTAAAAGTGGTTATCTTTAATTTAAAAACAAAGAAGTTTGGTATCTTACTGTGGGGATTCTTAGAGGTGTCTGAAGGATTTTCAACCCTTATTTTATTTAGTGATATGTTTCTTGCTGTTGAGATTGTTCAGTTTTAAATGACAATTTTTCCTTGTGTGTGCGCCTTGATTTAGGACATTAGGCCAACTTGTGTATTTATATGCTAGATTTTATTCCTGCCAGAAAAAATATTAGCCTTCTAATTTTGTGTCTGGCATTGAGTAAATGAGTATTTATGGCTTTATAATAACAGAGGGTCAAGGAAATCACAGAATCACAGAATGAATGAGGTTGGAAGGGTGCTCTGGAAGTCTCCTGACCCAACTTTCCTGCTCAAGCAAGGCCACCTAGAGCTGGTTGCCCAGGACAATGTCCAGATGGCTTTTGAACATCCTCAAGGACGGAGACAGATACATGATGCTTTTTCAAATAGAAGTTATTACTTGACTTTTGTTCATAACTTATCCTTACCATGTCTTTTGATTACATTTAGCTGTTATCAGAATCTTAATTGCCAGTTTTCCTAGCTTCAGATTGATACGGTAGATATGTCCTCTGGGTTTTCTGGTTTTCTGGGCTCATCTGGACTGGGAGGTTTTTTTCAGTCTTGCTGAGTAATGCATGAAACCTTGTTCCAGTGAAGTTGTAGTGGAGTAATTCTGATTTTCTTTTTTTCCTTTTTTTTTTTAATTTTAGATTTATCCATGGCAGTGCAAAAATTTTCACAGTCTCTACAAGATTTCCAGTTTGAGTGTATTGGAGATGCTGAAACTGATGATGAAATTAATATTGGTAAGTATGTTCTATGCTCTGGTTGCAGTAACGTATTTTATTGTTTCTTATATATTTAATATTGTATCACAAATATTATATCACAAATAGGGACAGTTCACAGGTTTTTTCTAATGGAGCATGTAACAAAACGAGAAAAATTTCAATGAGTAGTAATGATGCAAGACTAAAAATATGTGTCAATAAGTTATGCCTCCATGACATAATGTGGTTCGTTGTAGAGGAGAGTGTTCAGCAGTACTTTGTCAACTGAGTTCAACTGTGAATCTTCCAAATTCTGCTACTATTTTTAATTTGCAGCTGGTTTTCGTTCAGATACTAAAAGGTGTACAGGTTTCCTATGAAATAACATAGGTCTGCAAAAAAAACTTAAGTGCCTAGTAAGACACAGGAAGTATTTAAGGGTCTAAAACCAGGAGTATCTTCTTTACAACTTGTGCATTCCTAAGTATATAGATGTCTGAACTTTTGTCAGTAAAATTTACTGGCTGCTTAATGTTCTGCCACTGCACACACCCAGAACTTCTACATTTGCATAAATGAACAGCTCAGCTTGTCCTGTCTCTTCAGTATCATGAAACTATTCTTCCCTCAGCAGACTAATCCTAGAATTTCAGACTAATTCAGAAATTCAGCTGGAGTGCTGTAGCTCCTGTTGGTGAGAAAATTGGATTATAATGGATCTTCAGAATGGCTAAAAGTCCAGTATCATGAGTCTTACATACCACATGACCCCACTGTCTCTCCCAAAACATCTGAAAGGAAGGAACATGGTTATTAAAAAGTAGTTACTTCTCAAAATAAATAATTTGGCAGTACAAGAGGGAATGTAGGGCTAGTTAGTATTTTTTTAATAAGATCTATGTAGTGCAGAGAGGAAACTCAGATTTAGGCTTCTCCAAGCGTATCTCTTGTGATAACCTATGTTCTATTCTCCTCTCCCTTCAGTATTTCCCTTTTTCTGACTGAGTTACTAATCATTGGACAAAAGGTCTGAGCTGTTTGCCTCCCCCTACAACATTGTGTTAGTTAGGAGGCTGTCATCAAAGATGGCTGATACTTGGTCACTGTCTTCCACTAAGCTTTGACAAGGGGGCAGGAAGGGAGGTTTAATTTTACTGACACATAAAAGTAGGGGAGTGTGACCACTGAGCTGCTGCTATTCAGGTATAAAACTGCATATGTTGTTCAGGTGCATCAAGCTTGGAAAGAGACAAAAAATGAATGATATGTATGCACTATTTTGCGTTCTGCATTTTATTTCTTGGCTGTTAAAGTTAGCTTGTACATTTTTAATACATTTAAACTAAATCTACAGTATCTCATTATACGTCTTAGATTTGGTCAATAACTTTTTTAAAGAGTGAGTTGACTAAGGACAAAGACAACTTTCATTTACTTGTAACCTAGATATAGCAAAAAAAGGCATTTTATTATTGGGACATTAAACAGGCATTTAAAACTATTTAGGGAAAAAAACAGCTCATGAAGCTTGACAGCTGATTTATTTCACTTGGAGCTTCAAAGAAAGGATTTCTAGCTTCTAAAGCACCCATCGCCTGATGGATTGCCATGTACATCAAAGGAGCTTATAGAGTAAAAGGTGAACTGACAGGAATCGAATTCAAGTCTAAGAGAGCTTGAATGATACTGTGTGCTTTTATAGGGTAAGGCTTAATTATTTGATCTCCCTAGAGCAGCGACCTAGAATTTATCCATATCTTTAACATGCCCCAACAAACTAGATGTTTGCTTATCATCAAAGATAGCTTTGTATAGATGAATCCTGCTCTCTGTGCCAGCTTCTGCCTTCACCTCCTTTTCTAAAGAATATCTACGACTCTGCAGGCCACTGGGAAGTTTTACTTCAGTCTGCAGTGATACTCTTAATAAATCTTGTACAAAACCAGTGTATTCATAGGGGCTTAAGACAAGGAATACATTCTGAAGATTTTAAAATACATTTATATTTCAAGCTTGGCATTGGAAATCCACCCTAATCCACCTTAGCACTGGAAATTCACCCTCTGAATAAGGCTTCTTCACTCAGGATGTTATTATTTCTGTTAAAAAACCAAAGTATCAGCTTTTTTTCAAAATTGAAATACAAGTGGTTTGTTGTGTCTTTTTTTTCCCTTTTCTTAACTGTAATAAGTATTTGGAACCGAGTTGATAGCTCTATGGCAATAATAGGGTTGAAGGTCTCTGTTCAGTAACTGAGCGCAACATAATTTTTTGCTTGTTTTTTCTGACCTGAGCTCTAATAGCAGCAGTTAATTTTACCTGCCTTTCCTGTAATCTGTGCCTTTTTAGATGCTGTCTTTATAGAACTCATCTATTCCAAGGAGCCCATTGCAGAAAATTTATGAGAAGTAGCTTTATTTAAGCTCCGTGATGCACTCAGTATAAACAGAATGATGATGATGTTCTTAATATTTCTTTTAATCCATGTATTATTTAATCCAGTGATTACTTTTTTCTTTTAATTCCTATTTTTCATTTCTAATTTTTATGATTTCTTACTTTTTATTCACAAATATTTAATTTTTCTGTGAAAATGTTGTTGTTCTTTGACAAAAAATATGCTTCGCGGCTATATAATGCATTTTAGGTAAGCTTTACATGCTCAGATTTATCTGAAAGTAGCCACTTTCAGATATAACATGTCCGGTTTAGAGTCAGACATTTCATGTATGGGTTGTAAGCTATTCCCCTGACTTTCTTCAATAAGCAGACTGGCTTGTTCCTCAAATCATCTGCAACTTCGTTTTTATTTTAAACTGAACATCAAAGGTTTTATGCTATAAAAAGCTTTTTCAGATTTTCAGATATTTGACAGCAAATTGGGTTTGGAAAACAGTGCTCCCCAGCTTTACTAGCTTTTCTCATTAAAAAAATAAACAGCTAGCAAAAATTGCCAGTGTTTTCTCTTCCTCTGTTTTGAAATGCACATGGCAGCATGTGATCTGCAGCAACACAAAGGCCATAATGTTGGATAGGGCTGTGCTAATTGGCATTAGCTCCAGTTGCATGTGATTCAGCCAAGCTGTAATTTTTTTATGCATTTGAAAAGTTATGCAAAAAGTGGCATCTTCAAAGCAAAAATAGCACGGTGAATGTCAGTGAATCATTAATACTAAAAAGGCAAAGTAACGACGGTTTGACGTAGCTTACCCTCACTCTAAGGAGAGGATGTTGCTTCCCCCATCCTACGAACAACTGTGATTTCCTCAGTCTGAAATACCCAAGACCTGACAACACTTTGTCATGCACTCTTTTAGACATATCGTCCTGTGCACTGTTACTCTCAGCCCCCTTTGCAGTTAATATTTTCCATAAAGATTAAATACTTTAAATTCACAGCAAATGAATGTAAAGGGGGTCAGTCATTTGTCATGCCGAGTGAGAATTTTATGTGAAATAGATGCATGATTTTCACGTGTCAAACCTTATAAGTAAGAATGTTACACCGATGGGATAGATGCCAAAACTATGTTTTTAATGAACAAGTGTCCTCACTATACAAGAATGTCTGCAGCCATAAATTTTGCAAGGATAAGGTTTGCCCAGCTTCTCCTTTCCTAATATTATTCAGCTTATGTTGCCTGATTCCTTCCCCAGAAATCTCCCTGTTTTTGTACTCTTCTGTTTGTGTTATTTAGATTGTGGCTGATAGAGATGAAAATAAAAAACGTCATTACTCAATTGAATTCTATTTTCTTTCTTTAACAAGTTCTTGCCTATTTTGTATTATGGCTAGTTATAGGTGAGTGAGATTTAATAGCAGTGTAAGACTGTGCTCTTCAGAATGAAAGGAAACCAAGACAAATAAATACATTCTGATATTCTGACATTTTGTTTCAGTATCTGTTTTTTTTATTAGTGTGTGCTGTTCAGGAAAAACATTGAAAAGCTTGACTGTTTCACCGTGTCACTGTTTGTCTAGAAATTTTCCTTGAAGAGAACTGTATTAAGACAGCTGTTTCAGGTAGCATCAGATGCTTGGTTTAGGCATGTAACAGAATTATGGTGATCTAGGAAATAAATACTAGTTGAGCCACAAGGAACAGGACAGAAGTTCTAAAATGTGGAATCTTTCCTGTGGGAATTGAATCCTCCTATTTTTGCTAGCAGTTGTGGCTCCTGATCTTTTCTGACTCACACCTCAAATCATTCATGTGTTTAATAAATTACTAACAACTAACCATCTACAGAACTGTTAATTCATACCAGGCAACTATGTGGTATATAGCAGTTAGTTTAAAGTTGAACTTTGAAAAATCATCTAAAATATACTGGGGAGAAAGAACTTGGAAAAAAAACCAACCAAAAAAAGCAGACTTTAGTAGTTGTTGTTTGAGTCCACTGCTGTGTTCTTAAGGCTCTCTTGTTTAAGTTGAGCAACGATGCCAGAAGCTAGGTCTTCTTTTTTGTTTGTACTGGGCATCCACATGCGCAAGGCTTTTGAGTTAGCAGCTGCTCTGCCCTCTTGGAGAGCCCATCAGTGAACAAGCATCCTGTTATTCAAAGCAGCAAAGAGATTTGTCTTGGCAAATTTGTATATAAAATTACACAAATAAGAAAATAAGTTTCCCTCTCTCTCTTATAGAGGTTAAATGGCAATAAGAGGTGCCAAATTCCATTTTTTCAATGGTATAAACTGTGCTTGTAATGCTCTATGAAAATGAAAATTAAAAAAAATAGAATCTATAGGACATTTATGTCTGACTAAAGTGTGTGGAGGAAAATCTTGACAAGTTAATCTGTGGAGATTGCAGTCTTCAAGTTAGGAGACTCTTTTGGAGCCACTCTGAGGTTCCTGATTAGCCTCCGAAGGTAGCTGTCAGGCTAGTCACAATTTCAAGGCACTATATCTCTATTGTTTGTCATGTGCAATGGCTTCTTGAATTTGCCTGGCTGTTTCAGAATTATTTGAATGTCATTAAACTACCTATGGTCTGAATCACTTGGATATCTTACAAGTCATCTCCTTAATCACTTGAGGTTAACTTTGATATTCAATAGTCTACCTACTTTGCACTGAGTTCCCTTTTGTAACTGGGTTTCTGAATGAAATTGCTAAATACCAAGTAAATCTAAAATGAATTCCAGTGTCTCAGGTCTACTTATCTAAACCAACGAAAGGGAAGGATCTTGCCACCACCTTGAGGGAAGAGTTCTGGTGGTGGATTTTTTTAGCGTAGATGTCATCCTAGTAACTGTTGTAGTGCATGAGTTTGTTGACCTTGTGGAATATATTAGAGACAAGTATATTTACAAAAGGTGGGGTTTTTAATAGATGAGGAAGGGTTGAGTCCTGAATTAGCATAGAAGGCTGTTTGCAACTGAGAGTGAATTTGCATAGAATGATTGTATGCTGTTTTTCCACAGTAATTACCTGCCTAGATTTGCCAGCTCTTTTTCCTCCAGTTGGAAGAATGTTTTTTAAGATTAACTTTTTAGGTGACCTTCAAAGCAACTTTGCATAAGCGACTTGTAAGATCTGAGTCACAGGACAGAGTTCTTTGGTATTGCTATTGGACTATTTTTATCTACAAAAGTTAAACAGTAACAAATTATGGGAGGAACTCAGCACAATCAGGGTGTGAAATGCCAGAAGTGTTTGTGTAAAATGTGTTAAATCTTCTCCTACCATTATTTTTTTAATCTCTGTTGCATATTTAAACAAATGCCACCTGTTTCCGGAATGCTATTGTTTCTTGACACCAAGAAATGTGTGGTTTTATGTTAGTGCTAGGATCCCATAGAGGGTTCAAAAGAGCATCTGCACCAGAAAGAGAAGGTTGGCATTCTATGGGTCCGGCTCAGAGCTCTTGTCCTTGCTGTGGAAGGTCAAATGAGCTGACAAAGCAGGAAATAAAATAATGTTACAATAGGCCTTTATCTGTGCAGGAGGAAAAGGTAACAAGATGAACAACACAGGCTTTGTTTTTTCTTCTTCTCCAAGATACATATCGGAAGGTTGTTAGAATTTGCATGCTTCATTCCCTGTTACCTGAAGGTGTGTATTCAAATGAAAAAAAATTACATTGGGGTGGCTGATGCAGTTACTGCTTTTTCTGTCTTCCCTACTCTTCTTCTGTAGCAGGGGTAGCTGGATGTGAAATAGGAGATCCTGAGTCACTGCAGTTTACATCCTGGTGTGCTAAGGGAGTCTAACATTCTTGCCAGTTAATTTTATTATATTGGACTGCAAACTGCAGTGTCTCAGACTGCCACTTGCCTTGGAGCTCATGATATTTACAGAAAGAGGTTGAGGCAGGCAGTGGACAGTAGTAGCTTTGCTTGTCCTGGTGCATTCTGCGAAGCTGATTAAATAAGTTAACATCTGATCTGAACAGCTGAGTAGACAACTATTCAAGTCCATGCCACTCAGGGATCAAGATGAAGTATCTGTTGCGTCCCTCATTAATAGTTTTATCTTCTGGACTCTTGTTAGATGCGTTCTACGTTATTATCCTTATTCCGTGCTTTCAACATACCCCTTCTCCCCTCCTTCATGACTTAGCTCTTTTATTTCTGGAGTTGGGCATCCCAATGGAAGTATAAGTGGTTATAGGATGACAATCTGAGGACTGAAGAATTGGCTTATAGAGTTGGTTTGAGAATGACTGGTATGTACTACTGCTGCAAACAATACACTTCTGGTAAAAAGGCATATCACTTTAGCGTTATCAAGTCATTATACCTCTTGCACAATAGGCAGTGGTTTTCAAAAACAGGTTGTGCTTTTATCAGCTCAGCTTTGAGATATTCATCTCCAGTTTTGAGCAAGTAATATGAAGTATTTGTATTTTCTGAAATCAAAATCCACAGTAGATATCAGAGTTTTAAGCACAGGAAGTTCTTGATCCCTTTGTAGGCCTAAATTCAACAAAACCATTATGGCAACCTAACATTTGTTGAAGTATTTTGTGATATTTTTACTAATTAAATTGTTTCACCATTCAAGTAATAAATGCACTAAATTTTACAAATCAGAAAAACAGTATTAATGATTCTCAGCTGCATTTTGAATACATCGCCTTTCCTTTTGCATCCCCTGTCTCAGCACCCACACGCAAATAAGGTTTGTACAGCTGGAAAAAATGAAATAGCATTTTTTTCCCTTCATTTAAAGTATGAAGAATCATGGATTGGCAAGTCTGAAATCTAGTCATAATTACTTCCAACTCCTTTGTTTATAGAATACTAGGATTGAATATTACTTTTGCAAGTTAAATATTTTGTCCACTGGTTATTTCCCACATTGTCTTGTAATTCAGCTGTTAAAAAAACTTGAGCATGAAGTAGCAATTGTTTTCTTAGAGTGAAAGGTTTGTATTCAGTCAATTTATATAGTGATCCTTTCTGTTGGGATGGGAGAGCGGGATACAAAGGAAAGCAGGAGTAGATTGAATGAATCTCTGATTTAACCAGAATTCACTTTTGATCTTATTTATTTCTGCATATTCCATAGTTTTTAAAACTTTTCTTCCTCTAGCAGGTTGTGGCTATCATAGAATCATTAAGGTTGGAGAAGACTTTTAAGATCAAGTCCAACCGCAGCCCAACACCACCATACCTACTAAAACATGTCCTGAAGTGCCACATCCACAAGTTTTTTGAACACCTCTAGGGACAATGACTCCACTGTTTCCCTGGGCAACCTGTTGCAATACTTGACCACTCTTTTAGTAAAGAAATTTTTCCTAATATCTAGTCTAAACCTCCAGTGGTGCAACTTGAGGCCTATTGCTAGTCACCTGGGAGAAGAGACCAACACCAGTCTTGCTACAACCTCCTTTCAGGTAGTTGTAAAGGGCAACAAGATCTCCCTGCAACCTCCTCTTCTCCAGAGTAAACAATCGCAGTTCTCTCAGCCACACCTCATGAGATTTGTGTTCCAGATCCTTCACAGGGTCTTCATGTTAGTCAGCTCTGGAGAAGTCTGATCTGTTCAAGTCAAAGGCTAATGGTTAATTTGTTTAAGGTAAAGATTCATTGCGTTATATGAACTCTTACAGTACAGGAAGTTATACCTTTAGTTTCAATGAGTGCCAAAACAAACTGCTGGGGTTTCAAAGTGGGTCTCCAGAAGCACTTTAAGATTATTTAATACCTATTGGACAAAAGATAATATATTCAATATTCCTGACACCCTGCTGAGCTAGGCCAGACAGCTGTGCATGTGGCTCCATCAGGTGGAAACTGGGGCTGATTTCTCTTTGACAGAACACAATAATTTTAAACCCTATTTCGTAGTGGCATGGAGATGCAGTATTTCTTTACTGACCGCTTGTCTACTGTTATTTCTTTATTCTGTGAGAATATAGTGAAAACAGAAGATTTGTTATGGCTAGTCTGAAAAGCCTCCAGTCTTTCACAGAAGTGTAGAAGAGGAAGGAGAGACAAGTGGTTTTCTAAGTTGTAGAAGGGTTTTGATGTAGAGCACTTGACTGCCTGGGAGATCCATTTAGTCCCATGTTCCTAACAAAATGAAGAAATTGCTTAGATGACTTAAAATATTTCTGCTCTCAGTTCAGGATGCCACATTTTGGGAGAAGAGCTATTATCTAATAGAGTCTAGAATGGGCTTTTTCTACCGCAGCTTTGCTACTTTTGTATTGAAAAATTATTGTGTTGAAGAACTCATGCTGCAGAAGATGATGTATTTTCAAAATAACTGCTGCTTTTACAGTCAGAGTAGAACACTAACACAGGGCAGATATTTTGCAGTTGGTTTTGTAGTAAAGTGTTGAAAGCATATTGGTGGTGTTTGAATAATTGCTTGGTTTCTATTTGTTATTTTGTTTCTCCTAACATACTGTGGGATAGACAGCCATTCTAAGCTTTAAAAATGTGTCAAGACTCCAGGAAATGTTTTGCCCTTGTTTGATCCATTTAGAATTTTCTACTTGTATTTGCTTTGTGAGGTTCTGGACATGGCAAATTTCTGATATTAAGTAATAGGATTTATTTAAATTGTGTAACATTCCATGTCTTAAGGCTCTCTCCAAGTATTGTGTTTGGCAAGTACTGACAGTGGATCTAGAAATTCTGGATAACCTGGCTTTCTTATAAGTCTTCTTAGTTTGTATACAAACATGTAGGGATTTTTGTAGACTGTTGTTGAAAGGAGTGGAGTGGAAAGTCTAAGTGTCTTAGCTCAAAGCATTGTTTGAACTTCTGTACAATGCTTACATTTGTTTAAATATTTGTGACACAATAGCTACTTCTATAATAAAGAATTCTTGAGTAGGATACTGTTTGTAACTGGACTTGGATAGTACACTGAAAAAGGTTTCTTTCAATAAAATTCTATAGTGAGAAAAAGGATTTTTACTTCTCAGAGCAGCTCTGCATTTTATGCTTTACGTATGTTTAGGAAAAAACCCTCATAAAATACCTTGCTATATTTGCTTATTAAGTTTTGCAAGATGAGAATAGTTTTAAGTTAAAATTCTGGTTGTCTGATGTGGTCTATACATATTATACTGTACTTGCAAACACATCTTGCAAAGCTTTGAGCTTTGTTTAAGCTTAGAACTTGATTTGTTGCCTTACGTGGTTTGCATATGAGTCTGCACTGTGAGGCACGTGTATTGTGTGCAGACAGGAGGATCCCTTGTTATTAGGGAAGCTGCTGGACTCTGCTGCTGGTTTGCCCAGCCTTTATAGTATGACAAAACCCACTAAACTGGTCAGGGGAAATGCATGTGCCTGATGTATGGCCAGCAATGTAAAGGACTTCTGGCAAAATAGCTTTCCTCACAGTTCAAGGTGACAATTGCCACAGGAAATAAAATTACCACTGCAAATTGTGCTCAGTGGGAGGATCTAACTCTTATAGCAATAGTTACTATTTATTTTTCTTATGGACATGTCTATGTTAAGTCAGGATAAACCACCCCTGAAATTGGATGGAATATATATATTTTTAATTATTTTTATTTTATTGGAGTTGAAAGTTCAATCAAGTGGGTTAAGTAGATGTTGTTTCAAAATCTGAAAGATCATGGCACTGTTGCATTAAAAAGCATTGATTAAGCCCTTGCAGAGTCCAAAATTACTTCACTTTGTCTGCTGTAAGTACATTTTGATTCTATCACAAGATCAGTACAGGCCAGACAGAGTTGCCTCTACCTTTGTGTACCTTCCCATGATGGAAATCTTCAAGGAAGCTTGTGGTTATGGATGCTGTGAATGTAAACCACTGTCTGCTGGCAGAATTTGCTGTCCATTTGAGAGTGTCTGTCGGGGTTTTTCCATGTGTCTTAAAAATACTTCAATCTTTGCTTTAGCCCATGTCTTTCATTACCAGAAATACATTTCATTGTGTTATAGGAAGGTAGAAATAGCAGATTTTTCCTGTTCTGACAGAGGCTGTGGTAAACATAAACTAAAGGAATGCGTGAGGTCCTTATTACAGATCCATAAAATCTGATACCCAGGCTAGGGGAGTAGGAGAAACCAAATAGAGAATAAGGTAGCTCATCCAATATTAATTGTCCAAATTTAACGAAACTGAAAACCCACAAAGAAAAGAACTGTTATCTTGCTGTTCTAACTTCTTTTTCCACAATGTAATCTTCTAGCGTAATTTATCTTTTTATACTAATACTCAGCTTAAAGTTAAAGCACATCTGTGGGACTGTTACCTTACAGACTGGAATTTACATAAATAACTAAGCAACATTACCTTAAACCTAAACAAAAGAAAGCAGTTTCTCTGTTTTCTCTGGTATCTTGGGAGTGAAACCCAGAAGAATGAAATTGGTAAGAAAAATTATTTCAAATCCTGCTCTCCTCTTCCCTTCTTTTGTCTTCTCTTCTGCTTTCCCAGTAATATTACTTTATTTTTTTTAGTACTGAGCTCAGTCTTCCAAACTGAAGTTTCTGAAAAAGTGTTGCCCTTGGAAAGCGAGGGAAGCAGACCTAGGGTAGAAGTGGCAGAGGAAATAACAACAGCCAAAAAAAATGAAAACTTGACTAAGAATTGGGAAGATCTAATAGACACATACTTGTCCAAATACAACTTTTCTGGAATTCTGTTATTAAAAAACACTGTTTTCTGTAGTGATATGTTGCAGTTGTCTTACACTTCTATTTTTTTAAAAATTATATTACAGAGATACTCAGGCCCAGTCAACATTGGTTATGAAGTATTTATAAATTGCACAAATTATTCTTTATTTCACTTTGCGCACTAAGGTGTGTTGATGCTGCAGCTTGTTCCCTTTGGGCTAAACTGTAATTCCGTTTCAGGCTGTAGATAATTGCACATTTCTAGTGTTTTATAGGCTTTATTCAGTAGGGAAAAAAAAAAAAGAAGAAAAAGAATTGTTAACAGATTGGTCCGGGTAGTGACAATGGTGAAGGAAATCTGTGCTGTGTAAGATAAGACTATGTTTAAACTCATAGCCAACACACTGAAAGACAGAGAGAATGGGAAGCTTTGGGAGCCATATTTCACGACAGTCCTCCTTTGGATTTATATTTTGGTGTGGTGAAATCTTGCCCCAGTAATGACATTTTGAGACATCCAGTTTAGTTACCTTTAAATATATTCTGCAGATCCTATGTGGCTTTTATGACATCCACAGTTCTTGTTAGGTAGAAAGTACTGAGAAAGCAGATTGTCTCTATTTCAGATGTTAATCTGAAATTTGTGATTTTTCTGTCTGATTGGGAAGACATCTGTTGCTCTTCTTGTCCTACTCCCCTCACCTCCCTGTACTTTTTCAGTATGGCTTAAAGCCAGAGAAAGAAGGATGGAAAGTTTATTTTATGTTGCATTATTATTTTTTTTAAAAACTGCTTGAAAGAGCATTTGTAACTGCAAATAATGCTTGTCATTAAGTCTCTGGAAATACATCTGTGAATTAGTAACTATTTAATAGCATATTTGCTATTAAATTCTCTTCTCCCAGCCCTCCCAGCATTTGTGGATAGAAATTTATTCTGCTTTGTCACTGAAGTCTGGTAAACAAGTGTTAATCCTTAGGAAATTTCCTTATGGGTTTTACATCCATTTTGAATTCTGATTCGGTAATGTATTACTTACTGGGAGAAAATCCCTTGTGGTTTTAGGTGACGTTTGTGCTCAAGCATGAATTCAGAGCCAGCTATAGCACGTCTGTGCTAGAAATTACCAGTTCCAGGGAGCGGATGTACTTGACTGACCTTTCTGCCAAAGTGTGTCAGGAGCACTGTATAGCGCAGTCCTGGCATTTCCCCAGACACATCAGGAAGATATAAGGAAATCTTTGACAGGCTTGCACATTTTGGACTCTTATATAGCGGGGTGTTTTAAGACCAAATGGCATATTTCTGTATCTCTGTTTTTTCCATATTGATATTCATGTATCTGGTAATATCTGCTTGTAATACAATAAAGTGTTGCTTAGTGTACTTTAGAGTATTTAAAAATTACCTATGCTTCTTTTAAGACTGTATGGGCAAGTATAAGTTAACCATTAGTCCACTTCTCAGAAAAAAAAAATGGTTTTTTTTCTGTCTTCCACAGTAACTTTCCATTCTATCTCAACTTGAACATTACCTTCCGAACTTGGTTTTGTCTTTGAATTTAGTATTGCTCATATAAAACTGCTTATAGGTTTCATACACTCGCTCTCCTTTTCTCATTAAATATAGATGGCATCGCAGCTATTGTATGTAACATTTAGCAATGCATTGCCAACACTGTACTCTTTTCTATTATGATAATTACTGATAAAGTGGCTTCTATAATATCCATTGCATGTTGTTTTAGGATGATACGTTCTCTACACGAGTATATAACAAAAACTTCATAAAGTTTTTTTAAGTCCATGTTTTTTTTGCTATGAAACGCAGCGTTGATTGTAATGCAGTAAACCAGAGTTCTAGATTATGAATGAATTCTATTTTTAATAACACATTCTATAAATTCAGATAATTTTATCCATTTTCATTTCTTCCTCATCCACTTAGTCCTACAGTAAGTTTCAGTTCTCTTGATTATGTGCCTCTAGCTGTGTGAGGAGCTGTACCATATGTTTAAAATTATAGAGATTAAATCCCAAATGAAACATATACATCTTTTGGAAAGAAAAGGATGTTGTTGATTTAAGGTTTAAGCTCTTGGTACTGTTAGTTTGCTTCCTTATGAAGCAAATTAATTAAAAGACTTTTCATTTAAAAGTAAAGAGGTTTTGGGGAGTTTTAGGGGGTTTGTTTATTTGTTTTTAAATAAAGTAATGGGAGCTATTTCTCGTGAATAAGGGGAATTTTGCATCAAATTATTGCTAGGTTGGGAATGCGTCAGAGAAAACAGCTGGCAACATGTTTTAATTGTGATGAATGAGACTGCAAGTGTGCAGGCGGTACATATCCAATTGTTTCTGCTTGTTGGGTGTTGCTTTTCACAGACATTATTTCCATCACGGTGCCAAGTGTATCTTGCAAGTCCTTTGAATAGCCCTTAAATAAAAAGGAGACCATAAAACTACCTGGAGTTTGTAAGCTAGTCTTTCCTAATGACCCAGAATAAAGTGTTAAGGCAGCACTATTTTTCACTTAAAATGGCCCACCAATAACAATAATGCTTTTTGAAAATAATTAAAAATACCTTCATATTTAATATGTTGGGTTACATATGGTACTTTATATTATTGGTATGTGTTCAGAATTTATTTCTTATCAGCGCATTCTCATGACGTTTCCTCTTGTAAATACTTGACTCTTACTCCTCCCAGCCCTTTTGTATTTATGAAGTTCACACTAATTCTGATTAAAAGAAGGGGAGTAGGGAGTAAAAACATTGCAGCATCAGTAAGAAGGGTTGTGAGGCCTGTGTGCCTAGCTCTGTTGTTTTTACCTGCCTGTCCCCCACCCTTTATTTTATTTAAAGTTCTGCCCGTACCTTCCAGCTGGGAAATGGCAGTATTTGTGCTTTGCTGCCGAAAGGTAAAGTGTTAACTTTCTCATTGCAGACTATGAAGAAAAAAATTTTGTGAGTCATTGTTTTTTTAAGGATGGTTTTAATAATGTGATCAGAAACTTAAGTAAAGAGTACCATAAGGCTTGATGTGGGTAGGGAAAACTTAAATTTCAGTAGGTTCTGGATCTGCTGTCCTCACAAAGATGTAGTGCTTGATATGATCATTTATCTTTGAAATACTTCTGTCATTGTGAGTGACTCCAGAGTAAAAAAGCAAAAAAAAGGCGGGGAAATGGAGTTTTAATGTGTGATTGCAGTAACACATCATCTTGCGGTTAGAAATGACCAGTTATTTCACTGAAATAATCTGGAAACAATTTCTCTTTCTGGCTTTGCTATGAAGTCAGCTGTTTTTCTGAAGTGCATCCTAATTCCCTGAATAGGTAGTAAAATTCAAACAATATGTTTATCCAGTTTATTTGAAAATTATTTTCTTTAATGACGGGTAAAGAATCACTCTGCTACATGTGCAGAGGATCACCTGGCTCTTCCTGGTGTTCTGGAGACAAGGATCTTTTTTTCTTTTTAAATCTTGGGAGATGTCAGTGTGAAAATAAGAAGTAGTTTGGTTATGTGTGCTTAGTTCATTGTTATTTAGTTTTTAGGGTTTCATAATGGGTAGATAGATATTCTTGAATGTAACTCATGGCAGATTTCTTATGTAATTTAACCAGTCAGCTCGTCATCTATTTCTTTAGCTGGTTTTAACAGTTGGGGTAATATAAGCTGAATCTAAGAGATTGAGTTAATTCAGTGTATAGCAAACTTAAGTTCTTGATCTCAAGATATAACTCTCATAAAGACTGAGCTGCTAAGTAACTAAAAGTGAGTAACTGAAAGGCTCGGGTGATAAGCGTGAGTCAAGGACTTCAGAAGTTTGTGCAGGAGACCTAGAATTTCTTCTATTTAAAAGGTGGTAAAATATTCTAGTGCTTGTGTTCTCACGGAAAAAATATTGACGAAAAAAGGCTGAGACACAGTTGGATGGATATTTAACTTGCTAGGTATATTTTAATTAAACAAATTGCTCACGAGTAATAACGGGAAAAAAAGGATTTGTCAGCTAAGAATGACTTAGAGGTCAAGATATGCAGGTATAGCATTACAGCTGCAAATAATAAACTGTGTAAGATCTTGCAGAAGAAATTGGAACAAGCATCGAAGTGTGTTCTTCAGCTGTAAAAGTTTAAAAAAAGCCTGAAGAATGCAAGGGTGACCTCTGCAACACTCAGATGGGATAAAGGATAAAACTGATTTGGGAACGATCCAAAAACCTAAGTAGCAGTCTGTGAATGCTGGCAACTTAAGGCACGCTAGGTGCTGGTTCCCTCTTCGATGATACTGGAACGTAGCAGATCCTCTAGAAAATATAGTTATCTCCTTAAATCTTTCATGGAAATTGAGAGGGGATGAAGCCATATTGTTGGCAAGTGGCACATTTTGTTAAAACACGTAAGAAGATGGAATAATAGCTATAAGGACAAGAGTTTTGTTAGAATACTATCAGGAGTGTCTGTTGTCGTTTTGAAACCTGTTCTTTTGAGACATTTTGTAAGTTTTGTTTCCTTGGGTTTTTTCCCTCTTTAAAAGATGATTTAGAGTGTCTCAAGTTTGTTGTGAGAAGCTGTAGGATTTATGAATCTGCATTGATACCAGACCTTTAAACCATGAAATTTAGCATCCTGTCATTGGCAGCAATTACTGCTAGATGCATCAGGAGAAAGTAAAAAGAGCTACTTAGCTCTTTTCACATGATTCTTTTCTGACATTTTTGTCTGTGGCATTGCAATGCTGAATTCTGAACAACCCATATGCCCTTGAGAAAGTAATATAAATGGAAAGATAAGTTTTTCTAAGGAGATTTGCACTATTTGCTTACGTGAGAATAAAACCTTAAGTTTTTTTAATGCTTTCCCAGTTCTTGCCCTCTTTTATAGGTTAGTACTTTTATTTTTCCGTTGATATCCATTATAGCCCTTTGACTTATATTTCAAGGCAGTTTTGAGCAAAGACACTTTCATGGTTGTAACAGAATTCAAAGCTTGCTTATATATAAATCAGTAATATTTTCTCATCACCTAAGAGCTTGTTGTTGCAAAACATAAAGCCGAAGAGCTGCTAAATCTAAACTTTTGGCATAAGTAATGCATTTTTTCTAAAATGTTGACTTTCAGATTTTTACCTGAATAGTTTTTATAGTTCTTGCAAATATTAGTTGCTGCACTTCAACAGGAGAAACTCAAGATTTTTCTTTGCAGTTTCTTTCTGCTCCTTGTGTGCTAGTAAATTTTGTTGCTGATGGTAGAATTCTTTGTGTTGAGACTGATCTTTGCTCATTTCAGGAAAATCGGTTTACCATATTTCATTGTAAAAAAAAAATTTAAATACGCATAACTCAAGACTCAGGTTCTTTTCCTTTGTTTTTAACCTGCTCTTGTGGGCTGCTCACTTCAGTCTGTGCCTTGTTTAATGGCTACTGATTTCAGTGAAGTACTATAAAATAACAGTATCTTATCACTACAACTTAAATCCAGATAATGGACTCATCTGGTCTGAAAATGTAATGTTGACCAGGATATTCTTTCTTTGTGTTTTTTTTTTTTTTAGCCCAGTCATTGAAAGAGTTTGCTCGGCTCCTGATTGCTGTTGAAGAGGAGAGGAGACGACTGGTAAGCTTGCTTACAGTAATGTGTTGCATTTGGCTTCTTTTTATATTACTTTTTATATAAAATAGTACTTTTTTCCCTACTTCTTCTGAAGTACTATTTTTATTTTTTTATTTGTGTAGTAGATGTTAAGTATTTCATCAGAATCACTTGATTCAGCAACAGCACAAATGTGCTAGCACAGACTGCAGCAATTTTTAGTAGACCATTCTGCCAAAAACTTCTACATTGATTTAAAAACTGTTTTCTCACAATTTCCTCCCTCTCCACCCCAAAATAACCTCTGAATGCTGCTATACCTTTCCTTTCTTATCAGTTACAAGACACAGTAATAAACTGGAAACAAAGACCTTATAGTGGAAATGGTCAGTATTTAATGAAATACTTTAGTATTGTTGAGTGAATATATACTAGTAATCCAAGAATATGAGAAATAAGTGGTAAGAAGAGAAATCAAATTCATCACCTATGAGAAACTCTTGAAGAGTGCATCAGACTTGTCACATTTGTCCTTTGTTAAGGTATTCTTTTCCCCTTTGTTTCCATACTGATGAATCTACAGTATGCTTTCATTTATATTTCTATTCAGATGTATCTTTGTTTAAGAAGTTTTAAATATACTCTTATACAATTGGGGTTTTTTTAAATAAAAAAATGCCACATAAGCAATGAAACTACTTTTTCTTCTTCCCTGAAAGTCAGTCATGAATATATAAGTGAGATAAGGATTAACCTCAGTAGGGGGATTTTTAAAGATTGTGAAAGTTTAACTAGCTCAAATCCATCCAGTGACTGTTTGTCCTTGTTTTCTTTCCTCTTATGAGTACTTAGGGAGGTGAGGAAAAGGATTTTCTGACTCAGATTGGAGGAAGCTTATTGATCCAGGAAGAGGAATACAGAAAGTTCTCTTATTCCTTGGAGTAAATAACTGTAGAATTGGTCTCCCATTATTTCTGTTTACATAACTATTTTAAAGTGGTGGAATTATAAGCATTTATATGGTATAGTTGCACAGTTAATATCACCTAAATCTATAAAAGTGCAAAGTTTTTGTTTCATGCTAAATAGTTTTTCCTGGGTAGATGGAAAAGTGAAGAAGGTGCCTGTTGTGTACTCATCCCTTTAAAAGGCATTTATCAGAACACTTAGTTAATATTACTTAGTTAAGCATTGTTTCGAATGAATAGCTTTCCAGTTTAGGTTAAAGATTATTGAGAGCTAACTATTAGGAAAAGGAAAGTGATGAGTAGGTGTAGGTTTAATTTTTCAAACTGCTTAGTCTTTCATAATTTCCCTTCATTTTATCTTTTTTTCTGTTTTTTTTTTACTTCAGAGAGGTCACTCTCTTTTCCACTTTTTAGAAGTTTTGGGACTCACTGTGGTTTATAAATTGATTTTTCTAGGCAATGTGTTACTTCTTTTCTTGTACAAAGGCCATTAGAGTAAAAAGGAGGAAAAACATTACTTTTATTCAGTGATAGAAGACCATTTGGGTAGAAAGATACTGCTTGACCTATTTCAGTATGAATTCAGTGGGAATGTATGACTTGTATGACTGAGCTGTTGGATCCCAGTGTAGGGTCAAATATTTTGGTGAGATTTTAGTCTCACAGAAAATAAAAATTATAAATGGCTATAAATTTAGTAGAATGTGATCATCAAATAATAGTAAAAAAGTGGCATATAGTATTCATGTGTGCAGAAGCTGCTTTTGGTGGGAAATAATTTGCATCCAGCTTTTCTCTGAGTTTGAAATAACTGTGTTCTGTTACTTCTTCAAACTGAATGCTCATGCTGAGAGCATCAATGACACACAGTTATCATGGTAGTGATGTCTGAATAAGCAAATGAGAAAACTTAGAATTTCTCTGTTTTTTAAAAGCTTCATCTCCGTGTTGGTGGAATTTATTGAATTATTACTGAAATTAAACTTCCTAAAATATTTGTTCCTGGTACGGACAAATGCTTGAAAAAATACATGTAGGTTAAATCAGTCCCACTTTGATCTCTACAGAGTTACTGTGTCCATTTTATTCTTTAAGGATAAATTTTATAAATGAAAAAGAGTTTGGTTGTCTTTTTTTTCTGTTTTCTGAGTTTTATGTCCAGTGCCACAGCGTGGTGGCATTTACATGATAGTGGTGCTTTTGCATTGTGTGTTGGGCTGCATTGCTTACTGCTCCAGTCCTAGGTCACAAAGTTCTAAATGCTCTGTAGAAGCAACCGGAGCATTGTTTCTGTACCAACTGCGTAGTCGTGGAAATCAGAGATCCTGCTATGATAGTGTACTGACTTAAAGACTGTGTCTGGTTTTATTTAGAGGCAAAAGACAGAATCTTGTGACATTTTTCCCCTGAAAGCTATTATTTAGAAGCTTTTCAGACTATAACAAATATGTTTCTTGTATCTTATGGTACACAACTTTGCTGTGCTAAGCTGGGTGGCAGTGTCGATCTGCTTGAAGGAAGGGAGGCTCTGCAGAGGGATCCGAACAGGCTGGATCGATGGGTTGAAAACAACGGGATGAGGTTCAACAAGACCAAGTGCAGAGTCCTGCACTTGTGATACAACAACCCATCCAGCATTACAGGCTTGGGGAAGAATGGCTGGAGAGCTGCCTGGTGGAGAAGGACCTCGGGGTGTTGTTTGACGGCCAGCTGAATATGAGCCAGCAGTGTGCCCAGGTAGCCAAGAAGACCAATGGCACTGGCCTATATCAAAAGCAGTGTGGCCAGTAGGGCCAGGGAGGTGATTGTGCCCCTGTACTCGGCACTGGTGAGGCCATACCTCGATTCGTGTGTTCAGTTCTGGGCCCCTCACTTCAAGAAGGACTGTCTACAACTACTTGAAAGGAGGTTGTGGCGAGGTGGGTGCTGGTCTCTTCTCACAAGTGACAGGTGATAAGACGAGAGGAAATGGCCTCAAGTTGCGCCAAGTTTAGACTGTACATCAGGAAAAATTTCTTCATTGAAAGGGTGGTCAGGCATTGGAACTGCTGGCCAAGGAGGTGGTTGAGTCGCCATCCCTGGAGATGTTTAAAAGGCAGGTAGATGAGTTTCTTAGGGATATGGTTTAGGAAGGGGACAGGTATGGTTGGACTTGATGATCTCAGAGGTCTTTTCCAACCTTATGATTCTATAATTCTATATAAAGGCTTATAAGCTTCAAAACAAAAATGCAATACAGAAAGTATTACCTTTGTCAACGATGTTTAGTTTTAGATGCTTAGTTCTCTTACTGCAGTTTTGTGTGTGTCATCGTAGAATCCGGAGGTCCCTGGGAGATCACTGTGCCATGCTAGATGCTAAACAGATTGCTAGTAATAAGATTTTTCTGCTTGACAAACTTATTACTTAACTGTGAAATCTACAAAACATTTTTTGCCAATTTCTGAGGAGGTATGGAGCACCATACATACACTTTGATTACTCTCCTAGAAGACTCCAAGCCAGCTGTTTTGCAGATTAGTGATGGGTTTAGAACGTTCTCAGCTGACTAGAAACCTTGAGACAGGGCATGCAGGTTTTGAAGAATTTGATTTCTTTTACTTCTGCATAAAAGGAGAAACTTACAAAAGTTAAAAGAAAAAGCTTCCTTTTGACATTTGTAGAGGGCTTGGAGAAAAGGAACTAGTCAGAGTTGAGACTGTTTATGGATACCCTTTGTACTATTTACAACTTTCTTTTAGTGTCACACACTTCAAGAATTAAAAGATAGTATTTTATCAACAAATGCTGCGTGTACAGGAATATGGAATGGCAGATGTTAATTTTACTTACAAGACAAAGATCTTGTTTCCCTCTCTTGGATTTTGTATTATTAATTTATGAGCTAGCATATGAGTGCATGAATCAGATTTGAATGTGGAAAGTATATATTTGTATCACCAATTGATTTCTCATCCAATGCCTGTTAAATTCTTCATAAGTAAAATCATACTTTTTTATTTTGGTGAATGTAGAGAGATGCACATATAAATTAAGTGTTTCCAATGGTGAAGGAAATAATTTGAGTGGTGCTTAGCAAGTTTTCTGTCCTTCTTGCATAAAGAACCAAAAGGACGTAATTCTTTTAATCTTGAAAAGAAGCTAATAATACGAGATATTATGAGTAATATTACTAAGAAAAAACACTGAAGTGCAAGGTTAAATAAAACTAACCCATAAATAAACATTCTGTTGTATAAAGCCTTGCTGCCATTATTATTGGCAGCAGTAATAAAGTCAGTATCTTTTATCCTTGTCTTCTATTTCCTGATGCTAAAAAATTGACTGGTAGTCTTAGAAAAAACAGAGGTCCAAACGTTGCTCCCTAAAAAGCAAATAAAGGAAAAAGTAACTCACGGGACATCTTTTTTATAATATACTGCTGTATGTTTGATATCTGTCATTTCATGGTGGTGTTAATTTAATGATGCTTTGAGTAAATGGTGCATTAAAAAAACCTAACAGAACAACTCTGAGTCTTGGGTTGTGTGGGTAGTGTACCAATAGGATAAAAAGTCAGATTCATCCCTACTGCCTTTCTGATTACTTCAGCAACAAGCCACCAAGGAATGTAAAATAATGACCTCTATTTCCCAATGATTAGTACGGGGAAATAGAGATGCTATAATGTCATTTCATGCAAATATTTGGAGTTATATGAAGGGAACTTGCTTAAAATAACTTTCTTCTGCTCTTGCTGAATTTGCAGTGTTTCTGTTAAATAAGATAGGCTTTTTATTCTAGATTCATGCATTATTTATGTTTCCTATTCATTTTATCTAGTTAGTAAACTTTATAAAAAACAGAAATGTACTTAGAGTGATATAAAATGCTAATTCCTTTCCTTTCATAGGATTATGCTGTGTTGACACAAAACCAGATGAATTGGTTCAGGGTACTGATGCATTTTCCTTGAGATCCGTTATCAATTTGAAGCATTGAATGTGTTCTCTTGAGTGTTGTCTTGACTATAACTCCTTGGTTATTTCTGAAAGTTTACTAAATCCAAACTAAAATAGGCCTCTTAACTGTTATATTTCTTGCTATTTACCCCAGGTTTTATGAGTGGCTGGCAAATGACATATGGTTCCAGAGCTTTTCTCTTTGGCATCGTGAATCAGTGAGATGTGTATGGTTGCTTAGAATTCCAGACCAATGTTAAATACTTCAGGGGATAGTACAAGTATTCTGAAGTGGATAGTTGTGTATCATGATGGGTGAATATTTATCTTTCTAATGTTTGTCTCTTTGTATCTCATAATCTTAGTGCTTCAGAGAGTATCATTGTTGTGGACTTCTTTTGTATTAACTGGATGTTCTCATTGTGATTCTGTATTTGCACTCACATAAGGGGTCTGATGCTATCTACTTCCAGGGAATGCATCAAAATACTCAGTTTCAAAAGCTGCACCGGAAGAAAAATAAATGAACTATTAAAACCAGCTATCCATGGAATGGTACATAAAATCAGATACCAAAGGACACAGCATGTTGTTGAGCAGAATTAACCTTTTCCCTGGAATGTGAAATCTGTTATAGATTGCATCAGAATAAGCAGTCTTCTATCCACAGGTGCTGCTTGTTATTCAGTTTATAAAGGGGAGAAGTCCTAAATACCAGCACCCTAAGACTGCGGAGTATGCACCTGGCATTTTGTTTCACGAGGGCACTCTCTTAAACTGACAAAAAATAATGTATGATGGTGTTTGTATATATATGGTAACTGCTTTCAGTGCTCTTCACCTCTGATGCCAATTTTTGGCACGTAAATTATCTCCTCAGCAGGAGCCTGCTTGCAGGGAGCCTGTCTGAAAGCCCATTATTACAAATTAAGGGACAGTGCCACAAATTGTAGAATCATAGAATCATAGAATGATTTGAGTTGAAAGGGATAATCTATCTACCTGGAAGACGGTCTATTTCCAACCACCCTGCCACAGGCAAGGACACCTTCCACTACATCAGTTTGCTCAAAGCCTCATCCAGCCTTGCCTTGAACCACCTCCAGGGATGGGGCATCCTGTGTTTCTCTAGACAACCTGTTCCAGCAACTCACCACCCTCACAGTAAAAAATTTCTTGCTAATATCTCATCTAAATCTCCCCTCTTTCAGCTTAAAACCATTACCCTTTCCTATTACTGCACACTCTGATAAAGAGTCCCTCCATCTCTTTCCTGTAGGTCTTTCTGGAGCCTTCTCTTCTCTAGGCTAAATAAGACCAAGTCTCTCAGCATATTCTTATATGGGAGGTGCTCCAGCCCTCTGATCATCTTCATTGCCCTACTTTGCACTCACTCTAACAGATCCATGTCATTTCTGTGCTGAGGGCTCCAGAACTGGATGCAGCATTCCAGGTGGGGTCTCATAAGAGCAGAACAGAAGGGGAGAATCACCTCCCTCGAGCTGCTGATCACAATTCTTTTGATGCAGCCCAGGATATGGGTAGCTTTCTGAGCTGTAAGCGCACATTGCCAGCTCACGTTGAGCTTCTCATCCACCAGTGCACCTCCAAGTGCTCCTCTTCAGGGTATGGTCAATCCATTCTCTACCCAGCCTGTATTTGTGCTTGGGATTGCCCCAACCCAAGAGCAGGACCTTGCACTTGGCCTTGCTGAACTTCATGAGGTTTGCATGGCCCCATCTCTCAAGTCTGTCAGGGTCCCTCTAGATGGCATCCCTTCCCTCCAATGTGTCAGTCACACCACACAGCTTGCTGTCATTGGCAAACTTGCTGAGGGTGCACTTAATCCCACTGTCCACATCTATGATAAATATGGTAAACACCACGACTCCTAATAGCGACCTCTGTTTAATGCCTCTCATTATTATTCTCCACTTGGACATTGAGTCATTGACCACAACTCTTTGAGTGTTTCCATCCAGCCAATTCCTTATCCACCAAGTGATCCCTCTGTTAAATCTGTGCCTCTGCAGTTTAGAGATAAGAATGTCATGCGGGACAGTGTCAAATGCTTTGCATAATTCCAGGTGGATGATGTCACTCTTCTCTTACCCATCAATGCTGTAGCCCTGTTATGGAAGGCCACTAAATTTCTCAAGCATGATTTACCCTTAGTGAAGCCATGTTGGCTGTCACCAATCACCTATTTATTTTCCATGTACCTCAGGACTTTTTGTTTGTTTGTGTTGCCTCTTCATTTTTGCTGTTCTAAATTAATTGAAAAACACCTCAAAGTTTGGTTTTGCAAGGTTTTTTTTTTCCTTACACTTAAGATGACCTGCATATATCCTGTTGAGCAGTTAAGGTAGCATATAGTGTGTTAACCTAACTTTCTTTGGAAAGATTTTCTCAATTTATCAGACTAATAATTTGGAAATACCCATTTCCTAAGTAACTGAACTTTTTTATTGAAGAAGGAGCAGTAAAACAGCACAGAAGTGTTTTGTTTTGTAATAAAAAATATTTTTAGATTTATTTATTTTTTTCTTTCTCTTTTTTTACTTGTAGCCCAGGTTTAGTAGGCTGCATATTGGATACTAATTGCAGAAGAAATCCATCTCTGATAAATGGAATTCTGTGAGATCGGAAAATACTGATTTGGATGGATTTGTTTGTTGTGATTTTTGGTTTGTGGTTTGTTGGAAGATTTTAGACCATAAGCTTACTGCCCAGTGGCAGTCAAGCTCAGTTTTAGAAATCATTTGGAAAATTATTGAAAACAAATCACATGCCTTCATAATCTTTTTGGTGAACCCCCATTTTGAATACTTGCTATATGCATTTCAGCTCAGAAAGTATTATATAAACCAGAAAAAAGACGGAGGTAGATGACAAGGAAGGCTGGACAGCTGGAAGCTCAAGATTAAAAGAGACTGTCTACAAGGAGTTCTCTCTGAGTAGCTTTACTTCAAATAAATTAGATGAATGTTATTTGAAGTTTTGGGATTCATTAACTGCAATGACATGTCTCAGCACCCTTTAACATTTTTGGCAGATCAGACCTGCTAGTCCTCAGCAACAGTTTAACACTTCAGCTCTTGAAATGAGATTTTTCTTTGTTTTTTTTGCCTTGCTGACACAGTTTAGTCTTAACTTCTTAAAAACTAACCAGGACAGAGATTTCAAGTCTTACTTCAAATATAACTAAACATTTCCATCACTATGAACCCTGCTTGCTACCCAGCTCTTCCATCACCTTTTATAAGAGACTCTTCTGCTTCACTTGCTGATCTGAGCCATTTCCAAATACCATGAGGAATGAGTGAAAAAGACAAAAGAAAAAACACTTCGTCCTTTGTTCTTCTGTTCTTGATCGTATCACTAGGGGATTTATTCTATATGCAGCGTAGAAATATCAGTGCCAAGTCTCTGTGTCCCCAACAGTGTAATTTTTCATGTCTGGAAATGAACAGGAAAGGTCTGCAGAGTAGGGCAGCGTGTCAGCAGATTATGTCCTACTCCTCTTTTGCCTTCTAGGGAGGGGAAGTGGGGATCCAAAGGACTGGTTTGGGAAAATGTCTACTTCTAAAAGCTCAAAAGGGTAGTTACTTAGCTAGACAAAACCCAAATCTTCTGCATTTAATGACAGTCGTATCTCAGATTGCAGAGATTGGGGGTTGCTGCTTTAGCCCTTTGTACTGCAAATTGCTCTTAGAAGCCTTTGGACAAGCCATGGATATTTTCTGGTGTTGCAGAGCTTAGTATGTTATCTTCAGACTCTCTTCTTGCTTCCTTTTTGTCCTTCTGGAATTTGTCTCAGATCCCAAACTGTCAGAAGAATAAGTTTGTCTCTACAGGTGAAATTTTCCTAGTCTATGGTTGCATGTGCACTGTAGTCATCTACATTTTTCCAATCTAGACTCACTTTATAGAGTCTGTGGAAAGAAATGACAACTTTTCAGATATTGTCAGCCTTACGTAGATGCTTGAAAATTAATTTACTGACAGTGCATGCATATGTTTCATTTTGGGACGTGTGAATTTTTACCTTATAGAGGTATAATTTGAATGAATCTTCATTGGTTTTGGATGATGCTAATTTATTCTATTTATTTTAATGTATAGAATAATTTTGATTGTGTTTTCAATTCATCTCTTCTGGAGAAAAATGTTTTGTAATTATCTTGTATGAATTCTTTATTTTTAAGTATGTAATATTTTGTTGAGGCTTTACTGGTTGGCCTTTGAAGTTATTGCACAAGAGAAAGGATGTAGTCAGCAGCAATGTATGGTGTTCTGCTGCATTTTAGCTCTATTCCAGAGGAGGAACTGTGCTAAAGAAAATTTTAAGTAATGAATGGTTTTCAGAACCAGCTTTCTGCTCCAGATCTGAGTCAGCTTTGTGTCCCAACTACGGTCAGCATAAATTTGGAAGGTAACTGGAGTTCAGCGGCACCCTAGAACAATGTTGTTGTATTCATATTAATTGCATATTTGTAGAGTATTTCTTGGACGATTTAAGAAAATGTCCAGCCTTCCCCGTTGTGTTGTTACAAATGTTTGTGTGACTGTGTAGTGAACATAATTGGAGAAGTGATCCAGCTGTAAAAATAACTCCTTTGGCTCTAGCTTTCTGTCAGCTCCTTCCCCTCACTTCAGTGCACGCAAGGAAGATGATAACCTTCTGGGCCAGAATTATTATTGAGAAGGTAGTAATTTCTTTTATATAATTACAAGCAAAAAGATTTTAGAACTATACCTTCACTTGCCTACAGATGTTAATCTGTGACCACTATAACTGATTTATGAAATCAAGAAGTGATAGGCATATTTCTTTCATGCAGACTTCCTAGAGAGCAGATCTGCAACATGATTCTTTGGTGTGTTCTTGTTGAGGGAGAACTCGCAGTGCCGCTTTGCCCCTTGCTGTGTCTTCAGCTAGAAGGAATCCTGTTTGCTATCTTTCTCTGCACCACTCAAGTACAAAAATATACGTGTTCAGTGAGTGTTTCTTAGCATTTGGGCTCAATTAAAAAAGTAGAGTAATAAAAGTAAACTCCTCATGTTCTGTTATCATTAATGTAGTTTAACATCTAACATCTGCTTGTATGTATGGACATTTCTTTCCCCAACTGTAAAACCCATACAAAGCCAGGTCATTTGGAGATAAAATTAGAGGCTCTCTTTGTAAAGATTGTTAGTTAGCGCTTCCAAGTGACACTGCTTCAGCTTCCATTATTTTCTCAAATAGTAATGTCTAGGAATGTATATAGAGCTTTTAGCATTACTTTTCAGTTTTACACTTGGTACATTCATTATTTGTTTATAGTATAGCACTAATTAATAGTTTTCATTCTTTAAAATACTTTGTTCCATTATTTTAATTGGAATGAAGAAAAAACCAAAGTCACCCTGTGATATTTGATTATGATAATATTTAAAAATCAGACTGATCATACTAGAAACTATTTGCAAGTAGTCCCTCTCATATCCGTTTTACTGCACACCTGTTGATATCTGGGATTGAAAATATAGGCCCTTTGATGGGGCCAGGACACCATGAGGTAAGACCCGGGGTAGATGTAATTGGTTGAGTTCACTATGACAGTTTCTCCTGCTTTCAATATTCATGGTGCTTGTGTTTGCATTTACCACCCTATGGGTATCTGACTAGGAAGGTGCTAGGGTGATTTTTCCTTATTACAATATAAAACAATTACAAGGAGTCTTTAATCTTTGGTCTATTAAGCATTTTATTAAAAGATTTAACAGCGTGCTGTAAGTAGTCCCACGGTTTTCACAGTGTCCTGGTGAGCTGACTTTCACAGTATCACAGTATCACAAGGTTGGAAAAGACCTCTGAGATCATCTAGTCCAACCTATGACCCAACACTAGCACCCACTTGTCATTTAAACCATGGCACTAAGCGCCTCATCCAATCTGTTTTTAAAAACCTCCAGGGACGATGACTCCACCACCTTCCTGGGCAGAGCATTCCAATGGCCAATCACCCTTTCAGTGAAAAGTTTTTTCCTAATATCAAGCCTAAACATCCCCTGATGAAGCTTGAGACCATGTCCTCTTGTTCTGTCACTGATCACCTGAGAGAAGAGACCAACCCCAGCCTGCCTACAACCTCCTTTTACGTAGTTAGAGAGCAATAAGGTCTCCCCTGAGCCTCCTCTTCCCCAGGCTAAACAGCCCCAGATCTCAGTCGCTCTTCATAGGGCTTGTGCTCCATCCCCTTCACCATCTTCGTTGCCCTCCTCTGGACACACTCCAGCATCTCAACATCTCTCTTAAACCGAGGGGCCCAGAACTGGACACAGTACTCAAGGTGCGACCTGACCAGCGCCAAGTATAAGGGGATGATAACTTCTCTAGTCCTGCTGACCACACCATTCCTGATGCAGGCCAGGTTACCATTGGCTTTCTTGGCCACTTGGGCACACTGCTGGCTCATGTTGAGTTTCCTGTCCACCATCACTTCCAAGTGTCTTTCCACTTGACTACTCTCCAGCCATTCTGTCCCCAGCCTATAGCTCTGCATAGGGTTGTTGTGTCCAAAGTGTAGAACCCGGCACTTGAACTTGTTAAACTTCATCCCGCTGGAATCAGCTTTGGTGCATTAAGTGTTCTTTGCAGCCCTTAATTGACTAATCAGCAGTGGCTGCAAGAAGAATAGGAAGTGATTATTGAAAACAAGTCAGTGAAACACTGTCTCATGGCGAGCTATCTGAAGTTTTTTGTTTACTTTGCAGCATTTTTCTGTTAGGAGAGAACATTCATAAAGTGGGATTGCTTGCCATTCCTGTTTTTTAAAAGTATTGTCAAGAGACAGAGAGATCACATTCTCCCTTCAGTAAAAGTGCAAAACAAGGAGTTAGTTGGAAAGCTGGTTGCTACTTCTCATTTTATAAATCGAACTTGCTTTTCATTTCATATATTCCTTTCATGTTCCCTGTGTTTCGATGCATGCAGTCTTACATTACGGGGCAGCGACATCCCAAAGTGTTTTGAGAGGCATTCATTGAGTAGTGTGGCTGGAATGAGTTTATTTTAATGACATTTTAGTGGCTAGTTGCTATTTCAGCTTGTAGATGATTTGGCTTTCAATGCAGTCACTAACCAAGTGTCTTCTCAGGTGGCTGTTCACAGAGAAAAGAAAAAGTTGTTTGCACATCTATATGAGTATTTCAAAGGAACCTGAATTTTACTGTATCCACCAACCTTGTAGCCCTAAATTTTTATACATTTATTTTGTGACTGCAGAGAAGCGAATGGAGTTGCTCTTAGCAGAAGGTACATGCTGTACCCATTACTAGCCTGTAATGTCAGAACATGCCGTTATCTGACAATCTACCACTCTGTTACTTTTTTTAATGGATTCTGAATTATCTGCACTTCTCACAATAGAATGAGAAAAGGTACTTAATTCCTACAAATAAGTTAATTTTGAATTTTTCTTCATTTAGTCTGATCTCTGGAATAGTTTGAAACCCCTGTATTTTTTGTTCTTAATTAATATTCTGAGAAATGTTGTTGAAAACAACACAAACGCTTTATTTAGCAAAGGGTATGTTGGAAAAAAAAAGTCTTTATTTAAAACACGGGACAAAAAAACCCACCCAAAACTAACCAAACAAAAAACCCCATCCACCACCTTTTCACAAAAAAGTGAGGAAATATTTTTTTTTTTTAAATCAAGGCAGCTCAATATTTTCCCTTGGGCATCCTGTGTGGTCTGTATGGGCCCATAGCTGTATTACACACAAAGATGTTTTATTTGAAGTGTTCTCATTAAGGTTTTGTCATAAAGTTTGCAGAACACTTAGGCTAGTTTTTTTTGTTCTGTTCAAATGTCTGTACGGCCTCAAATTATTGTTACGTTGACAAACTTTCTTAAATGCATCTGCCTGAGCAAATGTTTCAGCATCACAATGACAAAGGAAGAAGTCAAAGAGAGCATGAAGAAGCCATGCAAGGTCAGCACGTCCTTCAGTAAAGGGCTACCTTTAAAGAATGCTTACTAGGCTTTTCTCTCCCTCTGAGCTGGCTCTTACGTTATGTTGGCATCTTTTTACAAGCTAAGTAAGAGCTTTCTGCTTTGGCTTACATTCTTAGCCACATTTGCATGAGAGCAGAAAAAAGACTAAGAAACCTATATCTGCTACTACTTCTAGCACTTTTGCTCTACATTTGTTATTATGACATGTGTCATCCCTTGTCTTACATCCCTTTCTTAATTTTGTGTGCTGTTCTCAACAGGCTCATTTTGAACTTTCACCACCATTGGCAGAACCTTCTAAACTATAAGTCATCAGCATCTGATGCTTAAATAACGTGGAACATTTTACTGTGTGTCAGATACCAGTAAAGCTTTGTATGTAACATGGGTATAAAACTGTATTTCACAGTATGAAATCAATTTAAATTTTTCTATAACTTAATATTTTGTAGTTTCATATTAGTTTATTTATCTTTATGTCTGTTTTTTAAAAGGGCATCGTGAACTTTTACTGTGGTTGTAGGAGTTATTCCAAACAGCTAAATTGCACATTTCTGTTTTACTCTTTCAATTTCTGTAGGGAAACTGAATCTCTGTATGAACAGAGTCAATGCTGTCAATAGCATAGACATATTGAAAGATCTTCTATGGATCCTTCACCTATAAAATTTCACTTATCTCTGAATAATTCAAATCTATGTCTAGCCTACCTTTCTTCAGAAAGTATCTTAAATGTTCAGACACGTGCTTTTGTTTCCTGAAAGGATACGTACTTCTAATCTCGGAGTTAACAGTTCCTGACCGTAGTACCATTACAAACAGCTTGGCTGACTTTGGCTTTGTGCCTGGACGTGTTCATTCATGAAATATTTATTAAAACAAAATATAAGTTCCAATTACATCCATCTCTTAGAATAGCTAGTTCTCTCAGCAACAGCTTTTTCTTTTTTTTTTCACAATGATTTTTAGGAGTTTTAGAGAGATAATGAATTGTTTGGATATTTCTATGGCTCTTGTATAAAGAACCAGACCCAGCACAGAAACAAAACATTTAACTACTACCTTTCTTGGTGCTTTGTTTCACAGCATCTACTCGGTATAATGCAAGCTGATTCCTAATAACAGTAGATAATACAGGTTAGTAGCTACTAACTGCTTTTGCAGATTCTGGAAGTGACTCATGGAGACCGTAGTGTCTGTAAAGACAAAAATTCATTTTCATACTGGAAGGTAGCACAGATTGCTCACAAATAGTGACTGCATGGCCAGCTGTACTATGAGCACAACCCTGCTTGGCTGGTTAATCAATTTGCAACCTCACTGTGAGCAGCAGGTAGGTATTACATGACTGCAGATAAACATAGTTGCATAGTCCCGATAGCCACAACTTAGCCACTGATAAGTCAGTTTTACCTGACACAGAAGCGAACACATGGACTGGTAGGTAGATCAATACTGAAGACCACTTCCAGTCTCAGTGGCTTACTTTGCCTGTCAAGCTATCGGTCTTTAATTTGAAATAGGGCTCAAGGAATGGGAGTTGCAAAATAAATAAGTAGGCAAAGGGAAGAATAAATGAGGTTATTGGTGAATTCATAGGCCTGCTTAGGATCGCTTTGGCTGAATTATGTATGAACTTTTCTTTGTCATATTCTAAAGCCTGTTACCTCGCCAGGTTTGTGAATCAATCTTGTAACCAGCACAGATTTCACATGAAGCACTTTGGATATTTATTCAAACCATTTCTAAAGACAGAAGTGAATTCTAACATCTGAACTCTGGAGTGTCTATAGATTGGCATGTGTTTACCAAGTGCACGTTTAGATGTGCTCATTTTGTAGTTGTAATACTGGTAGTAACATTCTGTGTGATCCTGGTGAGTCTTTCTTATAGGGAGACCTGCTAGTATGAAATTAATTTCATGGACCTGCAGTGAGATATTTGTTTCCAAGGTGCCTGTTCCCAAAATGACAAATCAAGAATAATCTTTGTTATGATAGTGACTATCATGAAAAGGAACAGAATTTTCAGATTTTTTTTTTAAATAAGTATGAGGTGTAGTTATTATTGTTAGAAAAAGGTAGTGAAAGTGGTATTTACAACCAGTCTGGAAGAAGTATAGTGTAGTACCCTAAAAATGGCAAAAGCTGTTATAGGACCGTCAGTCCCAGGAATATCGTGTCTCTTGAAAGCTGTGATAGTGCAATTGCACTGTCTAATGTGATTTGGAAGGTCTCATTTGCAAAGCAGCTCATAAAACTCATGAGGTTAGTAGCACCTAAAATAGAATACTGTTTTCCCTATCATAATTATTAAATAGGTTTGCTGGGCCTACGTATACTAGTAATGAAGTTTTGATAGTTGATAAGATTTATATTCATACCGCAGTCATGACAGATGGTTCTGCATTTACACTGACTCTAACTTACACAAGCTATTAGTAGTATGTCAAAGGAATTTTTAGAAAGTTGTCTGTAAGGAGTTGTACATCCTTTACAAGCCTTTTCAGTGTTCGAATAAGCCAAACAAATCACAGTAGCAGAAATATATTAATACTTTGACATTGGTAGCAGTTTAAAAGCAAAAAAATGTATTTCTTAATTTTGATTCAGATTCATAAGAAGCCAAAATTTTGTATATGTGTATAAAAATATATGCAGTATATTTATTGTTCTATATTAAATGTTACTGTAAACATTGACAGAGTTTGAATAATAATTCAAAAGATTGTCGATAACTAAGCATATGCATAGAGAAGGTATATCTCATTTTTTCTGCTTCTGTAATGGTACCTTTATCCTCAAACTGTTACTTGGGGATTTTCAGAACCTGTTGAGCAATGAGCTGATGAAAGAATGAGCTCAGGATCTGATACAGTTTTTTTCAGGTGGTCTCATTTGCATTTTTGTCTGCATGAGTTCCTGAGAAGAGGGAATTTTAACTTCTCCATTTGTACGTCATCAGTAGAACTTCTGTTTCTTTGTGTGGGAAGTGTGTATGCTGCTTACATCGTCTTGCTAAGAAGAGGCAATCATATGACAGGAGGAAATTGGGAGCGAATTTAGGCTGAATGTCAAGAAAACTTCCTTGGGATGAGCTACATTGTGAAATACGTTGCCAAGGAAAACAGAAGTGTCTACAAACTGAGATTGTGCCAAATGTTGGGAAATGTGATGTAGGAAGAGAGTAAGTATTTTCTATTACTCAGTGACCATGCATCCTTTTCAGCCTGAACCATGATAAATCAGATTGTCATCAAGTATTGGTTAGTAACTTGATTCAAAGATGCCCATCATGATAACAGGCTACTACTGTATATTTCTCAAAAAGACTTCCAGTCTTTCCTTTTCAAGGTAGGGATTATGAGGAAAAGGCATTGGATAATTTTTAATAAATATCTGCTTTCCTAGTTGAGTTTAAGAGTAACTTCATTAGCATGAAGTGGTAACATTTTCCCAAGACCATTTTATGTGAGGCTCTAAATATTTTGATTTTAGTATTTAGGAGTCTAAATTTCTATGGACAGTTCTGTAGCTGGCCATTTTTTGTTCATTTGTTTCTTTAAAGAAAATAAATGGAAAGGAATTAATAAGTCAAATATAAACTTTTCTAGCAATTAGGAAAAGTTAAAATAAATCCTTGCTCTAGTACACATTGCTGCCAGCATATTTTTATCTCTCACTGTTAAAATTTTATTTATGATTGTTTGTGTGTTTCAGTTATAATTTTGAGCTGTTTGCTCTTATTTTGGACTCAGTAGAAGTTGCTGATGGCATTCAGGCATTCAAGCTCTTGATCTCTTTAAGTCTGTTGCTAAAGAACAGCTTGTCTATCTGCCTTAATGTGTCCAGCTTCTCTCTAGGACAAAGGCATCCAAAGTCTGGCCTATGGAGGAAAGCATACTTAAATTCAGTTTTAGGAATTCGGACAAATAAAGCTTTTTAAAATAAATGCTGTAGTGAGTCTGACAGCTCAACACCCCTTGAGGCGTAAAGTGTGCTAATTAAAGGCATTGGTTTTACTTTTCGTAGTAAGTCAGAAAGTTCTTCCTGTGATTGGTTAAGTGTTTCTTTATTTTATTGATTTCTAGCTTTCCCTTTACATTGTAATGGACCTCACAAGAAGACTTCTTTGAGTTGCATACACTCCACTCTTTACAAGTTTTGTTGACATCTGCACAGTGAGGGAAACAGACCTGGCCTCAAAATTTACAGATCAGGGTTTGGAAAAGCAAAGGGAGAAAGCAATAAAACATACGGAACTGACTTGAGTTGGCTCTTAAGTAGGTCTAACAGCTAGAGTGAAAGTGTCTGGGAAGGTTTAAAGTAAGGACTTTGTAAAGTAAATCTTGTTATTTATTTGCTAAGTTTTATCTTAATCAGATAAATTCTATAACTGTTAATTTGTTGATATTTTTTTTTAAAAAAAGGAAAAAGCCACAAAAACTCTCCAGAAAAACAGATTCCTTCACTTTCTAAATTGAAGATTCCTCTCCAGCTTGGTTTTGTAATATTTCCTTCTTTTTCATGGGAAAAAAATAGTTCTCTTGTGATAAATGTTTAATAAGTGAAAGATACTTATAACATAGTAGAATATCTACATTTACTAAAGTACTCAATAGAATAATTTACAATTAAAAATGTTGTGAAGCATAGGTATACTTGAATTCTGGATTTTTTTTCTTAATTATTTCTGTGCCCCAGTTATACTATTTCCTGTGTTTATGTAGCCATTTCCCCCTTGATAATATGTAATGTAAACAGTCAAACTGAGAAATTTTTTTTGTTTGTTTGGAAAGCCGTAAAGGGAGGAAAAACCAGAAAGTTTTCTTCTGCTGACTGTCTGAAATGACATTATGGAGTTCTTTTTCACTTTCATTACGATTGAACTCTCAGCTTAGTTGAAACATGCATTGTTTGTATTAATTGTAGTGATAAAAAGATAAATACCCAAACTTGTAAGTACACAACTGAACTGTTTTTCCTTCATTGTGGTTGTGCTTGTGATTACTTTTATCTTTTACACTTTTTCACTGAGTTACAATCCATGGAGTAACCCATTAAAAGAAATGGTGTCCCTTACCAGATGATCAGCCACCATATCCATTGCTGATTGAGAACTGTCTTCAAAACATTTGCAGGGGGTTGCTAAAGAAAATAAGAGAAAAAAGCAAATTGTTGTTTTGTTTGGTTTTTTTTTAAACACCAAATAGGTCTTTTCACTCTGGCAATATAAATAGCGCCTGTACAGTGTAGATGGAACACATGCAGAAAAGGTTTTTCTCTAGTTACAAATGTCCGCAGTGCTACGTTCAAGTCGTTGCCCTCTCTCAGCCACCTCTTGATATAGGCTACTTACTTTTGAACAACACAATTTGTTGACAGACAGAAATTGGTAATTTTGGTGAAAAACGTAAAAACCAATAGGGAGAAGAAGGAGTGTAGCTCTTTTAGTTATGAAACCGACCAGCTTTGGTCATCTTTGTCAAGTCTTCATGGATTAGGAAAAATTAATTGCATTCTTTAATGCTTCATAAAATGGTCCCCTCTATATGGAAAATAGTTCTGCTGACACAACTGAGCAGCAAGACAGAGACAGGAGAGACTGAGGGGGTGGGGGGGGCAGTAGGACAATATAAAGTTTCCAGATCATGTTATAAGGGACAGTAGTGATAACTCCACTTGCCCATTGAAGGGAAAACAGGAGTACAGAACACAGACAAATCATTAGTTCTTTTAAGTGTATCCTTGTGCAGTGAAGAATTTGGTGGTATGCATGGTCTTTGTTATGTGAAATTATTTTTAAGGGAAAAAAAATCTCTAGCATTTCCTGAAAAGAAATGAATGAAAGCATGAGAGACACAAAAATGGAGCCTCAGATGTGTGCAGCAAACTTGCCTCAGTATATTATCCTCTAGTGGGTTTTTACAATCAATTACAAGGCACAAGCCAGTTGGGTTTTCCCCTTTCCTTTTTAACTTGCTGGCCATTAACTTCTGTTAATATGTTTAAAACTCCTGTAGGGTTATGGCGTGAATATTTTTCTCACAAATGAAAAGTATTGGGGGACACACCTTGCTGTACATTATTTTCTGCATTTCAGTTGTACTTCACAATGATCAATGCATGTAGTGTTCAGATATTGAAAAGTAACTGGGTTCTTTGTAGTGTCCACTCACTGCTCCTGCCTGTTCAGTGAAGTAGCTGAAGTATGCCTGGCACTGCAGAATCCTTCACTGCCTGTTCAGGAAAACATGTTCACTTATGGCTAACATAGTGTTATAGTTAAGTCAGTCTATTTAAAACCCCAGATCAAGGACGTAAGTGAAGAAGCGGTTCATGCCTTTTGACTTCTGATTTCTGAGCACACTGAAGATGAGATGCTTCAGTGCTTTGTAAGGCTTTTATTATCAGTGCCTAGAACAGGAATTTCCTTAAATGTGTTCATGTGAGAGTTTTCTAATGGGTCAACATATCTTAGAGTCTGACTGTGAATGTCTTTTACCTTCCTGTTGGCCAAGAACTCTTTTAAAGTGGTCTCTTCCTTCTGTGAATTGTATGTAACAATATCAGAGTTCCTCCTCCCCATTAATCAGAGACAGATTTAAATGTCTTGCCCTTCAGATTGTTGCCGTTAACTCTTTGTAGCTGAGCTGGAGGAATGATTGCAAGTCCTGGTCTAAGCACTCCCCAGGCATATTTGGTATTTTCATAATGAGCTAATGCATCCTGGGTTTGGTATTAGTTTTTGAATGTTAGAAATCTCGAGTTCTGCTTTTTGCCTTTAGCACTCAACAGTAGCTACATTAGTTACAAGAAAGGTAGTTCATGCTGTATGAACTCTCTGGCTGCTAAAGATCACTGACTGATGGAGACGTTTGTAGCTTGTCCTGTTTGTTTACAACTCAGTTCTTAAAACTGCGCTGTCATGCACATTTCCTAAAATGGATGTAGGTGCTCTGTTTTACATGTATACCTATGGCATGAGAACCTGAATTAAAACTGACTTAACAAAGGCAGTGTTACAGAACTTTTTACAATTCTGTTGATTCATAGATTGCTTGAAGTAGGTATGACAAGCTTCATTTTCCAATTGGTTCAGTGGTGCTGTCAGTAGTAAAACATAAAGATTTTACACTGTCACTAAGTTAGTTGTCCTCTGAATACCAGCAGGGAGATTTCTGAGCAACCCTGAATAATTGTAGACGCTTTTCTGCCAGTAACCACTATACTCAAGAATCGCCAACACCTTACGTTTTGCTCTGAAGGTAACAGTGAGCAGATAATAAAAGGTTTGAGTATTAATACTCATTGTGTAAGTCTATCAGCCTTTGCATGGCATCTCCCAGAGCACACTACAGAGCCTCCCTAGGAGTTTAGAAGGTCTGAACAGCCGCTGTGAGTCCACAGCTGTTGAGAAGGCTGACATCCTAAGCTTTTCTATCAGTGCATTGATGCTACAAGTTTATTCTTCTGTTGCTGTTTAAGAACCCGGGAACAACAGCTGACACAGTAGGCTGGGTCTGGCTGGCGCAGACACTGTTAGTAATTCAGCAGAGCGCTTTTCCTTGCATGTACTTCAGCAATGCAAAGTTCAAGCAGCACTTCCACCCTCCAAACGTTTATTGCTAATGAGGGTCCTTTATTCAAATCCGTTTCTTGGCAAGGCAAACTGTGAGAGGAATGAAGTCAATTTCATTAAAAGTTACTGTGGGAGGGCAGTAACAGCACTGTTAAAACTCCTGTCTGAGCAATTCCCTTGATACCATTCTTTGCATCCTAATTTCCCCATGAAGCCTAATTAACAACATGCCAGTGTTTACATCTTTATTCAGTACTTGTAATACTTGAAGTAGTGTTTGACATTTGGAATAGAGACTTGACATATGAGAAGAGCTGTGCAATGTTTTAACTATTACTTTCAGGCTACCAAGGAAGAAGAGGAGAAATAAATGAAGATTTAGGGAAGAATTTAAATTTTAAAATTAATCATTTTAATATAGAATCATAGAATCTTCTGGTTGGGAATGATCTTTGAGATCATTGAGTCCAACTGTACCCATCTTCTACTAAACTATGTCCTTCAAAACTCATCTACCCGTTTTTTAAACACCTCCAGGGATGGTGACCCAACCACCACCCTGGGCAGCTGTCCCAGTGCCTGACCACCCTTTCAGTAAAGAAATTCTTCCTAATATCCAGCCTGAACCTCCCCTGGCGCAACTTATGGCCATTTCCTCTTGTCCCCTCATCTGTCACTTGCGAGAAGAGATCAAGACTCGCTCTGCGTATATTAATATGATACTAATTTTGGAATTCTTTCTCTTGCCACATCAGCTACATTATAAAACATAACCTATCTGCATTTGTGTGGGCCCTTTTTGTACACAGATGTTTCTTCTGGGGTGTATCTGATGTTTCAACAAACATAGGACTCCTTTGCCAGTTTATATGCTGTGAGTGGGAGAGGAAGTTATGTGCTCACTCTGCAAACACTTTCAAGTCTAAAATCAGATTTCCTTCAATTTAACACATGCAACTAGTGTGTGTTTATTAATGGTCATAAAAGTACCCATCCCCTTTAATAATTCGACTGGGTGTTTTTGTCATGATACCAACCTTTGGTATTCAGTTGCTCGAGATCTTTATGTGTTACTAGCACAATCTGGTTTTTATTTCTTAGAATTCTTATCAACTACAGCTTTTCATTTCTCCATTTCCTTGTTTATCTTATAAAATGTATTGTGTCGTCTTTTTTGAAGGCTGTTTTCATTTATATTTTTGTAGATGATAATAGTATACATTCTGTTATGTAATCTCTTATTTTAAAAGACGTTTTAATAATAGATTTTTGATAAAATAATTTTATAAAAGAGTAAACGTATTTTAAAAGTCTAGTAAAAACTTAAAGGCATTTTTAAAGGTTAGCATCACATAGCTTTCCAATTATAAGCTGAGTTTATAAGATGCTACTGAATATGATGGTTACAGGAAAATATATGGTTTGACCTTATTTGCTATAAATACTTGAGCTATTTAAACTGTGTCTTCATTCAGCTGTCTAAAAAGAAAATTAAATCTAGCAATTTTTTGAGATTTGCAGTAAAATAAAGAAATATGAGAAAATAAGAATATCTGACTTGGTACGTATATACATATATCATGACTGCTTTCATTAATCCATTTTCTTAAGGCTTTGCTTTGTGCATCCTGAAGATTTAAAATAGAATTAATAGAAAGTTTTTTGTAGGTATTTCACTCCAGCAGTTCACAATGCTTGAAAGGCGTGTAATATTATTATGAGAACAAATCTGCTTTTTGTACGCAGATGGCATTGTATTATGTGGTGTAAATAATTTTTAAGACTATCCATAAAACATGTTAGACATCTCATTGCCACTACATGTTATCAGAAGCATTTTTTTTCACTGGATATGTGGCAGTTTTGTAGCCAGTGACTTTACTGCTTCTTGGAGTGATTGATAATACGTATCTGCTGCACTTTCTCAACTCAGCAGGACAGTTTGAGCATCAGCTATTAAAATGTCTTCAACAGTAAATTTCGTTTGTCAAACCAGACCATTTAGTATAAGGTGATTATAATAAATGCAATTTCTGTTCCACATACAGACAGTGGTAGTTGAGTAACTGCTTTTTGGTGCTGTTTTGAAGTTGGACTTGAAGAATTAGTTACCTGACAATGCCTGAGAACCTTGTTTTTATGACCAAAACAGATTAACAAACAAACATTAAAACTTAACTACTGTAAAATAACAACAATTCTGGGAGTTTAAATGATATTTTCTCTTTAAATATTTATAAGGCAAAACAAAGATGTTTTAAGCTTACTGCAAATTCTTAAACGTGGAATTTAAAACAGATGGAATAAATATTTAGCTTTTCCCATTAGAGACATCACGGGTAATGAATCCATTGAGTGTTCAAGATAGTTAAAGGGAAATAGCATTATAAAGAAGTACTAAGTGAATGTGTAGATAATATACTTTATGTAAATATGCCTAACACCATTTTTCCATCTTAAAAAAATTTAAATATGTGGAAGTTTTGGGGCTAGTTTTACTCTGTTTTGCCTGCAATGATAAGTTTAGCCAGAAATAATATGCCTCGTTCTGCAAAACAAGAGCTGAAGAACTGTTGAGATGCATGTGGAACTTGCTGTCCAAACAACTCACAGGAATTGTGCCAGTGTGCTCACAAAATGTATTGATTGCAAATTGTAGCATTTTCTTCCTTACCTGATATTTGGAAGGAACAAGGAAAACTGCCAAGTGGAAGAGAGAGCCTTAGAGGACCTCCTAATATTTGATATTCTCTCCAGTTTATGAGACAACGTCGCATCTGGTTAGTGATCACAAAGACAGTCATGATACTCACTGCAAGTTTTGCTTGTTTTTATACTGTGCTTAGCGTAGCAATCTTTTTAGCATGAGCAGGACTGTTTGTTCTTTGATTTTATTTATTTACTTTTTCTATTTTTTATATCTTTCTCCCTTTAAAGTGCAGTCCTGGGGGTAAACTTGAATTGGCTTTCCTCAGTGAGGTCCTTGGCTTTTCTTTGTTCCATTAGCACACAAAATGGTATAAGTACAGTGCTGGTGCTCACCATGCTTTCAGGAATAATGGAATGTTTCATTTTCTTCTCAACTTGGGAATATCATTTCTTTCTGTTAGTGCTAGTCTCAGTTACAGTTGCTGTAGTACTCTCTGCCTAAATTGACCTGTAGCTTACCTGTATTGGAGACTTGTGGATGAAAAAGCAGAGTTAAAATTAACGCTAGATTGGTGGGCTATTAATTTTGTGATGGGTCTTATTCTGCCTGAAAGAGTGTTTTTTATAAAAAGAAGTGAAAAAAACTCTGAAAATGTGCAGTCTTTTTGTTTTAAAGAGCAGGTGTTTTAAACACCTTGATATGTGTTAAAGATGCACTAAAGATATGTCTTGCAGTATGCACAATAATAGAAATTTCTGCAATAGCTTACTCGAACTGGAAAGTTTAACAGAACTGAACCTATGGGGTTTTTACATCTTTATTTTCCCTTCTTCAGTGTCTGGTTCAACAGCACACGCCTCTTGGAATTTTCTTTTTTATCTCTTTGCTTTTAAATTACTGCAGTGTCACCATGGCTAAGCGTTGAGTCACAGGAAGCACAGTAGGTCAGATTGAATACTTGGCTAATTGTTGTGGAATTTGAATATATCAGGGAAATTAACTGCACAGTTGAAGGTCTCCTGCTCTCTTGGAATTCCAGAAGGAGGAAGGCTGTGTGGACAGTGGAAAACAATGAAGGTGGCTGAGCAGAGGAGTAGGAAGCCAGTGCCTCCAGCAAAGGAGTCCTGCATGGGTGGAGTTAAGGCAAAACTGACTATGGGAGTGGAGAACTCTGAGAGTGTTAGGATCACTCTCTCCTGCAGACCACACCTTAAGTTTTTCTGTGACAGAGAGATTTGAGATTTGCAGGAGATTCTGGTTTTGGTCAGGACCTGAGATTGTCTAAATTTCAAAAAAGCATCCTAATCTGTTTCAGATCTTAAGGTCTTACCAACAAACTGCTTTTCAAGATCAAATTCAGTTCTCCATAAATGAAGTTCTGTAGCTCTTCCGTCTGTCTCACCATAACTCAAAAAAATGGATGTACCACCAGTTTCTTTTCAGATGAACCTTAAAGGATATCGCTTCGCAGCTGAAGAGGAAGTCCAGGATCTCCCCTTGGTTCATACAGATGTGGACAAAGCATCTGCACGTGTTTCTAACTTTGTCAAATTTTCATAACCTGGAAATAGAAAGAGGCATTGATGGGAGCAGAATGGGAGATTATATCCCAGCGTTAAGGCATCGTTAGAGGACACAGAGATAAAGAGACAGACCGTAGATTCTGTTTATCTCTGAAATATGGATACTTCCAATGAAACCTCTATCTTGCTTCATCTCTCCAAAAATCAGTACTTCTGTAATAGTAAATGTTTCTGAAAATGAAAAAGAAAGTACAGAATCTGGTGGTAAGTACTTGTAAAGAAAAAACTTTCAAATCTAGTTTATCCACCCACCCATAATTAGATGTTCTGAGAGAAAAATGCGTCAGGAAGCCTTTATTTACCAAGATCTTTACCACGTAATTCCAAAGGCAAAGTACACAAAACCTGAATCAGTGATAGCAATGCTAAGTTTAAGAAATTATATTTATATTCACATTTCTTTTTCTATATATGCACCTCATATCAATGTGTACTTTTAGTCTAAAAAGTTTAGGTTTAAAAAGTTGATGATAGAATCTGAGGCAGGGGTATTCACAAAGACTGACTGTAATCAGTGTGATTTTAGTGGTACTTAATAATATTTTTATCAGTAATGCTAAATAGAGTTCTACGTACCTAAGTTAAAAAGTTGATTATATTCTTCAGTGTAGAAAAATCTGTTTCTTTTTTACTAGATCTAATATAGCACTCTAAATCGTCAAAGTAATATTTTCCTGTTATATTTGCCTAATATTTTTCTAGCATCTTAATTTAGAAAAGACTGATGAGCTGATGCTAAGTCAAAACTACGTGATTCCTCTTTTTTCATTCTTTTTCTGGAGGAAGACTACTGCTTTTGCCAAGCATGAGAAATGATCACATTATTTGTTTGACTGCCACACATTAATTATGGTGGGAGCTGGAACTGTGCAACATTCAATAACTATTGGATGAAGAAAGTATAACATCTTTAAAGATGTGACTAATATGAATAAGGTTTTCAGGATAAGATATGTATTTTAAACACAACATGGGTTTCTGAAGTTACTATTTACAGAAACTGTTACCATATTTTTTACGTTGTTTGCCTGTTTTAAGTATCTGTGGTTTCAATCTAGCACAATAACCAAGTAGGAGAGGGATTATCATCTTGGCGGTAAGAACGTTACTCTATTAGGACCACACAGTTAAAGTTTCAGATTATCTAAATTGATCATATTTCTATGAAAATGATTGTGGGAAGATTAGATTCCTACTTTGAGGGATAGGGGAGGACTGTATGCCATTTTGTAACCCTTAACAAGGAAACTGTTGTGTGAAGTAATTGCAGCGATAGGAATCTGCAGTGACAGGAAATTTATAAATGCATGTGTAAGGCAAAAATTCTTCTTTCCCTGTAATGTTTTGTTTCCAAAAGCTAGACGCAATCTGGTGAAAATCCATGGAAATCTTTTCATGGTGGAGCATTCTGGGTCTTGTAATAACTGGCTGTTGAAATGCATCTGCTGGTATTCTCTGGTACTTTGCTGACGTTCTCCCTCCCCAAAGTCAAAGCCTTGTGATACCCACTGTCCATTCCTAGTTGCATTTATGACTGTGGGAGTGAATAGTGAATAACATGATGCTTCAGCCCAGCAAAGCTGCTTATTTTCCAGATGACACCTTTCATGGCCATATGCTCCCTATGAATTTCTTCCATGGTGTTTGAAGCAGGATTGTTTTTTTCCAAGACATTTCATTTTCTGTGCAGCAGCATTGAGTGAGACCAGTATTGGTCATGTTTCAGTTGCTTTGAGTCTATCAAGGGGTAATATATGAAGTGAGGTCTCCTGGTGTGGCGTGGAGGCTGCCTAAATGCGATGCGAAGGCAAGAGCCATATTGAACTCCACGTGGATTTAGTTTGGTGATGACTAGCAACAGAACTAGCATGATTGGTGCTATCAGTAGTAACTGCTTCAATAATTTGAATGTCACTTAATTGAACTCTGAGGTTTTTAATATATTGTTGCTGTATGTAGCAAAGACTCTAAAAGACTGAGAAAAAACTTAAACTTATGTACATGAAAAAGAAAGAAAAGATGCATCCATGCTTCAGTACCAGTGACCCCAGCAAGCTTTTGTGATTTCCATATGTGCCAAAAGCGGTGTTACATACTCTGTAAGCTTTCAAAACTTCCATCTGCTGCTTCCAGATGTATGGACTGCAATTCTGCCTGATTGTGGGCAAGCTAATTTTAATCTGCTTTACTTATGATCCTTGTAATAGAGATTAACTTTTGTTAAGTACGTGCACTTTGCCTTGTAGAAAGTGTTGAGTTTCAGTTAGATTACTAGATTTCAGTTAGATTGCCTAAAAATATATAGATCTTTGAGAAATGTCCACTTGGAGAATAATGTAGCTCTGTGGTCTGTTCCAATTGAACTGATGGAGGATGATGAATGCAGTAAAAGCTCAGTGAAAACACTTCTCCTCATCCTCTGTGCCCGTTTTTTAGTTTTAAGTGTAGCATGTTTTGATCACTGCATCATCAAGCGTGCCAAGTATTGCCTTTGCTTCTTTTACTTTGTTACATTGGGATGTCAAAGAGAGTCTCAACTTTTCCTGAAATGTGCTCCTGCTGAGAGATGTGGTGAGTCTGTGGTCTTTTGAATTGTAATGTTAGGTTTGAGAGGAAAGAAAATGTGTTTGTGTTTCAATGGGTTTATTCTACGTGTTTATTATTACAGCCTTTTGGGAAGTTTTTGTGCTCAGCTGACATTGTAACTTATCAATTGTTGTTATGGAAGAGACAAGAGCTGTATTCATTCGCACTTGGCTTAGGTACATGTTAACTTTGCTTAGGCCTCCAAACCTGCCAAAGCCCAGATGTGGAATGTGATGAGTATGGTAAAGGCTGGACTGGTGAGCAGAAGAAAAGCTATTCATGCAGAAAACTAAAATTTTGCCTGTAGTTAATAGAATATTGTAATGTGGTTTTATTATGCATTATTTCCGATGTGTTGACAGTTTTTAGTTTCTTCTGGTTTTTCGGCGGTAGAGTCAATTTGGTTGGTTACCCTGTCTGTCCCTATAAGGCACATGGTGAAATTATCCCACCTTTCTTTAGTGAGTGGCACGATGACATGGCTGGCATTTGTATTTTGCTGCATGTGTTTTCCAGCCCAAATGACTAGGGATCACTTCAGGTGGTCGCTGCTGGGAATGTACTTCAGAGAAGGGTTTGCAGGACTGTATGTACACTAAATAAATAGAGGCCATGAGAGGAAAACTGGGATTCATTAGGAACCCTGGTTTAGGTTAAAGTGATAAAAATAGCTGCAGGACATCTTAAATTACTTTAAAACCAAGAAACATGAAGAAATCTAAACTAAAAATAAAAGGGGACAATTTACAAAATACTCTAGACTTCTCTGTCTTACTCTCCTCTCTTCAGTATCACTAGGTATGTAATCCAAAGAGATAGCCAAAATGATGCAGCTGTCAAAGATTCAGATTCTATAAACACAAGCTTTCCAGGCAGGGCTGTCATTTCTATGTTTGTGTTCTCTGTTCTGCCAAAGCATGATCCTCAAAGTTTTAGGGGTTTATTCTGGTTTTAGGCAAGATGCGAGAAATGGAGGTCAAATACAAAAAAATCTGTCTTTATAATACAGATAAACTTAGTGCATCATGTATTAGAGGTTCTTTAGTTATTAATGGAAATGTTCCATAATACACCAGTGAATGTATGTGTTGTATGTTGTATGTTTTGTGTAAAGAAGACCTGATTTTTTGACTCATATGCTCTTACCAGAATGTTAAGGACATGAATTTTGTCTTCAACGTTGGCAGAGTTACAATGACTCCACATTCTGCAAATACTCTGTATTAAAAAGGCATGCTTTATGTTTAACTTTGCAGATCCAGAATGCTAATGATGTGCTAATAACACCGCTGGAGAAGTTTCGTAAAGAGCAAATAGGAGCAGCAAAAGTAAGTGGCTGTGGAAACAGTTCTTTTTCATTTCATGTTTACTTGAGTTTATCAGTGTGTTTTGAAGGCTGGACTTAAACCAGGAATTTGTATTCAAACATACTTGATGCCATTGTTGTTAACGTATTATACTGCATTCTTTTCTTTAGGGAAGGAGATGATTTAGAAATAGAGTTTAAAGACTGGTTATACGCATAGGGTGGTGCAGCTCTTGCTATTATTGCCGATTCTTATTCTCTGGAGTTCTGTTCATCTTCTGATGTCTACAGTTTTCTTACTTTTTGTTACTTCATTTAATTTACTTTTCATCTTGGGTTAGCCCACAACCGCATAGAGGGTTCAAACAGCTGCTATGAGTGCAGTGGCCCTGAAGTGGCTGTGATATGAAGACCAAAAGAGGTCATAGTGCTTCAAACATACTCTCTTTCCATCTCTGTTTTCCCTCTCTACTTTATATGGCTGGTGAAGTGTGATGATTCATATTGCCAGAGTATTCATCTTTGTGTCACCAAGAGATTTTCCCATGGTGGAAGTGCTTCAGTTGGTGATTTAAGCTAGTTCTTTGGTGTTAAGTGTTACACCTGTGTTAGAGAACAACACGAGGTGTCTATACCAGAGTTCAGTAAACAGCCCAGGAAATCACACGTGTTAGGGAAAAAGCTCTTCTAGACTATCAGTTCATTCAGACCTCTATCTTCAGTCTTATCCTGAAGTCTTAAATTGTTATCAGTCACTGCTTTGATCACAAACTCAGATACATAAATGCTGTCGTAGTCAATTAGAAGTATGGTTAATAACAGTTTCTTCTGTCTACAAAATTATGCTACTTCTGAAGCATTTTGCTTCTTGTATTTGCACTCATAAAATTCTCTGGGAAATTTTCCATTTACCGTTAACTATTTCCAAGGTTAAATGGGTATGAAAAAAATCTTTCTTTGATGTAGCTGAGGTTGTGCTCAGACAACCTCAGAAGAGCAGAGTTATGGAAAGAGAGACTGAAGTTTTATATTTTTTGTACTGCTATTTTGAATATGTAGTAAACAGATGAGGCTGCTTCCGCACAGGAACTAAGCAAATGTTTGAGAAGAATTTTTACTGTGAACTTGAGGTCAGATTTCACTGAAATGGATGCTCTTTACCCTCTTGTTTGATATGTTTTTGTGTACACTTGCATTCTTCTCTTGTCCCACCCCATGCTGCTGTGAGATGCAGGGCTGGGAGTTTATTTACTGTGCAGCATAAATCAGAATTTAATCCCAGCACAAAATTAATTCGGGTTTTCAGTAGGTTTTAGTTGTGTTATTAATTTCTTTCTGTTACCATTTCATTTTATATTCCCATATCGTAAAGGATATCATTCTTCTCTGTGGAGAGCCCTGTTTGAAAGCCTGACCTTCTGTGCTATTGACCATCCTGGTGCATCAGAGAGATGGTCCACTGGTGGTTCAGAGGGCTTTGCAGAACTGTGTAAGACTCTCCTGTCTCCTTTGAATGTATTACTCACTAGATGTCAACTCATATTCAATGATCTACTTGAAGGTTAATCCTTTGTTTTTTGAATCAGCAAGTTAAAGGCAAGGCACTCCAGGGCAGATTGAGTCCTCTCTGTTCAGTATATCATATCAACTGGTTTCTTTTCCGTATCCCTTATAGCTAAAATATGGGCACTTGCCCATTTTGTACAATTTGTGGAAGCGATGATTGACTTGACGTGCCTTGTCACACAACAGTGTACTGAATGAGTTCAGGAGAGTGCCTGGCTCAGCTAAATCTTCTTCTAGTGCACCTTATGCAGCATTATCTGTGTTTTGCGCAGTACAGGATACTGGCTTGATGCATTGATACCATATAGAGAGCTGTCAAATAAAGTAGTCTTTTCTTGCACCGCTCATGGAGTTCAGCTGTCAAGCTCAAAACTGAGAGATTCAGACTGCCTGCGTAACTCAAGATTGCGACAGTTTCAAACATTCACCTCAGAATTGATTTTTATCAGTGGAAGCAATTACAGTTGGCCTTTAATTAAATTGAATCAACACAAAAAAGTGATAGATTAATTACATTTAATACTGTTTTTTTTAGTAACTGCAAAAATAGAAATGTGATCTGGAAAGAATGAGACCAATATGAAATAGAATAGAAATTTTTGCTTTCGTTGGTAGCGTAGAGAAAAGTATCAGTTCTCCTACCCCCGCTTCTATTCCCTGGCCTCAACCCTTGAGCTCTTAAGCTCAGTATAGGATGAGTCGAGCTTGCCAGTTATTTATCTCCAGTTAATGAAGGTTTGTGCAGAGATGTGACTGTATGAACCGGGGTGATCTGAACTGAAAACAAAACAAGAAATGTAGATACTCTCTTGCTGCTTGGATTTCAGCAGCAAGGACACAGAGAATGTCACTTTTTATTTGAAGTATTCTCTAAACGTGTCAGGTGTATGGACTATGAGTCAGCTGTTACTTTCTGCTCTGAAATAGCAGGTTTGAGCTGGGTTTTTTTCGCTAGAATTGACTTATCACAGTCTGTAGAACTGTATTCATATCAAACCTAAACTTGCTACTGTCTGTCTGTCATCCCTCTCCCCCCAAAAAAACCCCAAAACATTTCTTCTGCGAAGAGCAGCTGAGGTGGTGCAAACTGCGCAGGATAGCTGATAGTTATGTCATATCATTTATTTCTAGAACTTGTGAATTACAATTAATCTGCATCACATTATCTTGTGGACCAATATTTTAAGAGATTAGGTATAGAAGCAGGAGGTTAATTGTATATTTTTTTGCACTGGCAATTTCAACAGTAGCTAGATATCATATTTGTGATCATATTGTGAGAGTGTATTTTATAAGCAATGGTGAATAATTCTCTCACTTCTAATTGGACTTTGAAATTATTAATTTTAGTACCCCATTAAGCTGTGTTTCCAGATTTTTTTGAGGAAAAAAATATTAACTAGTTGTGTTACCAATGCACAGAGTAGGAAATTATATTAGGTACCACTGTCAGATTTTGCTAAGGGAAAGCTTATGACAGTGTGCACTTTAGAAGTGCTTACTAAGCTTTTTTCTTTCCTTCTAAAACAACAGATAAAATTCAGCTGGAGATAAAAACAATTTTTCCCACTGCTCTGCCACACACATCGGGGGAAAAAAAAGAAAATATTATTAATTAAAGACAATTTTCACTGTTGCAAGTGCCACTTTATTTTAATAGTAAGTGTCTTAGCAATATTTTTAATTACTGTGATGAAATTTGTGGGTCTATCCTGTTGTTGTGTTTAATATAGAGAATAGTTTATTCTTTCTTCAAAACCCTATAAATTGGGCAAAAAATATGACAACAGAAATCAAGAGAATATGGAGGATAAAATAAATCCTGTTGGTATTACAAAGCTATATTTCAAATACAGCATAAACCCAGAGTGCAAAGTTCAAGTGTTTTTGGAGCATCACAAGAATAACATTAAAAGACCAATCCTTCACATGCACTTCAAAAACCTCAGGGTACCCAACAAATTTGAGAAATCTTCCCCATAAAACATTAATGTTTGTAATCAAACTAGCAATACACAAATCTACATCGCTTGCTCCTCTCAATTTATACTACTCACTCTTTTGTTTTTATTGCACATATTTCAGTTCTTCCTTTTCTGTACACACTCAGTTTAAAAAATCTGAGTTGTCCCCAGAGACTGCACAACCCCAGCTCTGCATTGGATGGCCTGTTGATTTACTCCATCTGAGTTTAGAAAAAATGACCTCTGCAATTATTGTAGAAATACGAGCAAAAGCCGGGTGAGGTAACTGGGAAAGGATTTCAGGCATGAAGCATTTTGCCTTATTTGGTAAATGTGGTTTGCAAGTCCCCAGCTGGTAACTTTGGTGAGATCATTGTGTGATGTGTTATGTACAATAAGACAAATCTTTCATCGTTCTTTTTATCCATTGAGTACACTATTTAGCAATATTTGTTCCAATGTTCGTTGACCTTTAATACAACTTAAATCAGATCAAAGACAACGGAAGCAATTTTGTTTTTAAGGATTAAAAGGTGAGGTTTGTTTCCGTTTGACAATTCTGTGTGTTTGTTTAATATAATTATTTATTTTGGCCAGGAGGATTTTTTTATTATTATTTGCTTTCATTCATTCATTCATTTGAAGCTATGAATTCCTTTCTACTTGGGAAATAAAACCATGTTCACTGCTGGGATTAATTTGCCTGCGTCTATATTCACAACTATACCACATGATGTAGGCATGCCGGATCTGGCACGCTCTCTCTGTTCTATTCGGATTCTCTGGAAGTTGATGAGCATAGAACAAACAAAAAACTATCATTTTTTTAAAGTCTGTCAGAAAGCTATCAAAGCAGAGTTTTAGATAAGCATCTAAGCTCAGTTACAAATGCCAGAATTCCCACTTAGTGAACTGGTTTCCTTGGTATCTAATCAAGTTATAGCACTTCTTGTAAGTCCAAATATTCCTTTAACTGAGAAAAATTAATGACATTGCTGTAGTGGGTACAGTGGAAGGCATTTCATTACAAGCAGAATCTGTAACTCAAGGTTTGGTGCTTGTGTCCAATAGTTTTGGGATATCTTATTGTCAGTCTGAACCTAGGAGAGACAGATCAGAGGAAGGAAATAGAAACAGATGCTGGGCCAGGGTAATTGATGGCAGAAGTTAAAATGCAACAGTTTCCCAAAAATGGTTGCTATCAAAGTTACCTGATAGCTTTTTGGTAAGATAACTTATTCTGTAAGCAACAAAATGCAGTGGATGAATCCTATTCCTATTTCAGCAAGACCTTTAAAGCTTTCTGCATGAGTCTATATATTCTAGTTTAGCTGGGGTTAGTGTAAGAAACACGGACTAAGGAACTGGCTGATGGGGAAAGGGCACTGAGTTTTGTTTGCAGGAGAGACTGTCTCCTTAGAGAGAAATTACAAATTAGAGGATGCTAAGGGGCAATTTGAGATCTGCCTGTGATTTATTTTCAGTAAAGACAGATAAAATATCTGGTAGTGCTGAGACGGCTTGGGATTACCAGAGGTGTTGGAGGTAATTACCAAGCTAGAGGAGGAGAACTAGAGGACTGGGAAGAAAGTGTTAGATGAAATGGCTGAGCATGAGGAGGTGAGAGTACTCTATGATCATCATAGAGCTGCAAACCAAAAAGTTCACTATACTGATAAAAAATTCAAGTAGCTATTTCTGTAGATGTTATAGGCTTTAATATCTATCCCTAACAGATAGCAAAGTACAAATTTTCATTAGGTTTTGTATTATATAAATTATAGGGGTTTTAATTCAGCTTGTGAGCTATGAAAGAGTTGTAAGTTGCATTTATAAATACGTTTATTTCCTAGATATTGCCCTAGATAATTTTTATCTGAGAAATAATTCAAAATTTGCTGTCTAAACTGGTACATTGATTAAACTAGTATTGACAGATGCAAAAACTGAGAAATTAGGAGGCTAAGCTAAAAAAAAATATTTTTTAATGGTAAATCTTGTTGGTGACACTTGAAAGAAAGCTTGAAAATTTGCAAACTTCTTCAGATTGAATATTGTTAGAAATGTTTGTTATTTCATCTTGATTTTTTTGCTAGTTCCCTCCAGTGTTCGTCGTCTGTGTGTAGAGTCCTCTGTCGGTTGTCTCAGATCCTCAAAATTGGAGTAGAGTGGCTGGATTGTTGCTTTCTCAGGTGGAGCCATCTACTTTTATTTTTCTAATTTATTTTATGAAAATGGATAGTAAAAGTTATTTAAAAAATGATTCAGATGTATTGTCACTTTAAAATATAACTATTCAAATAAATTTATGGAAATAGGAAGCTATGAAAGACCTGCATCAATTTGATAGTGGCTATTGAAATAATGTTTTGAAAAGTAGAAAATAATTGTAGTGGTGTAACTAATCACTGCTTCTTGTACACTTCTGTACATGAAAATATTTGGAAAGTTTCAATATTAGTGATGAGCAACGCAGTGCGTACACACTTAATTTTATCTGACAGTCTCATTTGCTTCTCTAGAACTCCCAAGCCAATAAGCTGGCAGATGTCTCTGGCTGAGTACCTGGGCCCAGAGGTTTTTTGAAGCCACTAATCCACATGGGACAGCACTTGTCATTCCGTAAATGCAGCAAAATTATTTTCTCATTGCAGTTTGCTTCAGTTCAATAACTGTTTTATTCAAAGTTGAGAAACTTTTAGGAAGTTAAGAGAAAAAAAAAGGGAAAAGTCCTAAAAGCTTGTTTCACTTCTAATGTATTCCTTTAAAAAACAAGAGGAAAACATCAAATCTCGTAACTAAATGGCTGTGGACACAGTAATTAAATAATGTCAGTTCAATCCATTAACTACAGATGTTTGTTAGTAAAACAGTTAAACTTACGTGCAAAGTCTGTTTTAATCTGTTAAATTCACTTTTTCTGTTAAAAGTTAGTATGATTAACTGTCTGGCTGACTAAAACTAGTTTTTTCTACACTTTAAATTTGTCATTTGCGTCATAAAGAAAACAGAGATTAAGGATGAATAAATAAGCCCTCTATAGTAAATAGGAATCATATTTACTGTGTTCTGCCATAATTAAGAATTAAATGTTATAATAAATGCGTTAATTGGTGGAATTGCTTAAGTGGGTATGCAGTGTGTTTTTATAGGCAAAAATAACCATTTATTTTTAAAATATTGCGGTTAGTAAAACCAAAAATAAAATCTTAGATAGTATCACGCCTTCTACTGGAAAAGAATAGAAGAACATAAAAATACAAGAAAACATGCATTCTGATTAAATGAAGACTTTTTTTCTTGCTGATTTAAATCGTCCCACTGTAATCTGTGTCACAGGGAGGCTTCAGAAAGGTTGGATCCTGACCCTGCCCGACTGCTAGAATACTACTGCACTCCTGAGTGGTGATTAAAAGTATAAGCAAGGACATTCACCTCCAAACTTCATTTACATTTCAGAGGGAACTCAACCCTTTATCGAGTGCTTTGAGGCAGAGAGAATTTGGCAAATATTCTCAATTTTTAAAAAGAGTGTGCTTTTCTCAGTCTCAGTAGGATACAGTAGCTCTGTTCATCTGTTGTAGACTTTCTAGCCTTGCTTCTGTTTACAGCGTGGAGACGGTTACGTTCCACACTTGAAAAACAGGTCTCAAGGTTGTTGAGACTCTTCAAGAATCTCAAGGAGGATTTAAGAGAAATCTAGAAAGTAGACAATTGCCCATGGCAGGACAGGACTTCGAGGAAGTTTAGTATTCTGCTCCCTGCACAAGGTCTCAGTCACCATTCAGCAGTCAAAGGCACCTACTCCCCTGAACCCCCCCAGCTCAAAATAAGACTCCACCCTGAAGTTTTGGCATCCTTTATCAAATCAAATTTGTAATGTTTTCAAAAAGGCAGCTGCATTTTCTTACTCCACAGGGATTACTTCAGACATATGTTCATGGATGTTGCATAGTGCCACAGCTGTACCAAAAATTTAACAGTAAAACCATGAGGCTTTTTACCTGGGTATGGATTAATCTGTTTGTTAATCTTGTTCTGTTAAATGTTGGGATTTTCTTCGGCAATTTTGGGGAAAATGAAGATCTTTTTCTCCATTGCTTCCCTTTATTCTGTAATGAAGATAAAAACATAAACCCAGAGCTATTATGTTTGCTCATTATTCAAATGATGTTGAGTCTAAGGGTTGTTATTCCACACCTGTGGCCAAATTGCATTTTCAGTTCTAAATAGAAAATCGTTTCACTAACACTCTTGGCTCTGTCACCATAGCTTTCCTTTCATTCCAGTATCATCTGTGGAGCAGATTCTGCAGGGGCCTGGGAATATACGAACATTGAAGCGAAACATGTATAAAATAGTTCCACTCAAAAGTGCAGTGGGTGATCGTAGCTGGAAAGTATCACTTCTCTACTGTAACAAAAGCTGGACATTGTTACTGGGAACTTTAATATGTCTTGGTGTAGATATGGGAGCACCAAGAACTCCATCTTTCTGGCAAGTGAACCAGTTTCATAGTTTCAGAATCTTTCAGGCTACAGTAGCCACCATAGAACCATTTGTTCCTGCGGAGCTTGCCAACTGCCTCAGATGATTGTTTTAATGAGAAAGTCATCCCTCCCTAAAAAATAAACTGACAGCACTGCTTAAGCTTAACAACGCTACTGGGGAGGCATGACTCTTCACCCCAAAGTGATAGTTTGTGTTGCGTTATCAGTGTTGTAAGAGGGAGTCTGAAAGTAGATGTTTTTAAAACAAAACAGAATCACTTCTGACATTAGCCCTAGACTGTTTCCTTTTTTCTTTAACTGTAAACAGCTCAGCTTCCAGTTATGTGTAGCATTCCCCTCTTCCAGGAAACACTTTTGAAAGTACCTGATAGTTGGATCTGTCATGGCATTACAGAGGGAAAAGAAACTTTTCTTCAGAAGTTTATGAACTCAAAAATAAATTATCTCTTGCAGGTTTATTCAGTATTTTACACAGCTGTGAACACGATCCTAAATTTAAATTAGTTTTGGGTTGTTTAAAGTATTTTTTTAGTTTTATGTATATCTTAATCAATTTTAATTGAGGTTATTTTTTAAACTACCAGTTCTTAATATCTTTCTTCATGGCTTTAAGGCTGCTAAACCCTCTTGTATTCCTCATTTATTGCCTTGTTCCACTTCATGGTTGCAATATGTTCTTTTTATTATAATTATTTGTGTCTTACACCATTTTCTTTTCTGGGTATTATGGTTGCATACGGTTGTTCTGTTTTAGTAAAGAATTGATTTAAAGATTTATAGTTGTTAAGACATTTAATTTTCTACATAATGCATTCAGCTTCAATTTGGAAGTGTTTTCGCTAGCAGTTATGAGTAACATAAGTCATAATTTATTACTGAATTAACCCTATTTTATATTAAGCAGCAATCATTTCATTATAAATTACGATGTAACTTTGTTCTACTTCGTATTATTTGTTAACAACACATAAGCAATGCCCTTTTTAACTTTCTAGCTTTCTCACAGATTTGGAGAAACCGTATAGATAAGTTTAAGTTATGAGGAGGAGGAGGAGCAGGAGGAGGAGTAAGGAAGAGGGTTTATGTCTCTTTTCACTCTTCCTTTTGGAAAATCACTTTTGGCCTCATCTTGAACTGTGAGCATTCGTATATCAAATAAAAATGTCTACCAAAAAGAAATCCCCTTATCCAGATATCTATCAAAATACAGTCTGTGGTCTCAGATGCCTATGGTGTTTTCAATTTTATTAAAACCAAACAAAAACCCACCACCACTCCAACCAACCAACCACCTCCATGAGAACTCCAAGCAAAACCTCAGACAAAATAAAAGGAAAGAGAATTTTATTGTTTTTCTCCTCAGAAGTTGTGAGAATCTGAGACCTCACTTCTTCCAGGAAATCCGTATGATCTGAGCTAAAATCAGGCTTTCCAAGGCTAAGTCTGGTTTATTTCATAGTTTACAGTTCTACTTTTTCCTACTGCTTAGTAAAAGGTGATCCCCAAAATTTACAACTCCAAACAAAATTCTGATAACTTTGTAGAAATATATTTTGATTTTTTGTTTGGAGGGTAATGAAAAAGATATAATTGAAAAAATATATTCAAAGTCTAAGCTTCCAGCTATGCACTATCTCCAATATGCTGTTATATTGACGTTTTTGCATTTGTTGTCAGAGAGAAGGAAAGGGTACCATGACCTTATTGATCTTGGCAGAGTTCACCATTGGCTTCAGTTTCTTCCACTGACAAATATGCCTGATTTGACCTGTATTCAAGTCATAGTATTGCATTTCTGTGCCAATTTCTACAGTTTTTGCATCTCAGCTTGAGTTGGTGAGAAAAATCTGCATTCATTTCAGGTGCAGGAAAGAAATCCAAAGAAGTAATCATGGCCATGTTTCACAATATCCATTTGTTTCCTAATCAAGTGAGGGATTCCCACTGAAATTTTTTATCCAAATACTTTCTTTGTAATGTTTTGTATTTTCATTTCCTTTCTTTTTCCTTTTAAAATCACCTCTTACAAAACATATTTATTTTATGGTTGCACAAGGATATTGTTATTGAAAATTAATCTGAACTAAATGCACAGAATTTTTTGAAGATCAGCATGTTAAACTTTAAGTGGATGAACAGTGGGACAAACAAAGAGTAAAACATTTTATTTTAGGGCAGATTTACTAATCTATAAAATATACTAATAGCTAAGTATAGCACCAAAAGTAATTGCAACTAGAAAATATGGAAAGATGTTAGAAGGATGGAAAAATATTTATTTATTTATGAAAAATAAAGAGCAATAATTTATGTAATAATTCTTAAGAGAAATATAACAAATTTGATGGTAAATACTAGTAGTGGGAAATTTAAACCATTAAAAGAATACCTGATTTCTTGATGTTCCCACTGAAAAAGGAGAAATTGGCTTCAAAATGTAATAACTCTTTCTGCTTTTCATCCAAAAGTACAACTTGTTAAAATTTGTGCCAGTGTTTCGTTGAATGCATGTGATTAGTTACAGCATGGGATCAAAGTCTTTCTGAACAGGAAGAAAATTATCTGACTCAATTGAGTCACCTTTTTTAATTATTGATGTCTAATCTTTTCACAACCAAGCTTTCTGTAAATCATGACGGATGGGAGAATATCTTTTGAGTTCAACTTCTAACTGGCACATCTATATTATTGATATCTTGAGCAAAATTTATTTCTGAAAAGATGATTTTATCTTTTTGGAGACCTAATCAGTTTTGAAACAAAACTATGGAGGAAAACTAAGCAGAGACAATACCAGGAGTTAAACCTAGATCCAGTATTACATGGCTTGACTCTGTCATTTGTTTAAGGGTTTACCTAATGGAGTTGATAGAAATTTGAGGCATTTAAACCTGTAAATATTTTTGAACTGACCTAAGACTCAGTGACTTGACAAATCTGAGAATGGTTAAACAACTATAGAGACACATTTACTGTGCTTGATGTTTGCAGAACTTGATCTTTAGAAAAGATATTGATGACTTATACATCAGGGTAAAATAAATCAAGGATTAGTATTTTGTAATTTTTCTTTCTGTCTTTAGATTTTTTTATTTGTACCCTCTTAATTATCTCACTCAGGGTTTTTATATGTTCTAGCTGATATTTTGGCAGAATTGATTGGTGAGTTTCCAGGGCAAAGAGAAAGGATGAGGATTACTTGCAGGAAGGATGTGTAAGGAAGAAAGGTAGCTGGAAGCTGAAGGGAATAAGAGACATAGTGCTGAAGTCAGGAATAGCAGCTTCCTGATGTCCATGTGCTTTATGCTTTGTGTCACAGTTTGTGCAATCTGTTCTGGTAACAGTACAGCATGAGCTTTTTCTTATCCAACCATATCTTTCTCCTTTGGGTTTGATCCAACATGGAATCTAGAGGCAGAAGCAATCCTCTGTCTCCTAAGATTTGAGGAGATAGTTTTGCATGGGAACTTTCTTTATAAACCTCCTGACTTGTAGAAAAGCATTCTCAGTCTCACTGGCACAGATTGCTGGAACCAGGATTAAGATGATTCATTTGGGCAGCAGCTTGGTATAAGAGAGTGTTTTGAGGATTGCAGAAGAAAAAGCTAAAGTTGTAATGAGATAAGTCTGTGACTCCACTTAGGATGCGTCTGTGTGCTCTGAGTCACCAACTGGGTGTGTGAGGCGGGAATTATCTTGGCATAAGCTGAAGTGCTTCTTCTCTTCCAAGAAAATGAATCACCTGTTTCTGAGTGTATTCTTTTTGTTATTTTTTTATGAAGTAAACAGTTTTCAGAGGCTTCACTACATTCAAATATGTGATTTTTACTGGCATAGCAGAGGGCATTTAAAGCAAAGGGATCTCACTCACCTGTTTGGGCCAATGCTTTTTAGACTTTTCCCAGAAACCTAAGTAATGAGTATAGTGCCAGAAACACTGTCCTGCTGGCACTGTAGCCTTATTCCCAGAAGTATCACTGAGTAGGCACTAATGCAGTCAAAACTGCCAAATGATCTTATTTTCAGTGTACTTCTGTTTATTTTCTTTACTTTGTCTGCTTTCAGCTTTGATAGGAGAAATTTTGGTGTGTCATAATATGGAAAGAAAGGAGAATTTAATAGGATATGGTGTCCCTGGAAACTCTGTGCTTGGATTAGAAGTTATCCTGGTGTGAGAAAGCTCCAAACTGTTTATTTTCTCTTTAACTTAACTGGTATAAAACCTGTGAAGGTCAGTGGTAGAGAGAATGAGTGTTATAGCAGAGTGGTGCAATCTAGGAATGTGCTGGCAGAAGACCAGTAGAGCTTTCAAATTCTGCATGCCCTCATGGATGGTGCCACAGAGATCTTTGTGAAGTTTCATACAATCATAGAATTATCTGGGTTGGAAGAGACCTACAAGATGAGATACAAGATATTTCATGTGAGCACAAAATAGAAGCACCTGGATTTGATGCATTGGGAACTGTATCAGATGTGTAAATGGATCCCTCTTGGCTTTGATGTGCATTTGACGTGCTGTATAATAGAAAAGGAGCTATATTTCAAACAGCCAAGTCCCATTTTTACACCTTTCTCTTTGACTCTCACCAAGCAGCTTAGATTTTAGACTCTTTTCCAACTCTTGTTAGTAAAAGTTTAATCAATGTGAGCTCCAAGTGCCTGATCATACTTCAGATCATCCCTTACCTGTATATCGGCTTGTTTCTGAGACAAATAGTTCTTGAGTCAAGAGGAATACCTACTGCTCATGTTATAAATCTTTTATGGAAGGAACTGATGCTGTCCCAGCTGGTCTGGGTGATTCCCAGTCTGACACAGGTAATTCTGCAGGAGCTTTGCCCATGGCTGCACATCTGATTCCTTAGGTCGGCCTCTAAGGCAGCAAAGGAAAGCACGACTTCAAGCCCAGATGTGTAGCCAATGTCACCTCCACCCAAGCTGCATTGTCAAAGTCTGTGGGAAGTTACCTGAAGTAGATGGACTCCTGGACAGGTTATTCACCACTGAACTCCATCAACTTTCAAAGGCTTCAGTATTGCCCTCAGGCAGACTTCTCTCCCAGCGTTCAGTGGCATGGAAAAAATAAAAATTAAAAGTAATTATTTTTGTGGTTTTCACTGCATCAGTTGAGTTACCTCATGACTTGGGTTTTTCCTCAAGATGGTATCTTTGCCGTCTGTGTCACTTGGATTTTAAAATAGTCCAGTTCATTTTTTTAATTCCAACATCCTAACATTGTTGTGTCAGAACAGCATGCAACTAACTGCATCTTTTATTCCAAAGATACATATCTGTGGTGTGTAAACAACTAAATTGAATTTCTGTTTGTAACCAGAGTAGGTTTTGAGACACTCAAATTGATTTACTTGATCATAAAGAGCTGTCATCTGTGGCTGTGGAAGTGACCTGTGATTTCTTTCAGTCCCACAAAAGCTGATTTCTTGGCTAACGGGTCATTTGGCAAGTTCTGTTTTCTCTCTTTGAAAGAATGTGTTTGGGGAAGGTTTTGGAAGATTACTCTTATAGCTTCTTTTCCCTTGCTAGGCAAAACCCAAGCTTTTATTTTTTTTTTCCCTTTAATCTTTTTCCCTCATATATGCATAGCTGCAGAAAGTGTAGAAGACATTAGGAATTTTTCTGTGTTGTTAATTGATATTTTGTTGGGTCAAGTACCTTCTTTTCCTTATAATGTCTTTTGAAGATATTTCTATTGTGAAGTAATGAGAACATTAAATTGTGTGTGGTTTTCATACTTTATGGAACTTTTTGCAGGGTAGAAAGAATATGATGTTTTTTATAATCTAGTATAATTACCACTGTGAACTTTAGTCACTGGAGCTAATCAGTAAGTGGTTTGTTGTTACAGCTAGTTGATAATTTTTTTTCATTCATTGCATTAAATTATTCCTTCTGTTTCTCATTTCTCTGATTTACCTGACTTTCCCATTATACGACAAAGAAAAACAGAATAGAGCTACGATGCAGGCTAGTCATTTGGATTTGTGTAGAGCAGTTTCTAGGGAGAAGAAGGATCAGGAAAAAAACCCACTAGAATTCTGAAGATGACATGATGCTACTGCCTTATGTCCAGTAATTAGTTTTTCTGCCATTAATAGATTTGCACGTGTGTAGGAAGGCCTGGTTGTCTGGAGTTTTCTCTGTTTTCTCAAAATATGCAACTTGTTAATCATTAGAAAGAATCATTGTCTTACCTAGGATTGTAAAAGTCACTGGCAGAGAGTTTCTCTTTATTAGAGGATATATAATTTTATAATTAAAAATTATATTTTATCCTGAATTATATTCTAATGAAATATTTTCTTTAATCCATTCTTCTATTTCCTTCTTTAAAAAAAAAATAAATTTTAGATTAGGTTACAGAAAATAAGATGTTTCTTAGTTTACTCATAGCAATAGCTTTTACTTTTGTGTTATCGTATGTTAAAATATTCTTATAGTAGAAACGTGAGGGTTGTCTCCACATGATGGGAAAACAAGAGGAGAAGGGAAGGAAAGAGGCAAGGTAACTCTTTTAAATGAGACAGGCTTAGATATTCAGACACATCAAAACATTATTTGAAACAGACTTTTGGACCAGTTTTCTTTTGCTACCATGTATGTGTTTTTCCATCATCCTCATATTTTAAGAGTGTGGGTGGAAAATGAGCATAGATTAGTCTGAAATGCGAAGGATAAGTCTGTATCATCATCAGATTTGTTATACTTACCGAGCTGTTCCACAATGTTTTATTCAAAAAAGACGGTATGAGAGGTAGGTAAATTTATAAAACCTGGAGAAGATTATTTTACATTAAAGGTCTGCTTAGCAAGATGCCACCTACATAAAACCCCATGTACATTATGGGAAACTGTCCATTGCATAGGTTTATTACTTATAAGAAAAGTCCTGCTTAATATTTTGTTTAATAACAGAATCAGTCCTCATATTATCTTCAGGCCCAACAAAAATGACTTTCTAACATGGCGTATTTTGGCACAAATTCCTTTTTTTTACTTCAAGATAGCTGATATTTAGTCAAATACTTTACTTGGCAATGTTTTTTTTTTCAGGATGGGAAGAAGAAGTTTGACAAGGAAAGTGAGAAATATTATTCCATCCTAGAGAAGCACTTAAATTTATCAGCAAAGAAGAAAGAATCTCATCTGCAAGATGTAAGCACTAAGCACGCTCTTACCCAGTTTCACATTTGCATAGAGTTCCTGAAAGAAACCTGATTCTCTTCAAGATATGTTGTATTTTGTTAAGGTGAAATTGATGTAGTCATGCTCGTTGTGAATGTAAATTCATGAGTGGGATTAATATGACCCTAATAACAGTTAAATATTATAACAAGGCAATATTCTACATGTCCAACTTTGTGTACTTCAAGTACAGCTGATGTTTATGGATTGCAAACAACAGAATTATATTACTACAATAAAAAAGTGACTTTTATAAGTTATATGTGGAATATTTGAAAGTCATATAATTAATTCCTTTTTTGGCTATTTAGTTTATTACTTGGTGAAATTACGCTTCTGTTTCACATAAATTTTAATCTGGGAGACTGAACGGAGATCACTTTAGTAATGCTTTTTTATGCTTCTTTTTTCCCCTTTTTTCACCTTATTTAGAGATTGCAGCATCATGCCTTGAAATTGTATCCACAGCTGAAGCTGTGAAGAGTCTATATGGGTAATTCTTTAATGTTAAAAAAACCCCAAAACTATGAAGATTTCTAGTTTAACAGGAGGTATCCGGGGCTTTTCAGTGTGCTTGTAGAAATAATTATGATTTGTGATTGCAGTAAAACCAGCAATTTGATACCAATGACACTTTAGGATTTGCGCCAAAAGTAGTTAAAATTATTTTGATGGGATTATTGTTGTCATGGTGACTCTTAAATCATGAGGGTTAGTTTGCAGATGGAATTTTCACAGAGGATGTGACCATCATTCTGTCACAAATTGTAGTATTCTTTTTTCAAGTTTACCAAAAATACTATAAAAAGAATTGAAGCATAGCTGTTCAAAATCTGTCGTAATGTTAATACTCTTGAATTGCCATTGCTGTCTAAATAATAATCAGTCTAGATAAGACATTAATTGTGTAGGATTGGTTAATTCTTCCACTAATATGTCAAAGATTTTATACATACAGCTTTCACACATCCTGTGTATTGATGAAGAAGCAATTCTATTAGAGGCTAAGCAACCATCTGAGAAAAAAAATCTTATCAAAATGTGGGAAAGTGAAGTTAAGCACCAGTCTACTCTAAATTGAAATAAAATAAAATAAATAAAATATTTTACTCTTGAGATGCGAGAATAATTGCAGTCTAAAAAGAGTAACTGAAATGAAAAGTAACAACTGTGAATCTAATAAACTGTGATAGAATACCAATGGATTTGGCTCAAGTATATAAACTAATGGAAAACCAGAATAAATTTTTCCACTGTGTCCTTAAGTGACATCTCTGGGTTTAAAAATCTTGTAACTGTGGCTGAGGTTTGTTGCTTTTCTGGATGCCCCACTCATAAATCATCTAGGGCATAACTTTTCATTTCTGTCTTCCCTGGTTTTATGCAACTATAGTTGTACTGAATCAGCAACATAGATCTACCATAAACAGAAGGTACAATAGCAAATCAGTACCAGAAATATTAACAGCAGAGACTTTTGACCTGTATCTGTATCATAAATAAAAGGAGGCCAAGCACCAATTCCTGGCCTTAAATCCGAGTGATAGCTGTTAACCCACATCCAGAGCAGTTTGGGGAGCCCCATTTATAGGCCGTATATCTAGGACAGCGTTCATTGGAGCAGCCCACAGCAGAGCCAGGGCATGAGCAAACAACAAAGTGGTGCTGGTGGCTGGGGCTTTTATTCTCTACACAGGGGAAGTCCTGGCCTCATTCCAAAGTCATGTATTTAGTGGGATGGCAATACCTTTTTTTTTGACTGCTACTGTCGCACTGGAAAATATTCTTTTTTAACTCACTGTTTCTCTGAATTGTGGACGTTCCTTGGCACCTCATCGTATTGTGTGGGTTAAAGAGTACTGGGTTGGGCAAGGAGGAGTTCTCAAACTGTACTGGGCTATTTTATATATCTCATTTGAGTGCAATTTAGAGCACCTTAATTTAGCATCTAAAGTTTGATGGTCTGAACATATTCTATAGAGAGTGGTTTGCATATATTCATCTAATTGAAATGTGTTATATATTTTAAGAGCCTGCAAGACTGCTTATGCAGTTTACATAGATAATTAGACTACTTTTCCTTTAGCATCAGAAAGAAACTTCACAATACTGTCATTTCACTGCTTACAGAAGTCCACAATGGAACAAAAAATGAGTGAAGTGAAAAATTTAATAAACTCGTGATTTCTCTGAATCTGTTCCAGAATCAGGTGTAAATATGGAGCAAAGGCTTCAGTCTCCAAGCTTGCATGAAGTTCTGCTATAAATTTTAATAATATCCTACATCAATGAAAATATTATCCACTGTAACTAGATATCATAGAAGTAGAAACTCAAAATCATATCCATCAAATCATTTCATTTTTACATGCAGTCTGAAGTCACAGAAAAACATGAAAATCCTTTCTGCTTTTGAAACTTTAAAATCACTTTCAAGGTGGTTCTTACATATCTAAAATCCTCAGTGTTCACAAAACTTCATAAACTTCTACAGAATATATCTTTTGGAAATTGATTTAGTCCATGTACACTAATGGTGATTATGGCCTTAATTTAGGAACTTGTCCATATTTGAGGTGGCACTTGGTTGTCATAAATATCGTTAGAACTACAGTCTGCTTAATGCTGTTCAGAGCAGAGATGGATTTAATAAGGTGTTTAAATACTTTTTCTGAGTCAAAGCCTGAAAGAGGTCATTTCTAAAACTGGATTCTACTATTTGCTTACAGTTAAATGTGAGACCAGAGATCTGTCTCAAGTGCTTACTGATTGCACTTCAATGAGCAAAATCTTGCTGGATCATGTCCCAAAGTTGTGGCACCTTGTTCTATTCAGCTATGTATCGTTGCCTTTGTGATACCTTTTTGTGAAATAAAGCAATTAACACAAAGTATTGAAGAGAATAGTAGCTGAATGGACTGTATGAATGGCACATGGCAGAGTCAGTTCTGTGGTAAAAAACTTGAGTCTTGGAATTTTGAGTGCTTGATTTCTGCTTCACAATCTTAGGTTTTTTACTTAATTTCCTGATTAATTTTTGTGGCCATGGGAATGAAATACTTGTACTGAATCATTTGAAAAAATATTTTTGAAGCCCATGCTTTGAAGTAGGGCTAAAGCACTATCCTAGGGAAGTAGATCTGTATTGTTAAGAGCCTGTGCAGCCAAATCACAATAGTAGCATGTCCTGGACTAAAGAAGAGATGTTAATTATACATGGTGCTGTTGATGAACAAGTCTTGCTTGAAGAAAAACATTGGCTTTTTGCAGTTGTACTGTTAAAAATACTAAACCTCTTTTATGATGTGTTTGCTATCGAGCGAAGGTTACAGCTAGCTTTTCCAATTTTCCCGTATTTGTTATTTTTAATGCCAGAATTGAACTTTAGAACATATGGAAGTGTACTGCTACATTTTAACTGGTATATGTCAAAAATAGCTTAACTGGTTTTACTCACATTACTGATATTGATAGAATTTCTTTTTACTTAAGACCGAAACCTAACTAATGGACGCTAAAAGGGATTTGCTTGAGAAAGTGATTTGTTACGAAGAAAGATGAATTGAAATGAAATATGCAACTTCTCTTTAGTTATTATCCACATGCGACACTGCTTGTCTGTTAGGTCTCTCTCCCGTGGCTTGTTTAAATTGAGGATAAAAGCCTTTACTCTTTATCAGCTGATAAGAATTAATTCTTTGGTTGTTTAGGCAGACTTTGTTTTGGTACTGGACCTTCATGTTCAATGGTATTATTCAGGAACTTCTGACAAGTATTGCCTTGTAGTTCTTGCATTTGAAAATTGAAACATGAACAAAAATTAATTTATGAGGTTAAGGATTTAAATATGTTTATGTTCTAAGGGCATGTGACTCATACTATGAAATGAGTTGCAAGATGTCATTGTTAATGACAGTCTGTTTAAGAATGAAAATAGCTTCTTGAGAGGGTATTTGAAGCTGAGAAATACATATATTTCACTGCATGTAATACTCAAATATTTCCATAGCAATATTACCTTTTTGTCTCTCCTTAATTCCTATCCTGTTCTCTTCTATTTCTTTTTCTAAACTTTCCATATACCAGGGGCAGAGTTCCTGCTGCCACCTTTCTTTGTTTCCCTTCAAGCTTTCCTAAAAACTGGAATATTAAAATTCAAAAAGGAGGAGGAAATCAAAAAGGTGTGGGGAAAAGGCATGAAGATAAAATGTCTAATGTTACCTTTTTAAACTTGTGTTTAGTTATTTTTAGTAGGTATTTTTATTTTCAGGAAGAAAACTGAACCCCATGAAGCATGTAAAGTAATCTTGTGGAAGATCTGTTTGTTAATGACAAAATCTATTTTTAAAGCAATCATGAGAGTAAATCAATGTTGTCTGTATTTCCTTTTGTCTTTTAGGCAGATACACAGATTGACAGGGAACATCAAAACTTTTATGAAGCATCATTAGAATATGTTTTTAAAATTCAAGAAGTACAAGAGAAAAAGAAATTTGAATTTGTTGAACCTGTAAGTTTTCTGTTTTATTTTCATTAGAATGCATCCATTTAAAACTAATAAAGTATCTATTTTTGCTCCTTTTTTTAAATTGCGATCGCAGGTTGTTTGTATGTAGACAGACATAAAGATCTTGGCTTGGGCACTTTTCATGTTTATTAAAGGTTTATTTAAGAGTATCATATCTGCTGTGAAGTGAAATGTCTGCTGACTTGGAGTGTGCACAACATTTTAATGGGTGAACATGTAATGGATGTTTTCTAATACCATGGTTTCGTGGTTGAAATTTTGAGCCATTAAATCCATTTTTGGATTTAAATATTCCATATATAGGCAGTGTACACATATGTGTTTCCGAGCTTTATATGAAATAAAGTGAAAAATCATTTTTTCTGTAGCATAGGTAAGTTGATTTTTTTGTTATTGGTGGAGTCATTTGCCTTCAGTTTATTGTGCGCATAAAAGAAAGAACGTTATAGAAGAAGATAACGTTCTCTTTCAAAGTCTGTATTTAGATCTGAGATTTCCTCCTGAACTGTATTTCCACCCCCATCCCTAATTGTCTTCGGTGTCGGTCAGCACAGAAAGCTGCTTCGATATGTTGTGTTAGCATATTTCTGTGACATATTAGTAGTATTACTAGTGTTCATGTCATACAGAACTACCTTGCCAGTTGCCTTATTTAGTTAGTGCCTGTAGCCCTTGACAGAGAACTTCCAATGTCATCTGTCCCTTCCCATGAAGCACACTGAGCACAGCAGAGCATCGGTTGTGAGAGGAGCATGACAAGTATAACTTTTTCTTTCTCTCCACACCGTCTTCCATCTTCCTTGTGACAAACCGAAGCAGCATGCTTGACTGCAAAATAGGTTGAGTTACATCTCTAACTCCCAATGTCACCAAGAAGAGTTTCTCAAATGCCTTCTTTCCATGAGATGAGAATGTGTTGTATAGTGAATATTTGACATTGATGCAAACTAATGAACCTGGATTTAGCAAGCAGTGCTTACAGAAATCCTATCTTTATGGCACACAGCTGCCAAATCTTAGAGACTAAAACTTTGCCTGGATTCCTAAATAAGAACATTTTTCTACCTGTCACAGATTAATCCAGAGTGTCTCTCTCTGTCTACTTCTGCAAAACTCACATCCTGGAAAAATCTAGCAATCTTGACCTAGCTCTGACCCTGGTATAGGAGACTTTGTGCTCCTTTAAAGTAATAGAAACTTTCTGTATTGAGAAGACTTTGTACCTTGGGAAATATTATTGTGCAGTTGTGTGTAGTTAGAATGGAGCATCTTTCATCCTATTTGCTAGACAGAGAGGAAAAATAGATGTGATTTTATATATTTTAGCTGGAGATATTGAGCTTTATCCTTTTGACCAAGAGCTGTTCCCACACTATGTCAGCCATCATAGCAGGAGCTATGAATTACCAAAATGAAAGAGGCATTTATCAATTCATCAATGCTCATACTGAGCAAGCAAGCAGAGGAGGTTACTGGTAGACTCAGTCTTCTGGATGTGGGTATTTTTGTCACCAGGTGTAGACATCCAGTAGGTAAAATATACTTTTGAGTGAATCAGTTGTCATCTTGTGTTAGATCAGTAGGCATTTTGGCCTTGTATACTGTTTGTTGGACACAGGTACAGGAACTACTCTAGTAATTAAGTATTAATAACCCTTGCAGGCAGTGTATTCTGGCTCCAGGTGTGATTTTTTTATAATCAATATGAATATAAATGGAGCTTAAATTATAACATCAGTTATGAAATTTTCAACCTTCAAAATTCCTAATTTTGTTTCTAGTCTGTTCCATGCAACATGCTGGAGTAAAAGACCTTATTCAAACCCATAAAGTAAAATATGTCAAGTAAATTATAGTACCTATCAGCAATACCGTGAAACAAAGAAAAAGAGTAAGTCTTCAAAATAAGCTTTCTAAAAATGTGTAGTTTATTTCTTTAAGTGATGTTGGAATTATGAACATGTGCTCCTAGATGCAAGTAGGTAAGGACAAAGCCTAACACTTTAAAATGACCTGTCAAAGGAATTGCTATGTTGTACATTTTCCACTGTATGCTCCAAGGATATTCAGGTCCTAGAAGGTGCCTGGCAGTGTGTCTGTATGGACATTCCTCCACAGGACCTCTGCTGGTTGTCAGGCTTTCTGGTGTGCGTGCTGCTTGTGCCTCTAATGTGTCAGTTGAGTGTCATGTCTCCATAATTCTTAGTCTCGTGTGTCGTTAATAGACTCTTTGAAGGAGAGTTAAATAAAATAAAAGGCTGTTAGTGCAGTGAAGGAGGAAATTGTGATGCCCATGTGGAAGAAGGGTAAGTTTATGACATGGAAATGGACCTTGAAAAGCAAATTATCTGCTGGAGCCGTTTCCAAGAACTAGTCTGTGCTGAAAAATAAGCATGTTCTGGGAACCAAAATGTGAGAAGTAGCCTAGCAAAAATTGTTGGGTGAGCTGCGTCTGGGACAGCAGGACAGAAGAACGTGCTAAGAGTGGAGAATGTTCCTTCCTCATACTCTGAACAGATGATTATAATATTTAGAGTAGACTTTTTCAACTGCTCCTCATTTCTCTGCTGTTCTCTGCATTTTGTCTCAAGGAGTCACTAATGTGTGCTGGGGTGTGAGTAACTGACAGCTGTCTATTTGTGTCTCTCATAGATCTTGATTTTTTCCAAGGAAAAAAGAAAGTAACTTTTTTTTCATATAGATCATGAAGGTAAACTTTCTCTCAAGGACAGTTTGGTGTTTAATTTACAGCAAACTAAGTAACAAAACAAAGTAAGTGACAATAATATCTGCTCCTAGCTTTGCCCTTGTGAGAGAAGGTAGTACAAACCAGTCCAGATTTCTAAGGATGTTACAGTTCTTAGGAGAAATACATACTTCTTCCTTGGGGTCCACTTTGTCCCTCAGCAATGCCAGGAGTTCCTTGACTTATAGGAATCAGGGCATAGAGCTCTGAAATGTGAGGGTGGTCTGTTAAATGTCATGAAAGCCCAGGAGTGTTTATATAAGGAAGGAAAAGAAAAAAAAACCAAACCAAACAATCAGCAAACCCTATCTGTAATTGCCTGCAGTTCCATGAGACTTTACTGTGGACCTTAAACTGAATATCCTCTTTTTTGGATTTTCTACATTATTAACTACGTTCACTTTAATCTGATGGATAAGTACCTTCTGGTACTATCTACTTATAAATAAAATGAAACCAGAGAGACAGGGACTTCTGGCTGATGTGCTGCAGGCCAAAGGTTAAATTCCACTTCTATCCGAAACCTAAGTACAATCTTCTTCCTGTGAGAATGAAATGACCAGGCAGTCTTGAGGTCACCAGCTCTACATAAAAATAAATAAAGTCTCAAGAAGTAGTTGGATTTTGTTTCAGGTTCTGTGTTGAAATCTTCGCGGCACTGGTGTAGTGAGTAGCATTGTATTACAGAGTTCAGACCTCACTTTTTATTGATGTGACTAATTAGATACTGAGATTGAGGTAGCTATAAGGCAATTGCTGAAATGAAAAATCACTGATATTAGCATTTCAGGCATTGTATGTGAAGTTTGGTGAAACAAATCACCTCTGTGCATGTGAAGATCACCTCAAAATACATTCCGAAAATCTTTTTTGAAAGAAAAAAGGGCTGGGTTTCATTTCTTACTTACTTCATAGAAATCTCTAGAATTATGAGCCTGCCTTTAGCAGCAGTGCCTCTTGTAACACCAGTAACAAGAAAAGGCCATTGTGAGCATAAGCCTAGGGCAAAAGTCCTTGTCTTTTAGATCTCTATGCAACACTGTGGCTGTACCCGTCCTGATGGAAGTGGTTATGAAGGTGCCTAAACAGGCCCTTTGAGATTTTTTTATAAACCCTGTTCTTCCACCCCAGTGACACGTATGTAGAAGGAAATACTATCATCAGTGTCAGTTGTTGCAATGCAGAACTTGAACAAGGTGGTCTAGGTCTTGCATCAAATAAACATATTTTTACTTTTCTTTTATTCCTGTTTTCTGAGTGCTCAGAGTATTTGACTACAAGAACCTCAAGGCTAGATTCTCTGCAAAACACAATACCTGGCCAGTACTTTAAACAAAATGCATTCACATTTTTCTTACCATTTTTTGCTTCTGCTGGCTTTTTTTCTTTCTGATAAATTGAACTTTGCTGCCATCTTGTGTTAAATATTTTCTTCCTCAGTATTTCTCCATGAAATCATTTTCTATGGTGGAAAATGGCTTTCTTTTAAGTACTAAATCTGAACTTTAAGCAGTTTATGGTACATATTCCAGAAATGCCCTTTAAACTGATCTTTGAGGCATAAGCTGACATACTGAAACTTTCTCCAGCTTGTTCCTTTACTGTCATTTTGATGTGCTTTAGTGTTCTGCTCTGGCTGCAGTTTTGCTGAGCACTCATATTACTCCTGCAGTGTATTTTAGCTGAAAGAGGTGGGTTTAGCAGTAGGCTCCTACTTGCAGGTTAAGTTAATCCATGTTCTTTTGACTGAACCAAGTCAGAATATGAACACAGGAGCAGTTATGCTGCTCTGTCTGAAGGAGCTGTAGTTGGGCATGCTGATGGACAACTGGATCTTGACTGTGGGCAGAGGCTTTGAACAGCTGGAGCCAGAGCAGAGCTTTGGTTATAATCTTCTTATTTTATATTTTATTCATAAAAATGGAAGATTTGTTTTCTTTCTTTTCTTTTATGTAAATCTTTGTAGAGTTATCTTATAAACCTTAGAATTAGAGAGCTTTTTCTATCCATTTACATAACTGGGAGTTTTTAAGATAAATTGTATTTAGACCTTCCTCAGAACCACTTGAATTACAAATAAGAGACTTTCAGGGCCAGGTCCCTAGCTGAGATAATGATTTCAGCTGGGCAAGTGACCATGTAAAGCTGAGATAGGTCTCCAGAAGCTGTGAAGCGCTCATTGTTCAGTGGTGGGATGAGGTTCAAGAATTTCACACCTATTGTAGAAGCCCCGCAAAAAGTGTCTTTTATGACCAATGATCTTTTCAGTTCTTCAGACTATGTGACTCACTTACTGGGCAGACATGGGCTTTCAGCACCTCTGTCAGTCTGGGTGTTCATCTGATCCTGCAATACAGTAAAAAACAAGAGGGAACTCCTTCTCCTGGCCATGTATTCACACTTCAGTTTGTGTCGGCGCTTGATGGTCTGTTAGCATTGAAATTATGTAAGTTACTAATGCAACAAAACAGGATTGCTCACTGAAGAGCTCGGTGATGCCACAGGTGACATAAGGGTGTTTGGGATGTGTGACAAAGCTGAAGGGGAAAAGAGAGGAGGAACGGGAATGGGAGAGCGAGACTTCAGTCTGGTAGCAGTAAGTCATTATGTTAGATCCTCCGCCCAGAAAGCTGCGTTCTTCATCTCTCATCTGTCAAGCTGTGGAAGTTTGCACATTAAAAGGTGTGGGAAGTCTTGCGATGCTGGAATGGATGGGGCTCTATTTTAGTTATTCCCCTGAAATATATGTTACTTTAGTAGAGCAGTCTCTTAGTGAGTAATAGGAAAGAGAGATACAGAATAATTTAACTACGTTTCTTCAAGTAGAGCTAAGTGTAAATTTAAAGAAAACATAAATATAGTAAAAGCTATAAAAAGTAAAAGTAAAATTTTTAAACGGCTTAATTTACAATAACCTATGGAACTGATAAGACAAAGAAAAGTACATTTAATTTGAATTATAGCATTTTTGTTGCCTGAGTCTAGGCTACTTCAGTAGTTGATGCAGAGAGAGAAATGTTTTCATTGGATCATTCATCCCATCCTGAAAGAAAAGTCTGATAAAGGATAAAGAGTTATACTTTGAATACCTGTAGGTTTTACTGTGTTAGGAGGCAGCGTGAACAACCAGTATCGAAGCCTAGCTGATTAATTTTTCAGTGGCTGTGGTGTAGTAAGATATTTAACAACTCTCCCATTGTTATATCTTGTGTTAGGGTATGGCCAAGTTAATAGCTCTTTTTTTTGTTGTTTTCTTTAGTTGGTTGTATATAAGCTAAATTATATACACAAAGAAAACAGTGCATAATAAAAAATTAAATGCCTCTTATTTAATAGCAGGTAGGAAGACTTACATCAATGTCAAAACATTTTTTTTTATATTCGGAACAGAATAAGTTAGAAGGCTTTTAAAGTTAATAGCTGGTACGAATGCATTAATTCAACAGCTAAGTAAGTGTTCAGAAATCTAGTTGCACTTTTTACTACTTAAACATTATTTTAAAACAAACTGTAAAAAGAATTTTCAACTGGATGCATGCAAATTTCAACTACTCTGTTGGAAGCAGTCACAGACATACCAGATAGTTTTCATTTTTTTCATAGCAGGAAGGAATAGTCTGTATTTCTTATGTTATATTAAGCTATCCACAACATACTTTCAAGAGTCTCATTTGTGGAAAATAGGTCATAGCCTGAGCATTTACTATCAAGAAAGTGGAAAAATATTTTGAAGGAAAAAAACCTTGGATTCTGAGACTATGAACTTGGAACAGGCTCACCATCAAAGACCAGCTGAAATTCTGGATAAAATTACTAAGACACTGACTTAAATTATTACAGAAATGACCACTTTATGTTGCAAAAGGCTGTGTAACATCTCTCTTTCTTAAGGTCTGACCTTGGAGTCCTTGCTCAGCAAAGTTTTGCTATTGTGAGTAATGAAAGCTTAAGATAATTCCAGGAGCTAAGACTCAGAATGTTTTTGCTGATGGTTTGTCATACTTTGCTGCTGAAAATTAATAGAAAATCAACTGTCCACAGCTTTTGCTTTCTAATATTCACCTGAATAGAAAACATTTGTAGCAGTCGGTAAGAATTATTTTTTCATTATTGTAGGCAAAACCTATTCCTTATAAGTTAGTGTGTGTTTTGTTATGTTTGTGTAATATAGCTTGAAGAGTGCGTGTTAAAAATCTATAATGCTTCTCAATTTTGCCTTTTCAGCTCTTGGCCTTTCTTCAAGGATTATTTACATTTTACCATGAAGGGTATGAACTGGCTCAGGAGTTTGCACCATACAAGCAGCAGCTGCAGTTCAATTTGCAGAATGTAAGGATGATTTGTATTTACACCATTTTCTTTGTTAGTTTCAGAATATTAAAGTAGACCCATAGCACTTTATTGGAACTCTAAAACTTGAAATATTTTAGTAAGCTGAAATCAAATTAATATATGAATAGGCAAAAGTTATTTTTAGCAATTTGAATGTAATGAAAATTTCTGTCAACAAGTAACTTTGGAAAAATTAATCTTTAGGTAGTTAATTTGTGATTTCCAAGTCAAAATTTTGGGAGCAAGAACCAGAAAAGCAGGACAGTGGCCAAGTTTTTATTGGAAAACATAGTAGTCCAGATAGGTTTAAACATGTGTAAGTTCTTTCTTGAGAGTGGGACCTGTCTTCAGGAGCAAGTAGATGTCCCTAAAATGCTCCAACTGGTATAGAATGAGGCAGTTTGTTTCTTTATGATCAGATTGCCACAAAAACCTTGTCTTGCTTTTTACCAGCTTCCCACTGTATATAAATCTTTACTTAGGAAGCCATTCTCTGGCTGTTCTCTGGGGCATTGAAGAACTGGTGGGTCTTTCCTCTAGGGTGAGCTGCTCTCACTAGCGTGAAATCCACCAGAAGAAAGGATTTGTTATTTGCTTAGAGAGTTACTTTCAATTGAGCAGATGAATCTTTTGCTGTGGATTGGTCTGAGTTTGGTAGTAAGAGCCATACATAACTTCCAGAAATAACAAAAATGCATTTACTCAAAATACTTTTCCACTCATCATAACTGCCATGTACAAGTGTATATTTATTTCTCTGTGTAACTGAGATGTTGCACTTTCAAGGACTTACACGTAAGTAGATACAAAACAACTTTACGCCTGACTTACATTAGCACCACTATCATATGCTTTTAAGGAAAAAAGATTGAATTCAACCTGTTAATAATGGGGCAGCCCTATATTTTTCATGACAAGTAACTTCAGAGTACAGAACAAATTAAAAAAAAAAGTGAGGGAATTCTATCATGCTGTCATTTACTCCAAATGCTGCATTTTGAGGTGACTCCGTTTCTTTTCCAGTTCATTCTTTGAATAAAAGATGCTTACTCATCAGACATTTTTGTAGCTCCACCAGAATCACAGAATAATAGAATCATAATGGTTTAGAAGATCTGATTTTTGTGGATAGTGCCTTGGCCATTGAACTTAGGGAATATGATACAGGTCTGGGAGTATAAGAGCACCTTACTGTGCTCAGCTTTTATTTTCTTGTGAGTTGCTGGAAAAGAAAACACTGACATTTTCCTGTAACATCTTGCCTCAAAGTTGGAAGTTGACATTGCCTTAGCACTGCTAATGTAGATCTGAATTCTTAGGAATACTGCACTCTTCCAGATTTTGCTGCAGTTAAACATGTGGAGCACAACCCCCTCCCTTTTCATGTCTGCTGTTTATGTGTAGGTATAGATCCCATTTAAAATGATAGTTGGGGAAACAAGGCAAAACCTCGTAGATGATTAGCCTTTTGCTTTTGGATCGAAATTTAAATAATCTCTGACTGTAGATCATCTCAACCCCTTGTCCTTTCAACTTATGGTTTTGCTGCTTTTGGTTTGTTACTGAGACTCTTTCAGTTAAAGGCACAAGAGGTCAGTGTTGTTGCACAGGACAGTTTAAATGAAAGTGGAAAATGTGCATCTATTCCAGAGATTTATTTACTTTAGTATGGCAAGTTCTGAGAGGAGCATGAGCCCACAGCACAGACCAAAACTGGCATTGTAGACTTAGAATATGATTGTATCTTCTATAAGCATATCTATAGAAACAGAATTTTAAAGGATTTTATTCCATTTCAATGTTAATTAAGAAATAATTACACTTAATACCTTCTTAAATATTATGTAAATACAACTGGAAGTTGTAAATAGACTACAGAGGTTAAGGGAGTTGTAAAGCTAGTCAGAAGAAACAATGTATTATGATATTATTTTTTATTATATTAATACATCAGAGAAACATATACATGAAGGTATAGTGGGATACAGTACATCATTCACTGCTGTTACACAGAAGTTTGAATTCCAGCTGGACTATACACTGACTTGTCACTCAAGAATCACCCAGCCTCAGACTGAAGTGAAATAATTTGTGTAGGGAAAGACAAAGTGAGGACAGTGTTCAGGGGAGATTGTGTTCAGCTCGTCTCTTGTAGCTGTCCATTGTATCATGTGTTAAGATCTTGGAGAACAGTGGATCTGAACTGCTGTTTCTGTTCCTAAAATTGTCCTACAGGTTAAAACAGGAAAAGTAACAGTCGTAGGAGTAGCAGGTTAGCGGCAGACCAACAGCTCTTAACAGGTCACCATGTTCTGACGTGACCTGTTGTCACCTTTGTTGTTTCAGCTGACCGGTCACATACTTTGTATGTCCATTTGGCTTTGTTTTCTGTAATTTGATTTAAAGTCGTCCTGGCTGCTTAAAAGTAGCAATTAAAAACTTACTAGACAAAGATACATAAGCTCTCAAAATGGGGACATACCACTCTTCAATGGCATATCCCTCTTGAAGGTCTCAAAATGACTGACGTCTGTCAAGTTTGGTGTGAATTGACATTTCACCCTAAGCATATAATCTGAAAAGTTCAGAGAAGAATTTTACTTTCTTCTCTAGTAATTGAATAAAGTCTGTCTTCAAAAAGAAGATTTAACATGTGTGTGTTATATTACTGTGCAACTCCATGAGTGGCCCACAAAAAAAGGAAAGTATTCACTAGTGTAGAATGTCCTGAGAGTACCTTTCTGACTAGTTAGGATTAGAGTCCGTAATATGACTTTGCTGAAATGTTACAATGATCTATATTCTTTTCCGTAGGAACAAGGCACTTGATATCTAGTATATTAGTAGCAACCTAATGGCACCTCAAAATAATTCTGCTCAACTGTACCACGCTAGGTTTGTGGAAGGAAACCCTAGCCCCACTGAATTCCCAAGTATGCTTTATATATGTCTGGAATCTAGCAGACAGCAGGACAAGGGTTTTGTGGCAATCTGTGATTCCTGCTGAATTCAATAGGAAAAAATGTCTATTTACATTCATGTAGATATTAGCAGATATGAATAGCCCACCATTGTACCCAATTGTTTGCCTGCCCAGATACCTGTATTTACACACATGTTATTTAGGACAGACACAGTCCTTCTGTGCTTTTGGCACAGTTCCACCACTTGTGACCTGTTTCTCACCTACCATATTTTTGTTATACTTAGCTGTTGTGTTGGCATAGTCCTGTCAACAAATGTTCGTGACAGTGCTGGTAACCTGACAGCAGATTTGGTGTTACTTCAGATATGCATACACGGTACATTTGTCTCTTCCACATGTGGAGACCACAGCTCTCTAGAGACTTTAGCCTGGCATTCACCATAACCTTTGTTTTCTGCACTATACCTCAAGTGGTTCATTCAGGCTTATTACTTCAGGTTTGGGCCTATGCCATCAGCAGCTTCTAGTTTAGGCTGGCTTCTCACTGTATAACCTAGAGCACATAGATAGTACAGAGCTTGCAACTCTGCAAAATACTGTGTAACCATACCTAAACATATGAAATCACCTCCTTTCTAAGGCTAGTGACATGCAGAAAAAGGAATGTTAGTATTCTCAACTATGTTTCCTTTACACATGCGTGCTTCAGTTGAATTCTTCATTACTTTGTTATTCCTATGCTTCTAGAGCAATAAAGTACCTTTTTTCTCCCTTCTATGTCTCTGGCAAATGGTTCTGTTGGTCTCTGATACAGTCTACTTGGCATTATTAGAAATTAGTTGTTCATCGTTATTTTAGAACTTTCATGAGACAACATGGTTTTTTGTTTTTTTCTTTTTCCTGCTTTTAGACCAGGAATAACTTTGAAAGCACTAGGCAGGAAGTGGAGAGACTCATGCAGAGAATGAAATCAGCCAACCAGGATTACAGACCACCAAGTCAATGGACAATGGAAGGCTATCTCTATGTGCAGGAGAAACGTGAGTAAAACAGATGGACCTTTTAATTTGATTTGAAAGGCATAGCAACAAACGCAAGGATGAGAAAATGGTTTAGTTAGCAGGACAACACAACAGCTCTCTGCTTTAATGTCTGCAGACTTCTGCTATGGTTGTTTTCCAAATACTTAAGAGATTCAAAAGAAAAATAAACCTTCAGCTTTTCATAGAGCACACAAATTAGCAAAGGTCAGATGTAGCGGTGATCAAAACACTTGTAAGAAAGTCAGCGCCTGCTTCCTGGGTCCTTGTGAGTAGGTACCTGCTATTGGCCACCCCACTGGCTGACTGGTGGAAAGCTCTGCTTTGGCTGGCTGCCCTACTTTTTGGTGCAGAAGCTGCAAGTTCCCAATACTCTGCTTTACCTGTACCTGCCAAACACTGCTGTCTCCTGTACTTTCTCTACCTGAGCAGGGTCCATAGTTCACCCAGCAGGAGAAACTTCCACCTTGTTCCAGGAATCTCAACTGATCCAGCCACTTTAAGAGTAAATACATGCACATAGTGCAAAACAAAGATGTAAGAAGTAGTCATCTAAATACAGTCCGTCAGTTTCAAAATAGCTGCAAATCTATCCTATATTTTATTTGCTTCAAGAGAATGAAGTGGTGAACTAAATGGAGGAATAGAACTAAGGTTATCTTAAATGTCTGAAGCTACTTGCAAGAGCACAGCAATACATCATGCTTTAAATGAAACCAGAAGCAGAAAATATGTGAAAAGTCAAATGAAAGAAATCAAAACTATACATCACTCAAAGTATCAGCTGCCACTTTTTTACACTCTAATCAGTATAGAAAACAAAGCTGTGTTAAGCAGGTTCATTCAAAATCCTCAGAAAAATAGTTTTCATTGCATGAGGTGCCCAGATTTATACATTTATTCATTCATTTTTCTCTTTGCTGTGGAATCAGCCTGACACTAGAGAAATATATAGCAGTGTTTTAAGATAGTATTATACATGCTACATGCTTGTGCAAGTTTGACATTCATGCAAACATATTAAATACAACTTTGCACCTTATTTCTCAATCTAAAAATAAATAGAAGGCATCTAGATATAGAATTCCCATGTCAGACTTGACCCCAGATGACCTCAGTTTTGAGACTATCTTCTTCATTGCTCCGCTTTTAGATGATAACTCAAGAGACTACATGGAGTTATAGATAACTGATTTTCCAAAAACATCATGAAATTAATCTTTTTGCCATATATGAGCTAAAAGAGAGAAACCTCGATACTTATCATGGTTAATGTCTGCCACTTTTACCCTCAGGAGCACTGAAAGTTTTAAGACCTTTTATGTTTTAATTGCGTAATAATAATAAAAGGAACCTGTGTTAAGTGGAAATCACACTGAGCCCTGCTAATAGGGGAGCACTGGGCACATGCTGTGCTTCATTAAATAGTGAGAGGCCAACTTGACATGCTCGTCCTGAAAAGAAATTTGTTCATTAGTTTATTCTGGACTAAGAGTAACAGGGTCTGTAATCTCTGTGTCGGTGGGGAAGGTACTGGTTGTGTATTTCCTTGTCATGCAGGTTTACTTTCCTACTAGAATCATCCTTTAGGTTCATGTCAAATTTTGGACAACTGGGTTAAATACTTGCTATTCTTGAGAGTAAAACTGAATCCTGTAAATATTTATTACTGACATTCATGGTGGTAAATACAGTTTTTGGAATAATAGCAGCAGGCCATAAATTGTTTCATTAGTAACAGACATAAAGTTGCAATGTATGTTCCTGGCTATGATTTTTAATGAAAAACAGGTGTCTTTTAAAGTCCCCTGAAACTGCTTTGAGAGTGCTCATCCTTCTTGTATATGCTAAAAGAGTTAATAAATGCCATCAGAGGGAAAACGTATTATGGGTACAGAACAACTACCTTCTGAGTTGACTTTTCAATTCATGACATACTTTCCTGCAAAATGCATTCAGTGGGAGAACTTTCTCCGAGTCAGCATAACAGACTGTGTAAAATTCCACATCTAAGTTTGTGGATTGCCAGACATCTGACTTACATGACTGATGCAATTTTTTTTATATCGACTACCTTTGTGGAAAGCTACGTTTAGAAGGCAGAACCATTGCATCTATAGCAAAACTGATCAGTTTGATTTTTAACACCATTGATTTTCATTTAACTGCTTACATTTAAAAAAAATAAAAGCACAAACCCCTGAAAACACTTTTTTTTTAACTCAGAGCTCTTTAATTTTAAAAGAATTAAAAGGTCCAGATATACTGTACTTTGAAAACAAACTATATTGTATTTTTCCCATTAGTAACTCCCATTGAAATTAATTGGAAAATCACATGTGGGTTGGAAGTATCATCACCTTTCTTATTCTGAATTTACACAGTATTTACAATACTGCATTTATATATATTTTTTTGCTTTGGCACATTCATTTGTGATGTCGCTGCAAAGAGGGGTCATTTTGAATGCCAAGCTCTGAAGCATAATGCTGTCCAAAAGGAAAGACATACTTTTCCTTTCTTGGTACCTCTTCACACATAGCCACTGTGTTTGGTCTCTTCAGCTGAGTACCCAGAAGCTGTGTCAATTCTAGTAAAATAAATCAGGCTGTACTCTATCATGGAGATCAACTTGCACAGAATATCCCACCCTCTATGCTAGATTTCCTATCCTCATAGGAGCTTTGTCCAGGTTACCTATTGATTGTGTGTTACCTAGTGACAGAAAATGCTGCAAGCACTGTTTGTTAACCAGTGCAGATATAGCCATAATGTTCTGGCCCAAGGGCGAGCTGTCACACTTCAAAAACCTGAATTATCCTGTCCTCTGTAGTGCAACACTCCTCCAGATGTACCTGCAAGAATCCAGGAGCTTATCTTGCTATCTCTGCTACAGTAAACGGATTTTTTTTTTCAAAAAAATTGTGGGACATCCTGGCTGTAGGTCTAGGATGTGGAGAGAATTATCAAAATAGTGGGACAATTTACTTCATGTCCTCACAGCAAGGAACACATTATGAATGCCTGTATCTAAGCTAGGTTTGTGTCTGAAGTGTTAAATAGCATTGAGCTTAAAGTAGTTTTGTGTTTAGATCCACTAACGGTTCACATCAGTGCCTGAGCAAAGCTCTGAGTAATCCAGGAAGGAAAACTTCTTCTGCATCAGAAATCCTATACTTCCCTGTAGGATTAGGCAGTGTGGTGTAATGTCTCCAGGATAAGGCACACATCCACTTACTTCGTGATCACTGTCAATTTCACATGTGGCTATCTAAATCAAAGTCTATTGAGTCCCTAGGTACATTATACTTTGGTATTGAGAATGTGTGCTGTTGTCAGTTTGTGGACACTGTCAGTTGTGTGCCACTGTTACAGCTGCGTCTTCCCCAGCAGGACCAAGGCATAAAAGACCGGTGCTTCTTGCTGAAGGTACCTCCTCTGCCACCCAGCATTTTATCTCTCATCTCTAAAATGCAATTATTTTAGAGTGCACTGTTCCTTTCCTTCCTTTCCTGTAGTGAAATCACCTATCCATGTTCAATGACATAAGATTAAATCCATCTCTGAACCAATGCTATTTTAGCCATTCCCTTAAGGTAACATGTAAAAGAACACAATTCCTATGATATTACCAAAAACATTTTTGGCAGAAACTCTAAAAGTAAAAGAAATACACTCTCATTTCATCACTTCATCCAGTTTTCTGGATCTAATACTAAACTTCAAGGTTTCCCTGAGGGAAAGAATATAATACCGAATCCTCTTGCTTCACTTGGGTTGATAAAATCTTCAACTGTATTTTCTAGGCAGAAAATCCTCAGGGTCTTGCCTGTCTCCTGCATATTTAGCCTAATAAAACGCTGTTCTCATCCAGTTGCCAACAAAAATTGATCTGGAATTTTGGGCAACTCTTGAGAATGAGTTTTTAGATAAATTTTTAGACAAATAGTTATTTGCAGTATTTGAAAATTATACCTGAACAATGTGTTCAAATTCAAAAACTATGGGAGCTTTTGTAAGTTATATGTGGATGCTGTTGTGTTTCATTTCTATATAATTCTAACTAACATAGTGATAAAATGCCAAAATAATTGCCTTTAATATTACCTGTCTTTAATCTAGGACCTCTTGGCTTTACGTGGGTAAAGCATTACTGCACTTACGATAAGGGAACGAAAACATTTACAATGAGTATAGCTGAAACAAAATCTGGTGGAAAAGTGGTAAGTTGCACGTACATGAACATGTACATGAACTGTATATTCTGTCTTTTACATTAAGCATTCATGAACTGTTGAAAGACAAAAAATGGTGAACAAAGCATAGGCTGTTTTCATACATGAAGCAATGCATGTCTTATAGATAAATTAAATACTTAAAAATATTTATTTTATAACATAAACCAGGCATTAAATAACTACAATAATGTGGTGGATGCGAATGCATTGAAAATCACCCACATTTGCACAGAATCATAGAATGGATCAGGTTTGGAAGGGAGCTCTGGAAATCAACTAATTTAATTTTCACGCTCAATGCAGGGTGAACCAGAGCAGGTTAGCAAGGCCTGTATCCTGTCGGGTTTTACATGTCTCCAAGGATGGAGACCCCACAGCCTCGGTGGGCAACCTGGCCACTTTAAAAAAGCTTTTTCTTAAGTTTAAATGGAATTACCTGTGTTTCAGTTTGTGCCCATTACCTCTTGCCCTTTCACTGGGCACCACAGAGAACCATCTGATTCAGCCTTCTTTACTTCTTCCCATCAGTTATTTACAGATAAATCACTGCTATGATCTGCCTTCTCCAGGCTGAACAGTTTCAGCTCTTACAGCCGCTCCTCATATGACAGATGCTCCAAGTCAACTTGGTGGCCTTTTGCTGTGTTAGCTCCAGTACATCCCTGTCTCTCTTGTACTGAGAAGCCTAGCACTGGCCACAGCACTCCAGCAGAGGGGAAGTATCACCTCCCTTAGCCTACTAGCAACATTCTGCCTGATGCAGGCCATGAAGCTGTTTGCCTTCCTTGCTGCAAGGGTGCATTGCTGGCTCATGGCAAGCTTGATTCCTACCAGGACCTTCAGGTGCTTTTCTGCCAAGCTGTTTTCCATACAGTCAGTCCCAACCTGTACTGGTGCCTTGGGTTCTTCCTCCCCAGGGGCAGGATTTGACATTTCCCTATGTTGAACTTCGAAGACATCCCTTTCTGCACATTTCTCCTGCTTTTTGCAGTTCCTTCTGTATGGCAGCACACCAGTCTGGTGTGTCAATCAGTCCTCCAGTTTTGTATCATCTTCAGATGTGGTGAGGCTGCATTCTGTCTCATCATCCAGGTTACTGTGAAGATGTTAGACTGTATTGATCCCAGTATTAACCCCGGGGCACACTGCTAATGACTGGCCTCCAGATGGACTTCTGTTGTGAGCTCAGCGTTTGAACCAGTTTTCAATTCACCTCATCATCTACTTATCTAGCCTGTACTTCACCAGTTTGACTATGAGGGTGCAGTAGAAAAGATCCTGTTGTAGTGTCTGAAGACAATATTCATTGTTCTTCTGACATCAACTGAGCCACATCGCCTTGTAGGGAGCTATCAGATTGGTCCTGCGTGGTTTTTCCTTCATTAAATTCATGTTGACTACTTCCAGTCACCTTATTGTCATTAATATGTTTGGAAGTGCTTTCCAGAATTATTTTCTCTATCACCTTTCCAGAGATCAGACTGACCTGTAGTTCCCCACATCCTTCCCGCTCTTCTTGAAAGCAGGAGTGACATTTTCTTTCTCCTGTTCTTTAGAAATTCCCCTGATTGCATCAGCCTTTCTGTTATTATGAAGAGTGGCCTCACAATGATGGTGGCCAGAACTAGGAGTTAGTCAACTTCATTCTTTAGAAACCTTTTTATCTATATCATAGAATCATAGTGTCTTCCAGTTGGAAAAGACCTTTGACATAATTGAGTCCAACCGCACCCATCTTCTGCTAAATCATGTCCTTCAAAAACTCACCTACCTGTTTTTTAAACACATCCAGAGATGGTGACTCAGCCACCTCCTTGGGAAGCCTCTGCTAGTGTCTGACCACCCTTTTGGTGAAGAAATTCTTCCTAATATCCAGTCTGAACCTCCCTTAGTGCAACTTATGGCCATTTCCTCTTGTCCTATCACCTGTCACTTGAGAGAAGAGATCAACACTCGCTCTGCCACAACCTCCTTTCAGGCAGCCATAGACAGCAATGAGAACGCCCCTCAGCCTTCTCTTCTCTAAACTAAACAACCCCATTTCCCTCAGCTGTTCCTCGTAGGACTTGTTCTCCAGCCCCTTCACCAGCTTCGTCGCCCTTCTCTGGACGCACTCCAACACCTCAATGTCTTTCTTGTAGTGAGGGGCCCAGCATTGAACACAGGACTCAAGGTGTGGCCTCACCAGTGTCGAGTACAGGGGCACAATCACCTCCCCTTGTCCTGCTGGCCACGCTGGGTTTTGATACACGCCAAGATGCCATTGACCTTCTTGGCTACCTGGGCACACTGCTGGCTTATATGCAGCCGGTTGTCAATCAACACCCCCAGGTCCTTCTCCTCCAGACAGCTCTCCAGCCATTCTTCCCCAAGCCTGTAACGCTGAATGGGATTGTTGTGTCCCAAGTGTAGGACTCGGCATTTGGTCTTGTTAAACCTCATCCCGTTGGTCTCAGCCCATCAATCCAGCCTGTCCAGATCTCTTTGCAGCACCTCCCTTCCTTGAAGAAATCTGCAATGGAAGTTTTTCAATTATTGAAAAATTATGGTGAAGAATGCGAGTCTCATGCACCTATTTTTGAATCGGTGCTCAAAGGAACGCATTTGTCAGTAAGAAGATGTGCATAGCAAAACCAACGGGCATCCTCAACAGCGTTTCAGAAAATGATCTGTGGAATTTCTTTGAAAGTTGGCAGCATCCTATGCAGCTGTTTGTCAATACAAATGGGAACGATTTTGAAGGTGATCGTAGTTGATTTTCTTAATTTGTTAAATAAAAAGATTTACAGGCACAGTCTAGGGGTTTTTGTGTCGGACCTCACATGTTGTTAGGAATTTTAGTCCGGTATCTTAAAGCATATTCTTTGGTACTGTTCATACAGTTAAATTCAAGATGTGAAGGCAATGTATGTCAGCATATTGTCCATGATAATTTTGTTTTGTTTTGTTTTACAGAATGGCCTTGTCACAAGCTCACCAGAAATATTCAAGCTAAAATCTTGCATCAGGAGAAAGACGGATTCAATCGACAAACGTTTCTGTTTTGATATTGAAGTATTTGAGAGGTTTGAATTTGTTTCATTGTGTTAACAATATTTATGTAATTAAAAATAGAATCAATTGCAACTAATATATAATAATTGATCCTCTAATAGGAACACATATTTCTCAGTACATCCAGCCAAAGCAGGCAATTTTTGAACTGAAATATTAATCAGTAGTCACAACAGAAAGAAGAGAAGAAAATCGGTTTCTATTTCTAAAATGTTTTTGAGAGAAAAATTCCTGCTTAAGAATCTGTGGGTAGGTAACAAGATCAAATATTAAAATGGAAATAAACTTGGACTTCAAGGACTTCAAGAAAATAGAAAAAATATACCCCTTAATCTGGATTAACTATATCTTTTTACACTTGTGATAGTAGATAGCGAACAAAATATTCAGCTTGGCATTTTTATGTTTAAGGGCAGGGCTTGCTCTTCCTTCAGTGATTTGGTGTATATCTGTGAACCCACATTTTGATAACTGTATATTGTCCAGTAGCATTATTCCATGCTTTTTAAATGCAAGGTGATAATGTAGGTCTGTTAGAGGAGGTAGGAAAGGATGGTGGATTTTTGGTTATTTATTTTTATATTGGAAGATGAATACCTGGTAAAAACTCTGTTGTCCATTATTTGTGAACCTATCATAGAACAATCACAGTTTGGGACAGTCTGCTGAGAGTTTTGAGCAGAGGTACACTACACTGGTGGGGGGGGTAGGACTTTTTAAAATAGACTGACTTGTGTGAATTAATTTCAAAGGATTTCTTAAAGAACTCATTTGGATATGATCACAAAAGAGACTAATTCTTTGTAAATACATGTCTGTTCATATAACTTTTGTAGGAACAAAGATCAAACTTGGTTCCCTCATCCCTTCTTTGATTTGTATGACTCTCTTTTTATGCAATTTCAAAGCTTCATCATCAGAGAGGATATGCTACTTCTTTAACGTAGTGGTTAGAGCACAGCCAGCAGCAAGAACATTCTTTTGAATCCTTTCAAATAAAAAAAAATCCTCTACCATGGCAGTACTCATCTCAATCTCAACTGGCTGTATATCTCCATACTTTAAAATACTGTCTCAAATCTCTCTTTTTAGGCAACTGTTTTAGTGCACATTTCTTTTGGCCAACTTTGGATGTCTATTTTAGTATATGATTGCTTTTAAATTAAAATAACCTACTTCTTTTTATTTGCTATGAAAGGAACATAGATAACCAGCTCAGGCACAGAAATATTCAATCAAGTTGAGCTGTTTTGCACTCTAAACCTCTCCCCAATGAAAAATGGGCTGTATTGGATCCTGTTTTCAGGTGTATAATTCATCTTGCAATATTGAGGTGTCTCAGACCTATTAGAGGGTTGTAACACTTAGGATAAGGCATCTTAAATTAAGTGTTACAGTATAAACTTTTGAAAAACAGACCTGTTTTTAGATCTAGCCTAAAGTTATTGTGTTGTGTCAGAAGCTATCAATTTTCTCTTTCTCTCTGTCTTTTATGCATTCACTTCATGCCAGTGTGCATTTGGATTCTTCTGACTGTTTGAGAAAAAAAAATTAATAAGTAAATGTGTATGTTTTTAACAGACCTGGAATCATCACACTGCAGGCTTTTTCAGAATCCAACCGAAAACTGTGGCTGGAAGCTATGGATGGAAAGGAACCAGTAAGGATATTTTTTTCATTTTCTTTTCTTTTTACAGTTTTGTGGCACATATATTAAAGAAAGAAACTAGTATGCATTTCAGGTAATGCTGTTACAGTGCAGGCAAATACAGCGTTGTTCTATGTGAGACATTATCACAAATACACATTGAAGATGGGTATGAAGTAGAAAAGCAGAACTGTTAGTGTATTTAAGCCTACTATTTTACTTTAGGATATTTAATGTTTAAGTAATATGATAGCATAATCTCTAATAGGATTCATTTTTCAGATAACATTTGTGAAGTGGTAGTTTCTGCATTGGTAAAGGCAAATCTTGTTTTGGACAGCATTGTGAAGTAAACAATTAACACCATCTTGAAAGGCACTGCAGAGAGCATAAAAATCTGTTGAAAGCTACTAAAAGACAGGCTTGTCTGAGATTTCTTCCTACTATTAATCTGCTTTTAAAATAGTCACCGAATGAGGGTGATGCAAGACCTGTATCCAAGGGCAAAAAAGTGATTGGTTTTATGAAATAGAGGAGTGGTTTTACAAACTTTGTGCTTGACTAAAACGGTACAGAAGTTAGGTATAGTAATTGTATTGAAATTTAACCCATCTGGAGTCTGCAGATGTGCCTTCTAACACATTTAAGGTGCCTATAAATTTAATGCTATTAAATCCCTAGTCAATCTAGAATCTCAGGGCCGATCTCAATAGGTTTCTGGGACACATCCTGCTGTTTCTCTGCAGTCTATGATTTTCTATGATTATCTATGTAAAACTGCAAATAGAATCAAAATACTGGGGTTTCGCCCTCTTTGGCTGCTCAGATTTAGTGCAGGGCTGTTAACCTAGGTGAGTGCTGTGAGGGAAAAAGTCAAGAGAAGGTGAAAGGCAAGGTCATCTTTCCCCTAGGAGCAAGCTAGTACACAACATGTTCCAGTTAAGAACTGCTTACAAACTTGGCAATAAACAATTTAAAGCACAAGCATTGACATGTTGCATTTCTTTTACAGATCTACACACTGCCAGCCATTATTAGCAAGAAGGAAGAAAGTAAGCTCTTTATTTATGTAGAGTTACCAGATATTGCTAGATTTCTGTTATGTACTGGCTTCTAGATATGTGTGTTTGTGAGACAGAAATTAATTATTTTGCATTTTCTTTCTATTACTATGACATAACTGTTGGATGGCACGGCTTAAACTAAAACATATCCTAAGCTATGTAAACTCTGAGAAAGCCCTCAACTTTTGTATTGCTATTAAACATAAATTGGGAGAAAACTTGATCGGCTCCAAAGCTACAATATATTTAACAAATCTGTAAAAAGTTTCTATCTGTGGTTTGTTTACCTAAATGTAAATACATGCCAGTGTGTTGAAATAATATCCATATATGGATTACATCTTTTTGGTTTTAGATGTATGTGCACCTATTACAGATACACTGAGTAATAAAATTAGAATATTTAAAGATGCTATGAGTTTCATATGTATAATTGTAATAACATTATATTAGCACAAGTATGTTATTAGCATAATATTAACACAATTACATAAAAATAATTGATGTGTGTGGGTGTATGTATCTCAGAGATGTGTCAGCTGCGGACATACATCTTCATAGGAGGTATATTTGAGATTCTGGAAATGTAAAATTTAAGCTACTTACTTCTCTTTTTTATATAGAAGCATAAAATATCTCAAGTTAGAAGGGACCTATAAGGATCATCAAGTCTAACTCCCTGCTCCTTGCAGGAGCATAACTGTGCATAACTTTACATAACTGTAAAAGATTTCAGTTTGCTTTAAAATGATCTCAAACTTTTACTTAGGACAATAAATAGGAACAATCAATGCAGAATTAAGAAACCATGCAGAGCAAGTAGACATGAAAGGTGTTGCACAACATGTCTGCTGAATCTTTTGACCCACCACTTCGAGTTTCAGTTTTGGTAGTAGATTCAAACAAGTCTTCTGCTTCATTAATTTTTGTTGCTAAGTAAGGTGATACGCCTTTATCAAGATGATCAAAATCATGATTCTTCTATGGGCTGTTCTGATTTTGGCCTTACCAGCAAATGGACTTGCACCTAAAATAAGACTGTCTTCTTGCCTACTTATTTTCTTCTCAAGTCCTCCTTTATACTATAGTGAAAGACTAAAAGTTGAAATCCTCTTTACTGTCTCTGTAATTGCCTGCTCCAATAGTTTCCAAGGGTGGAAAGCATTCCAACCTGTAAATGCAACAGTAGCTATGCCTTGTCCAGCTGCTATCATAGTTCTGACCAACTCCCAGTCCAGCTCAGATGGGCCCTTGCCAGTGCTCACGGGGACCCTGGTGTGCTCAACATAGCGCAGGGCAACAAATGTGCTGCTTTAAGATCTTTGTCTAGGTAGTTCGAGCAGCAAGCAATGAGATAGCAAAATTAATGAGAAGTGCATTCGCTTTAATTAGACTTACTAATTAAAGTCAATAACAAAGATTGTTTTACTCTGTTACAATTTTGTGTGCATGTGCAAGGTACAAAGAATGTTTTATTGAAACCAACGTGTGTATTCTGTTCATAATGTAGGTCCTGAAGTCTTAAAAGCTTTTTGCTTGGCAGAGGGAAGAGAATGCAGGAATGGACTTTTAACGCAAGCTTTCAGCTTGTATGTGTAGAGGGGCTACTGGTTTCTGTGAAAGACAGTAGAATATTCTGCTCCTGATGATACAATAAGGAAGTTGGAATTTCATAGCTATCTACAAGAAAACCTTTACAGAATAAGTATCGTAATCTCATGGATAGATGTGTATTAGTCCTTCCTGACTAACATGTGAATGTAGCTAAACGTGAAAATTTTATACATTGATAAGTTAGGAAATAATTGCCTTTTTTCTTCTTTTTGTAGTGTTCTTAAATGAAGCAGGTTTCAACTTTGTGAGGAAATGTATTCATGCTGTAGAAACAAGAGGTGTGTGTTAAGTTATTAATTATGTATTTGATTATTATGAGTATTTTTTCTTAAATACTACTGTGATTAATTTTATATGTTTTGCAGCTGTGCTTTGGAGTCCATCATTTGCTGTGTACTTGTCACATTTTATTTGTGTGCTTTACACTTAAAACTGTTGCAACAAGCTCCAACAACAGCTCCTAACATATAATTAAGGGGATTTGTTTAGACACTTTCTATGATTTCCTGTTGTTAAGACAGCTAAATACAGTGTTAGGCTTGTAATGTACATCTTTAGTCTTGTAATGTGCTTGGAATTATGCTTTCTTGTGGTAAAACTGTAGGAAGCCTCAGCTCCCAACTTGATTTCTGGTGTAAAACCCAAAGATCGAAAAGCATGATGGATAGTCTCTGCTGGAACATGTTTTTTGCAGAGCATAACTCCTATTATTTTAGTCACTCATTTTGCACATGGTTTATCTATTTTTTAAAAATGTTTAGAAACTAATTTCTAGTATTTGGAATGTATAAAAAGAAAACAATAATCTATTCATAAGGTGATATCTTGAAACTCACAGCAAGTTATTAATTATCCCCTTTCAAATGAAGAGGTATGACTGTATTGTCTTCGATAAAAAGAGATAATCTTTTCCTGTCCACGCACTGAAGTGTCAATGTGCAACTCTTTTCTGATCCAAAAGCTGTGTGGTCTCCCTGTGCAACATTGAGCTCTGTTACCTGTGTTTCTCGGGTGACAATATTATGTCACTTTTGAATCCCTGCTGACTCAGAACTTGCATTTTTTTTCCTGAGGAAAACCAAGAGGGTTTCAAAACAAAACACCTTGGTTATCTAAGTGAAATCAGACTTTGGAATATTGTTTTCAAAGGAAAAATGGGCAATTTTTAAAGGGGAAGACCTGAAGCTGGGAGGAGGGAAGACTTTTAAATCCTGCTCATTTTAAAAGGCAGTTAAAAACGATAAAATTATCAACACTGGAATACTGAAATACTGTGTTGTGAATGTCACTTTAAACATTATTTGTTATTAGTATCTGTGCTATTAATAAAACTGAAAAATTGAAACTTATGGGTAAACTGAGACTTGACTGTCTCTGTTTTGCATGGCAATCCATAACATATAAATTTTCAACTACAGCATTGCAAAAGTATACAGAGTATGGCAGGTTTTTTGGGTAAAATCGTTCTCTCCTGTAAATGTCAATCAAATATTAATTGGGAGGGGTGATGGTCTAAGCAATATGGATGCATAGTAATTCCACTGAAGTCTAAGTAAGATAAACTTGTTTACTGTAATGTGTTTTAAGACTGCTTTGGGGTCTTTTCACTTTTCCAGCCATCTCCTTGTTGTTTGCTGATATGGATATTTATATGCAAAAGAATTCTATTAATGTAAAATTATGATTAGTGGATAGTATGGTGTGGATTCAGTAATGCTCAAGAATAAATACATTTAGATGCTTTGAAAGCATACACCAAGGATCCATCATCATATATTGAAATAACCATATTGTCATTATTTTTATTGTGCCACTATTGTCCCGATGTAGGTATTACAATCCTGGGGCTGTACAGAATAGGAGGTGTAAACTCCAAAGTGCAAAAGCTGATGAATACCATATTTTGTAAGTATATGAAAAGAACATTTGTCAGTGTGCAGCATGTGTACTGTGGTCCCTTTTGCTTCAACGGCTGTGCTCAGAAGCTTGTTGTAATATTTGCAATGTTGCATGTGCACTTACAGTTACTAGATTGAGTTTACACTATTAAAATGAGTGATTCATCTAACTGGTTTCTTGTGTACACTGTTATTCAATTTATGTGTGTAATCAGTGATATAAATGAGTGAATTGCTGATAAAATACATTTCTTCTTTTAGCTTTAAAATTCTATTTATTGATATCAATTTGGTGTATTTCAGCAGTGTGCTAAAGCTCAGTTCTGTAACACAGCATAACTCAGTTTAATAGGCAGTTTTTCTAGTATTTCACTATTCTCGTTAATTTGGCTATCTGAGGCCTGTGTTTGAATGTCTAAATGAAATACATTAGTACTTCTCTGTGGACTTAGGCTTACTTTACACTTCTGTACAGCACATATGGTTAATATTTAGAGGTACTAAATGTGAGCACTAAATTAATTTTTATGGATACTTTGGCGGGAAATAAAAGTTTCAAATTGATCAGATTGGTAGTTAATCTCGCTAATAAGTAATCCCATTGGCTAAATGACTGTCAGACTCTGTTTTGCTGCTTTTCGAGTTAGTGTGTTAGACAACCGATAACACAATCGTAATTCAAATTTCTACTAGCCCCTAAATCTCCTCCTGATATGGATATTGATATGGAACTTTGGGACAATAAAACAATAACAAGCGGATTAAAAAACTATCTCAGGTAAGTATGATGCTAAACAAATCTCAGTATTCCTTTTCTAGTCCATTAATCTTTTGCTTATTAATATCATATTACATTTTGTGTGTCGATTAGTATGGTAATAATTGAGTATATTATTATGTTGCTTAATATCCCTGTGCAATAGTAAATCTAGAATTTGTTGCACACTTTCTGGCTTATTAAGATATTTATGCCTTAAATAGCCCTAAATTGGCAGTATTTAATTAATTGCATGGTTTTATTTAATATTTTCCTACATTAACCACAAAGCATGTTGTTCTCAGTCTTTTTTTTCTCAATCTCATGAGTTGTGTACCATGAGGCTTCTTGACATCATTACTGGAGCGGAATAAAAACCTGTGCAAAAACACAGGTTTTTATCTTATACTGTTGATGTAGTCACACACACATTATCCTTTTCTCTTAAAAGATCCTTTTCTCTTAAAATTTTTGCTAATAAGAGACAGAGTTTTCAAGAGTTATGGTACTTCCGAGATAACTTTTTTCTGAGTCTCATTATATAACATTCAAAAGAAACATAAGAAAAAGCATCAAATACAAATGGTAGGTATTCAGAGCCTTCTAAAAAGTCTTGATTTCTAAACTGGTCACCTAACAAAGGGCAGATCCAGAAACCTTTGTTCACTCTGGAAAATATGCCTAGAATTTGTAGTGGAGTGCTCATGAAATACTTCATTGGAAAGACTGACTTTGGTTGAAGACATTTGTGATACATCTTCAGATGTATTGTAGATATTGTGTTTGTGAAATTAGAATGTGAGCTAATAGTAGCTGTGTGTTTATGTCTATAAGGCAATTCACAATCTGCCTTTTAGAGAACCTCTTCTAGCATCTAATTCAGAATCTCAGTCCCAAATTTTGTCATGTTTTTGCCTTCCTTGGGAAAAAAATCGCTTCTGTACCATGTTCTGCAGCTGTATTTATTCCTGTTCTACAGTATCAAATACAGAAAATAGTGAATCTGTACTGCATTCAGTGCCGGTAGTATTCCCTTATTAATTTATATAGTGACATCAGATTCAACTCAGAGACTTTCAGACTTTGTACGTGATTGAGTTATAATGCAACTTGCAGTCAGTCATCACTGAGTTGGGTTTCCCACAACATGCTAATATATGTCATGCAGATCTAGGGGGCTATCATAATCAGACACATAAAACTTAAAAAGACTTTGAATAATGTTGTTTTTCAAATTTTCTTTTTAATTTTTTTTACAACCAGGTGTCTTTCAGAACCGCTGATGACTTTCAAGCTGCACAAAGATTTCATTGTTGCTGTTAGTAAGTAAAGTAATAAATACACCTTCATGGAAGTAATATTGTTTCTAACCCTTAATCTCCTGAGTTACTATGCTTATTTTTCTCCTTGGTCTATTATTCAGTGTCACTGTATGTGATAGCACAGTGCCACATGAAAGCCTTTAAAACTGAGAAGTCATCCGAGATGAAGCTGCTGAGTGATTTGTTCTGATCTTCTTAGAGGTTCTGTCTCGCTGCCTTCTGCACAAAATTTGGAACCTTGATTTATATGTTTGTTTGTTTTATACCAGCTGATAATTCTATAGCATTTATCCTTCTCATCCAGGGTCATTTATTTTCCCAGCATGCCTTGAGAAATTCGAGGGGTTGATAGTTATCTTATTTTCATAAATGGAGTAATTAGAAACAGACATATTAAGATTGTTTTCTTAATGACTCCAGTTTTGAATTTCAAGTTATTTCCCCATTTCTGCTAGCCTTGATAAGAATTTTAGACACTCAGGAATTTTAGACATTTTAAATATCAAGGGGCAAAATCTTGGATTTCACTGAAATGGCACATTGAGTCAAAATTGCCACAAATTTTGTTGATTCCAGTATCAGAGTTAACTGCTTTTGGCAAGTTACTCAAAATATAGATTTCAAGATGTTGTAATAAGTATAATCAAGTTGTCCTCATCATTTTAAAGGCTAATTGTGTTTGACTCCTTGTTATGCCTGTGTGCATTTAGCGTACCGGCATTTTTGCTGTTTGTAGTTGCTTCTTAGCACATGTTCTAATTTACCAACAATATTTGTTTTCTATTTGATAGAGTCAGATGATCAGAACTACAGAGTTGAGGCAGTGCATGCGCTTGTACATAAGTTACCAGAGAAGAACAGAGAGATGCTGGACATCCTTATCAAGCACTTGGTCAAGTAATTCTTTCTTGATTTTCTCTTTGATATTGTAAGATGTGATTGTTTCCTCTTTGAAATTGTCAGTATTGCTTAATCCATTCTCTGTGTTGAAACAGTGTTACTTGAAATTACATTTTATTTCTAATATGTTTTTCTTAACATAGCTGAAGAATACTCACTGTAGAAGCAAACAAGTAAATAAAGAATCACCAAGATGACCAACTATGTTTATAAAATAGACCCACTCCATGTTTTCATTCGTGTTCCTACTTACTACAGAAATTGACACTAATTAAACTTAAGAAACATCTAGAACTAAGATAAGTTGGTAGAAAACTCTGTTTTGAATCTGCCTCTGGGTCACACACTGTTTTAGAAATAGAGGGTAGACTAATGTGATAATATTTATCCTTCACGTTTGATTTTATTTTTCTCTCTAACAGCTCTAAAGTTGTGGTATCAATTGCAAACACTAATTTGAAGTATTATTATTTATATTTTTGATATGTTTATAAATGTCCAAGCCCATTTTTGAATCTCCCTTGTTTCACCAACTTCTCTGAGTATTATTTTAATGTCAGATGGAAAAGATTTTGCTTTTATTTGAACTGGTGACGTTTTGTCTTCACTGAATTACACTTAGCATGTACTGTAAGACAAAAAGGACAAGTTTTTACTCTCTAATGTCGCTGTGTATTACTAGCTATGATTACATACTATTATCACATTATAGTTTAACCTGTGTCTACATCAAATGTTATTTGTGTAAGTTGTACTAAATCTTTGGCTGGTTTTCACTGGTATTTGCTGAATACTTTTTAATATATATTATTCTTTCCGATTTAGTATGTTGTATGTTTTTCAGTACATTTATCAGTGATCAGGGAATGTGAATACTGAAACAGACAGTTTCAGTAGTGATTCAGACAAGCCCCGAGATATGTGGAAGACATGAAAGGAGTCCATTTTGTTTTCATTCCAATCATTACATCCCAGCTATTCTGCTTTTTTGATCACAGCTTGAGCCACAAATACAGCAGAACCTACTGCAGTTTTTTCCTTCCTCTTAGAGACATGAGAACTTTGAAAATTTCTTTGATAGGAAATTATGTAGTTTTAATACTTTCTTTTTAGCACTTTACGACAGTACCTGCTGGAGGACTAATGTGATAGGGAGCTGCTGTGAATGTTTCCACTGTAAAAACTGATTAGGCAGATCTTGCATCTCATTAGACATGGGCTAACCCAGAGACCCAGATGAAAGCAAGTTTTGTAAGTTCTGTTACTCACAATGTTGTTTGATTAGCTAAAAAATATAAATATAAATGCTTTCTAACTCTCTAAAAAGTTAAAACATTTAGTGAGGGATTAATGATTTTGTAAAAGTTACTAGTCTAGACGCCCCAAAATTAAAAATATGTATACGTAGGAACTGAGTTATTTCCACAAAAATTAGTTATAGGCAAGCATTTTTTTCTTGACCTCTTTTTGTGGCCTACTTATTCTCAATATGACCTCAGATGAATTTCCAAAGAAAAGCATGCCTGTGGTATTCCCTTCTTTAATTGTTCTCTTTAACTCTTGCCTATTGTAATTCTCTTTGCTGATAAATTTAATCTTATGGGTTTATACTGAAAACTTTCCAGTTCTTTCTCCAACATTCAATTCACTCTTTCTAATTTCTCATATAATTTGCCAGCTGTTGTTTTTGCTAGCAATTCTAATGAGACTGAATTCAAAATTAGTTTCTTGAGTGTATTAATTATCTTCTTTCCTCATATTTTTCCTACCACTCTGGAGATTTTTCAAGGAACTGATAACATAAAAAACAGATAAAATGGCAGATATAATGCCTAATTTTATATGAATTGGAAAATACGAAAAATAACCCCAACCTTCTGTTTCTTCATTCTTTTGTTTAAAATCCAACTTAAAAAATGTGCATCCTTTCCCTCAATTTCTTTTAGTTATTCAGTTCCTTTATGTTTCTAGTGAAAATACTATACCTTTAACTATGAGTTACGTAATGAGGGTAGCATTTTTTTCTCAGTTTAGGTCTAAGGTCTTTATGTCTCTGCCTACCTTGACTGTTGTGTCCCTCTGCAAAATTAAATATGATCTTGATGTTGTAGAACGTAGATCATACTAAAAGTAAACAAATAAAACCAATAAATCCCAAAAAGTGCCCTGCAGAGAGGTAGTGCTATTGAGTATATACTCAGTCAGCAGCTACGCAAACACAGGAAGTTTGGTGTTATTTTCAGATAGATAACCTATTTTTTTGGTTTTTTTAAACCTTCCTAGTCAAATTACATATCTACTTTAAAGAATAAATCATTCTTTGATATGATTTAATAACACCATATATTTCTAAGGTAGATAGTCAGGAGTCTGCAGTCTGGCAGTATCAAAAGTTTACTGGTGATGTATCAAAGGAAAAGATTTTGAGGAAGAAGCAACTGCACCTTAATGAATGTCTTAGAGCTACCTGAAATGCCTGATTATCTATTCAGTAGCCCAGCAACAGCAGGACTAGGTCAGGGGAAACTGGTAATCAAAATGATCCATTTACAGGCCTGGCTTTTTCTCTTTTGTAAGAAATTGAGCCTTTGAAGTGCTTTGTAGAAAGTCCTTTCTGGTAGCAGTGTTATTAAATTCACCATTCCTTTTGTTAAGGAAGCTACCAAATTTGTAACCAAGGAAACCCAAACATAGGACAAACGCTGCTTTCTGTCTTATGCTATAAGACACGTTTGTGTTTGAGACTTTACAGTTACTGTGCAATGTTAATTTTTTTCAGGTTTTTCTAACAAGCCTAGAGCTGAGTAATTCAAAACTCTATTTTCATTAAAATACTAGTGGACCCAAACACCCTTTAGTCACCTAAAGCAGTCATAAGATCTGTTACAGAGAAAAATTGATTAAGATAATTGGCTAAAAATGTGCTTTAACAAAGTAGTTATTTTCATTATATGGCTTCCAAATAATGATCTCTGCCAGTGTGTCTCTCTGAAGTAAAATTTCGCAAAGCTTTTTTCCATAACTTAATGAAGCAACACAGGAAACTTGTAAAAGGACAGGCATTTATTTTCGTGCAGTTTGTAATCGTTATCTCCAATATGAACCCCTTTCTCATATTTCTCCTGTTCTCTGTGTAAATGGGGTACTAGGATATTATTTTTAAAATATAAGGAGAGTATTGCTACTTGTACAGTCTATCACACCTCTGTACCAAGATAATTCTACTATTCTACTCATTCTGTGCATCATGAGTACCTACTCAACAGTGAGACTGAGAAAAAGAGTAATGTGTGAGTCCACACATGGACTTGATCCTGATCCTAACAGAATCCCCCAGCAGCCTTGGAAAACTCAGTCTTTTTGTCACTGCCTTTTTTAATCTTTGTAAAGGGATAGTATTTGTGTTGTTTGGTCATTTTTCTAGTGTTTGTGTAACATTTTAAGAACAAATAAGCTATCTGAGAATACTATTGAAAAGAAAACGTAGCAGATGTCTCTAGAAACCTGAATAATAAAGGCTGTCAGAGAAAACCAGAAGATAAAGTTTGCTCCTATCTGCTAATGTTCCAGTATTTTATAGATTTTTACTGTTTCTTTATTTTAAAAGGTACAAGGGTTATTTTGATCATGTAGCAAGTGGCTGAAGACAGAAGACGAAAATGTAAACAAGTACCTCTATAACTGATTCTATTTGGTAGCAGATTCATTAAAATTAAGCATTAAGGCAATTATCAGATCTTTCCTTGACACGATGTTTCTCAAACATAAGGCAATAGGGCATCTGTGACTGGGGAATCACTGGCAGTTATTTCAAAAGATTTATGATGATACTGTTTGTATTTGGCAAATCTTATTTGTAAGGAGAGAAAAGGAGCATTGGCTATTTTGATTGATGATTTTCATTTTACTATCTGATAAATTATTGGAAAAACTAAGTTTATAAATTCTATACTAAGATGAAGAATGACAGAAAAGGTACAGTAAGCAATAACAGAATATACAGAAGTAAAAGGTTAATATATTTTAAAGACAGAAGATGCCATTATGGTTGTCTAGTGTTATCTGTAACAGAAACAATCATTTCACTGTGTTTTCAACACATAAATAAAGAGATCCTATTACAATGTGTTTTCCGTAACTGTTTCTTTCCTTTGCGTGAAAGCTAAGGTCAATCCAACGTCAAATATTTAAGTTTCTGTATAATTATTGGAGAGAGATATAGTTAAACTTTAGATTATGTCAGGAACTTACATGTTTTCTGTAGGAAGATGTGCTCATTATTCATTAAGTTACTGCAGGATGGGAACCTTAGTGAAAGTACAGTAGTTGTAATACACTGCATTTTGAATCTAATAGAAGTGAACATTTAAAAAACATTTTTAAAGGAGAGGCATGAACTTGGGATCTTATTAAAGAGGGGTTTTACAGGTTTTTGCCTGTTGGAATTGTAGTATAGCACAACTATTTAATTACATATTGTTTGTGTTCATTTAAAGGGTATCATTACACAGTCAGCAAAATTTAATGACAGTATCCAACCTTGGTGTTATCTTTGGACCAACTCTGATGAGAGCGCAAGAAGAAACTGTGGCTGCTATGATGAACATTAAGTTTCAGAATATCGTCGTTGAAATTCTGATAGAGCATTATGAAAAGGTAGAAGGACGTTATCTGACTGTTCTGTGGTAAAGTGGAACTAAAATTTCATTTTCATTACCATCCTAAGTTTCTAAGAGTAAGAAAATTAGCATTTACGGAAGGTCATTGATAGAAAGACTACCGTTTTCCCATGCTATGCTATGTATCTGTACTCCTAGCGAGTCTTTTGTGGCTGTGCAAGGTACACATCAAAGGCATAATCTCCCATGCTTTGAAGGAGTTGCTCTGAATATTCAGTTGCTTTCTGAAGATTGCTGCGTCCTTCCTGTATCTTAGAAACAGAATGAGAAGGTCATAACTTTACTCCTAGCTCCTCCATCTCTCTCATGCCAGCTGTGTATGAAAGTTCATTCTTGATTAATGGGTGAATTCTCCTCTGAGTGCATCAGGTCTTGCTGTCCTTTGAGGATACACCAGCTGCACAGTGGAGAACTAGTCCTACCTCACGTCATGAAGCCCCAGCTATCCTTCAGTTTCTTTTCATGAGCACAATCTTCCATTTCTGTGTGCCGTGTTATTTTCCATGTGCGTAGGTATTAGATGAAAAGTAAAAAAGCAAAAAGAAAGCAATGATATGTTTTAGACAAGGTTTTATTCCTAGTTACAGGTTTTATCATGTCTTTGTGATTTAAAAGTTCTTAAATCATACAAACAAACATACAAACTTCTCTAGGCACTTCTTTTGCTTTGAAGAAAGGCATGTGACTTCCTTGGGGTTTTTTTTCCTCAAAGAGACCAGTGGCAGCAGAAGTCCATCTCAAACTCTTTCCTGGAACACCGAATAAGTGTTTGAGGGCTTGAGAAGGAAAACCCATGAAATCTTGAATGCCCACTTTCAGACACTACCATTGCAGATACCAACTTCTCTGAAACGCCTCCTTAGGTTTTATTTTAAAGTATTTGATTTCAGAACTCAGCAGAACAGTACAGACATCCTTTGCTTGGTCATCAAAAGAAATTCTAATTTGGGCATCTTTTGATGATATGTATCACCTTCTCTGATGACTAACAAAACAAATGGGTTTCTTCCATTTCACGTTATTCAGCTAAGGGGCAGGTCCTGGTCAATACCAGGATCCCCTGCACTAGTTGGTCAGTAAGTATTCACACTACTGCTTAGAATCATCAGTTATATTTCATTGGGCCTCCTCGAAACTGGTGTGATACCAATAACTTCCTTGCCTCTAACTCCAAAACATATATATTACGTCTTTTATACACTGAGTTTCTCCTCCAGAAAATTACAAGCTCATTCAATACGACCATGGCTGCACAACTAAAATCACCTTTGTTCTATTTCTCTGTTTACAGACTTTTTTTTTTATGTTGATGTGCTACTCACTAATGCCTAAAATAGTATTAATGTCCTTCAAGAGCATGTCAAGACACCCATTAAAGTATTTTCTACCGTAGAAGTGTATTTTCTTTCTTCCACTTCTATGAGTGGCATGGAGGTATCTTTTCATTGTCCACTTCATCCTCTTCTGTGACTCCCCTATTGATGAGGGATCCAGAAATCCTTACAGAGATGTATTTTGGCATTGCATTGTATTTAACCTGCAACATTTTACCCCTCTCTACACTATGGAGAATGGACACTTCTGATTTCTTAAGCAGTTTAACTGAATAGGCAATCTCTGTCTGTAAAACCTCTTCTCCATTTCGGAGAAATAATTCCACCTGTGGAAGCCGTAAGAGATACTCAGTAGGCTTGCAGTCTATACTAGGAGGAGTAGAAGAGAAAGGACATCTGGAAGAAAAACATGTAGATCTTTTGTCTATATTTTTTTTCTGGTTTTTTTGTCATCCTCCAAGGCATTTGTCATTTTTACTAGAAGTATCCAAGAGGGCTTTTAGGGTCTTTCAAGATCTCTACTGCATGGATCTAGAATGTTGCAGAACAGGTTATACAAATGGAAGCCACACAAATTACTGGACTTTTTGTATTGTCCTTACTGGCAAGCTTACCATGCTTATCAGCAAAGAGTTCTTTAAAACCTCATGTGTACCTCTGTCAAATCGCAGTAGATGGATACCCTAAAAATTTTGTGCAGTAATGAGGCACAAAATTACCCAGTGGTAGCAGTGATATGTAAAAGATAAAAATCAGGAGATATTCTAAAAATAAATATGTTCCTCTTCGAACCGAACATATTTGGCAAAATAAAGTGGTTTTCTGAAATACAAACTGGACTGTAATAAGTTACAACTATAACAAATTTCTGTGATATAAAAAGTTTTCACAGGAACACAGAGAAAATGTCAATGTTTTGGTAATATTTTAAAAAATATGTTACTTCTTGGGCAGGAGTTAGTGGTAAGCATGTATCATGTTTCACAATTTACTGTTAAGCACTTCTTAACAAGGGCTAGAAAATAAAACTATTTAAACAAACATTTTTATATAATTAGTATAAATTTTAAGTACATATCAGTACTATTGTTCTTGGATTGTAAAATGAGACAAGAGCAAAGCTTATGTTCTGTGAATTTAATCTTTTGCACTGTGTGAGACTTTTGAAGAATTAATTTCAGGTACAGTTGCAAGGAAAATAAATGTACTAATAACAGAAGTGTAGGAGTACCTCTATTGTGTATGTCATTTGTTTTCCTTTTTTTTTTCTTAATCATGCAGATATTTCACACTGCACCAGATCCCAATATTCCTCTTCCTCAACCTCAGTCCCGATCAGGTTCAAGAAGGACAAGAGCAATTTGTCTCTCCACTGGTTCACGTAAACCCAAAGGAAGATACACACCATGTCTGGCAGATCCTGACAGTAAGTTTGTCCTTGGTGACTCAATATCTTCCTTTTTAAGTTTTATCTTTTAACTTTTCTGAATAATATCCAGTAAGTATTGTATTCCAATAATTATAAGTGTAACACATGGGGGTTTGTAAGCTTTTTCACCTCTGTGAGTCACAGCTGCACTGTTGAATGACCGCATTCCTTGCTTCTGTCACGTGAGGAAGGATGCTGGGGTTTAGGAAAGTATTGTCTTGCATACAGTGTTCAAAAATCCGTTATGCTGGACTTTATATTCTAATGTAAATGTAGTCTGCTTTGAAATTCTGAGGAGTTCGTTATATGGAGTTCACCTCATTTGCTTGTAAGATGATTGTTAATGTTGCCAAATTGTATATAGAATCCTTCCTCTCCTCCTGTGATAAATGTAGTTTAGTCAAAGTCAAGAGATCAAAACTGTTACTTTTTTCACAAGCATGAAACTGTGGTCTTTGGTTCAAAGTCAATCACTGAAACTTCCTTTGTTTTTCTGAAACAGAAACAAACTCTATTATTTTGCAGAGAAACAATATACTTATCATATGTCTTACTGTTTAACAGCAGGGAATTATGTTTCTAACTAATTGCTTCTTAGAATGCTTAGTTTCATATAAACATGAGTATTAAAAAATTTCACTTTATTCATTTTTATCCAGTGGGCCATCACTTTTTTAATTACTGGCTGTACAATTGAGAAATATTGGAGCTGTAGCAAAAATTAAGTAGTTAACAGTTCCACTACTGCAGCAGAATTCCAGAAGAACTGTGTCCCTTGGTTCTTCAAGATTTATGTGAACTGGTACACTAAATTAATCCACAGTTAAGGTACATCTGCTCTTGAAGATCTGTAGTAATTTTTAAGTATGTAATATTAGGAAATATATCCACAGTATACTCTTGCACAAGTGCTGCATTTTCCATAGGTTTATATTACATGATTCCTCCCAGTGAGCATATAAATACTAAATGAGAGCAATAGCTGCCTATACATTGATTGCAATTGAAAAACTTGTCGAGTTTCAACGCTTTTTCAGTGTGTAACTATAATTAATAGGTGCCAACATGAAAAAGAGGCATTTCCGTGCAAGTATTTTGCAGAGTGTGTGAAAGCTCACATTTCTTCATTTAGACACTTGTGCTGCTGACTTGACTGAAACTAGGTCTGAGCAAGTGGCTCTCCGCTTGTGCTTTGCTTTTTAGCTCAAGCTTAGCATTTCCTGTACAAGTTCCAGTTAAGATCTTGCTTGTGTCTGGAAGGCCAAGACAGAAGCAAAAGTATTCTCCTTGACAAATATCTCTAGCTGTGGCCTGTGGCGAGAGACAGGCAAGAGAGAGCCTTGGCTTGTGACAGCAACCAATTCTGAAGTACTAGGTAGGTTTAAGTCATTGTTTAAATGACGCGTGGACATTTGACTATATTGCAGGGAATTAAGGATTTCTGTATGGCATAACAAAATAAGATGTAAATTTCAAATGATAGGGAATCATAGAAATTATAGAAAATATAACTAACAAAATTAGGCTTCAGTCAATCTTGCAGTTTTCAAGGGACTACTGGTCTGTAAATGGGTAAGATGGAGACAAGACCAAGTGCAAGGTCCTGCACTGGGGTTGGGGCAATCCCAAGCACAAATAGAGGCTGGGTGGAGAATGGACTGAGAGTATACCTGAAGAGAAGCACTTTGGGGTTGCTGGTGGATGAGGAGCTCAATGTGAGCTGGCAATGTGCACTTGCAGCCCAGAAGGCCAACTGCATCCTGGGCTGCATCAGCTGAAGTGTGACCAGCAGGCTGAGGAGGTGATTCTCCCCCTTCTCCTCTGCTCTCGTGAGACCTCACCTGGAGTACTGCATCCAGTTCTGGAGTCCTGGATCTGTTAGAGCGAGTGCAGAGGAAGGTCAAGAAGATCATCAGAGGTCTTATTTAGCCTGGAGAAGAGAAGGTTCTGGGGAGACCATATAGCAGCCTTCCAGTACTTAAAGGGGGCTACAGGAAAGCTGGGGAGGGGCACTTTATCAGGGAGTTCAGTAATAGGATGAGGATAATGGTTTTAAGCTGCAAAAGGGGAGATTTAGATTAGATACTAGGAAGACTTCTTTTTCCTGTGAGGGTGGTGAGGCACTGGCACAGGTCTCAAAGAGAAGGTGTGGATGCCTCATCCTGGGAGGTGTTCAAGGCCAGGTTGGATGAGGCTTTGAGCAACCTGATCCGTGTCCCTGCTCATGGCAGTGTAGTTCAAATTGGATGATCTTTCGGGTCCCTTCCCACCCAAACCATTCTATGATTCTGTGAAATGGGCAGAATCTTTGAGATTCTTGTACCAGTGGCACTACTGCTGTCACATCCACTATACAAGGTACTGGTGTTTGTGACATTATCTGTAGTATTGTGTGTGATTATGTGGAGGCAAAAGCAACTGTATCATGTTGACATCTTATAACTACTGTGCGGTTGAAGAATATATATTCTCCTTGTGAAATTTGTTAGTTATATCTCCTAGCTCTTTGAACAAATCCTCCTAGAAACGGATGTATGACTCACTAGACTGAAACCAGTCTCCAAGATAAATCAACCCTCACTGTATTGTAGGCCGGTCCTTCCTCAATTCTGATGAGTGTTGCTACCTTTCTATCATCAGATAATTTTGTTAGGTTATTCCCACTTTTTGTTGCAAAAGGTTATTGGAAATAAGATCAGTACAAAGATTTTTATATAGGTAGGTATATTTCTGTAATATCAATCTAATTACAGAAATTTGTCAAATGTTGTAAGGAATGAGCTTTTGTCCTTCTTCAGGGTAAATATTTTACGATAGGTATTGCAATTCAGAAAATGGTGTATCTATAGTACAGATAGACTTACGGTCTAGTCTTAGACTGCAGAGATTCTCGGCAGCTTGGTAACCAAAATAAAATGTAATTCTTGTGCCTGCAGGCAGTACAGTCATATATTTAAGAACATAAATGTGACAAGTATCACATTTGCTTTGTCCTGGAAATCCAGCAAATTGCTCACTGCAAAGATATTGCAACATTGTAAGCGTTTAATTTCCTAAGGATATATATCTTGCAAGCAGTTCCTTGAAAATGCAAACTTTTATGCAGAATAGTAGCCTGTAGCCCATTATGTTCATCAGGTCTAAAGAAATATCCTCAAAATGCGGCCCTTCCAGGTTATAGATGGGAATATGTGTGAAATGTAAAGTAAATAAGTAGATATTTAGTCTTTAAGAGTCACTGCCTCTGAAACCACAGTTTAATGAATTTGATGCTAGGTATAGTTCCAGGGGCTAAAGGTGGCATGACAGTAATGCACATGATTAGAAAATGTAATTATTTTTTTTGCATCACTGTCTTTTCCCTCTCCTTGCTCCTCTCTAGGTGACTCGTACAGCAGTAGCCCAGACAGCACTCCCATGGGCAGCATTGAATCTCTCTCTTCCCACTCCTCTGAGCAGAACAGCTCTACCAAATGCCCACCTTCGCAACCCAGGGAGAAATCAGGAGGGATTCCGTGGATTGCCTCTCCCCCTTCTTCTAATGGCCAGAAGAGTTCAGGACTATGGACTACAAGTCCAGAGTCCTCATCAAAGGAGGATGCAACCAAAACAGATGTGGAATCAGACTGCCAAAGTGTAGCTTCTGTCACTGGACCAGAGAATGCTTCTCCATCAACAGACTTGTCCAAAAAGAGTTCTTACGGTCTATCTGGGCTAAAAAGGTCTTCAGCATCTTCCCTCAGATCAATTCCATCAACTGAAGGTAATTTCCAAGATCTTTTAGGACATCAGTGTTTACTGTGAGGCATCGGAAAAAAAGAGCTGCACCTGAAAATTAACAATATCCATTAATCTTTTATGTTTATTTTTTAATTTTTGTGACAAGTTCTTTCAGTTTTCAAACTTCTTCTGTTATATTTCTTTTGCTTTTTACCTGTACAGTTCACATACCGTAAAATCTTTCAGTGTTTCTCTGAATTTAGAGTGCTCTAGGCTGCTGAGTTGTCACAGAGATCACTGACTGGTAAGGAGATTGCAGGTCTATAAGAATAGCTGGTGGCTGTGGTTTATCACTGTGTCAGAGGAATGATTCTTTGCAACATGATTGATGCTGATCCAAGCTAGCATTTAGATTTAAAAAGCGCTAGGCTTAACATATCTAGTAAGTAACAGTTCTGTCACTCCATGTTGACATGCCTGCTTTTTTCCTTTTCCTTTTTTTTTTGGCAATTGCATCTCTTCAATGGGCTGAATCAGGAGATTGAAGGAGAGATTGGAGGAGGGACAGTGTTGGTTTGTTTTTTTTTTTAGTTAGAGATCTTACAGTCAATGCCTTTAGTTGAGATAGGACTGAACAGATGAGATAAAATCTCTGACATGAAGTGTATGTCTGAAAACCTGCTGATGGAATGACTGCTTCATTCTGCACTACTACTGGTCTGTTACCCAGTACTGCAAGTAGATTATGGCTGAATGGTCCTGTATATGGACATGATGTGCAAGAACAACCACAAGTTTGCAAACCCAGCTGCAGGAATCCGATTTCAGTGCACAAGTTAGGACACCAGTTATCCTGTGCAGTCAGAAAAGGATGCTTCTTAGAACACTCTCAGAGCACCTAATTTGAGCCTATGTTCCAAATAAGCCTATAGACAAGGCTCCTTACAAGACAGAGAAGCTTAAAAACATAGCTTCTTAATTCAGACAGTTCTGCTAAATGCTGTTAGCTGGAGTGCCTGTGAACTCTAGCTGTACCTCTGTGAGTATGAGAGGTGACATAGCACTATATTAAAAGGGCTTTTCTTGTGTGCAATACAGTCTGTACAGTTATAGATTTGATTTATCAAATTAAAATATTAATTCTTTTAGGTAACTCATAATCATTAATTCCTACTTTTTTTTTTAAACTGCATGAAGCTTCTGTGGATCTTGAAATATTAATTCTTTAACGTGGTCTGATTTCATAGTGGATGTTGTTTTGAGGAGCAATTTAGACAACATGACTTCCTGAGATCCCTTCTAACATGAATTTTTTTTCTACACTTCTATGGAGTGTACTACTTTATAAGTATTTTTGGTTTTACTTTTTAGTGAATGTACTATCTAGCCATTTAAGTGCAATGTAATTTTAATGTCATTTCTTCATTCTTGCTGTTGGTCTTTTTCTCCTGGCTTGCTCCCTGAAAGGCTGTTTTTTCTCTGTCTTAGTAAATACTTTATCTACCTATTTTGCGTCTTAAAAAAATAACAAAAAATCCTCAACAGCAACAAGAAAAACTTTGCTTTGAAAAGAAAAACTTTTCACATGTTGTGAAAAAACTTCAAAATAGCTTTCATGTTCCTACGATTTGATGTTTTCTTTAGGTAACAAAAGCTGCAGTGGATCTATGCAGAGCTTATCTTCAACAGATATCAAAGACACACCAAAGGTTCCACCAAACCCTGATTTGCCACCCAAAATGTGCAGGAGATTAAGATTAGATACTGCATCAAGTAATGGCTATCAAAGACCAGGATCTGTGTAAGTCACCAAAGCCCTTTGGAGATTTGTGTTGTTAATGTATTGTTTATTCTAAAGTGATCCCAGATAGCTACGTAAGTACTTGAAAAAGCATCCATTAATATTTGATTTTCTGTATTTGTGAATTATTTATCTAGCTTCATTAAAATTGTAAAGAAAGAAGACACAGCACAAAGTCTGTTGAAAGATTTCTATTAACTTCATTAGACTACAGATAACATCTATAATGCTATTTGCTGTGCATACTGTTATGTCAAGAAGTTCATCAGATCTTGTTTGGGTAGCTCCAAAATTGGAGAAAGGGAAAAAGAAACAAAAAGGACAAGCTTCTGCTCTGAAATATATTTAGTTTGTGCATGTTCCTGATATGTTTGGTTTTTTCTAATAGTTTGGTTTGGGTTTGTTTTTTTTTTTACATGGAGAGGAGGTTAGTTCTAAGTCAGAGGTGTCAGACTCATGGCACCCACCGTGCTCCTGCTTCTGCAGCATAACGTGCGTCACATGCTGCACACATGACCATCGCTGGCAGGAGCACAGGGGAATGGAGCTCGGCGCTGCCGCCAGGTAGAAACAAGGTGCTGGGCTGGATAAAACAAGGTGGAGGGCTGGATTTGGCCCACGTGCCATGAGTTTGACACCCCTGTTCTAAGTAATAGAAGTTGTAATTTAGCTTGTTGGGGTTTGAGTTAGAAATATTTCTTAGTGCTTTTACCAGAAACTTACAGAGTCAGAAAATCTTTGCTGTAATCCTGACTTTGACCTAGAATTTCTTTGTTCCCATGAGCAAATAATTTCAAGATCTGCAGAGCACAGGAAGGTCTCCAAATACAGCAAAACTCCGTTCAGCCTCTCTACTTTTTAAATTGGAAGGGATCACTGTAGTCGTTTCACAGACTGTTGTGTCTTGAACAGAGAACCTTGCACAGCTCAGAGTTCCAGACTGATAGTGACAGACTGGCAGTAAAAGCATTTCTGATATATCTGTTGTCCATCCATGAATAAAATTTCAAATGTAAAGTGTTGAGATTTACCTTGATGACTCAATAATGTATGTGGAAGTCAGGCTCAGTTTAGGTTATGTCCCTAAGAATTCTGCTGAATAGGGACTTAAATTCAGCTTTTGAATTTCCTGTGTTTCTTTATTTTCAGAGTGGCTGCAAGAGCCCAGTTGTTTGAAAGTGCTGGTTCACTTAAACAGGTTTCTTCGGGGCGGTAAGTGCTTCTTGTTATTCAAAAGTTTGTAAAATCCTTACTGTTTTTCTAGCTTCAAACATTGAAACAGAACTGTTGGAGCTTTGTCTTTTGGACAGCATCACAGAATTGCCTGAATCATGGAATCGCCTAGTTGGAAAAGACCTTTGAGATGATCAAGTCCAACCATAGTCATGTGGCCTGCACAGTTTTTGAGTTTTATTAAACTCCCTGTTTCTCCAGAAAAAAACCTAAATCTAATAGAGTACACCTGTCTGGCTATTGTAAAACCCAGGGGAATTGCAGTGAGAGATACTCAGGTTAGTGTTCTGCTGAAGTCATAGTCACAAGAGTAAATTAACAGGATATAAATTATGATGAGGGTGCTGTACTTATTCCATACAGCAGTTTGTATATACATGCTAGTTTATGGTAATTGGCTCATGTAGACAAGTCTTGAATAACTGCTGCTTTAGAAAGTTCAGGATTAACTTGATCAGGGTTCCTGTCTTTCCCATCACCAATTCCATGCCTCAGTATCTGTCTGGAGAAGCTGTCGCACTCTATTCTCGATGATATGCCACAGAAATTATTTATATTTTCTTTACACTTGCCTGCATTTATTTGCTGGATTTGATTTAGTCTTATATTAAGTTAGAATGTTCTGAGAATTGCTTGTCTAGGAAGGAGTATCTTCTATATATTATGAAATGGCCTACAATTAATAGGCTAAGGCACATGCTCGAATAAATGGATGTGGAAAGAGTCTGCCTCTCTTTTCACAGTCCTTGCATTTTAAGTTCTTTGAGACAGAACACATCTTCTTGCTCATCATTAGACTTACTGATACCAGGAACTGTCAAGCTTACTGGAACAATCAAGCAGCAGAAAAGTAATAAAATAAAATGTTAATCCACGAATCCAAAAGTAATAATCTAAAGTAGCACCAGTGTGAATGCAGATGCCAACATGTGTTGAGATGTGCAGCAGTGGATATGGCTGTCTTCTCAGACTGATCTTGCAGGGATGGGAAAGAGAAAGCTCACCTTTAAAGGTCCATTAATTTTGTTCAAGAGAAGCTGCTTACATGAATCAAGGCTGTTCTTGTTTCTCATAGCACATGAACTTTAAGGTGTCTGAAAAAGAGGGTGGCCAGGGATAAAGTGAGGTGAAAACAGCAAGACATTAATTTAAGGAAGAAAAGTATAAGTGAGGAGACTGGAATGTTCTTCAGCCGGTGCCCTAAACTGAGAGCAATGACTGCTTCAACAGTCCTGCATCGTTTCACCTCCACCACCATTCTTTCTCTTTCTCTTGCTCCCTTCTTGTAAACTCTCTCCTGTTGTTCCCTCAGAGCCTGTGCCACCTGTATCTCTGTATAAAAAGGATGTAAGAAGCAAAAATCTGTCAAAGGAAAAATGTAGCAGTTTGATAATGGATGTGGAGAGCAGATAACAAAGCCAAAAACGCCGAAAGGCTTAATAGCTACTCTACTTCAGCCTTCCTAAGAAAGCAAAAGAGCAACAGTAACAAGGAGAATGAAAAACGAGAGGTCAGATGGCAAAATGAGGAAGAAATAAGAAGTAGCTCAACTGTTCTTATAGTGCTGCTTAAGACTGAGTAAAATTTTGCAATTCAGAGCCAGCTTTTATATAGCTCCCATGCATGCTATGAACATGAAGGCTGATTTAAACCGTTGTATTGTCTCTTTTTGCTCTGAAGTATGTAGAAATCATGGTAATTACATCTTCATCTACCCAGCAGAAAAGTCTTTTGAGTTCATAACTCTGCTATCTAAGGGATACATGCAGGACAGAGTGTGAGACAGAGAAACTATTTTTAAGTTGTCTGGTTTGAGACCAGAAGAACTCAAGTCAAGGTAGAGTTGAACTCACTCTTTGCAGAGGTAATTTACCCTGCTAAAAATAACTAGTTTTGAAATTGAAATTTTAAACTTCTGCTTGCCGGTGCATTATAGTGTCTTCATTCCTACTTGAAGGATGTGTTGACTGTTTGTGGTCATTTGTACAATAGGCAGATCAACAGTATTTGCAATCTCGCATTGTCATCTGTATTACAGCAGATAATTTTATGCTTGGTGCTTTACCATAACAGGGACCAGGACCCCTTCTAACTTAATTCCTTTTTTCAAGTAGTCTCTGCAACCCTACTTTCTGACTTCATATAATGTGATATATCTGTTAAGAGTGCATGTGTCATCCTTTGCTAGAACATTATTTGACCTGAGTGTTTTCTCTCCTTGTATACATGAGCACATGCTCATATAGCACTACCAGTCAGAACAGATTTCTTTTAGTCAGAAAGAGAATGGAAAGCCACAGTCCATGCTTTAGGATTGGACAGGGAAGACCAAAATGCTATGCCCTGTGCAGCCTGTACTGTCTTTTTTCAATTCAAGAATTACTTTAGCTTCTCAGTCATCCCATTTCTTCCTCCTGACTTCACGTTTATTAATCATCCATCTCCCAGACTGTGTTTTTAAGCTACTGTGTACACTGAGACCAATCCCTAATGCAAACCTAGTGTGCTCTTGAGAGAGGGAGTTTTCTTACTTCTTCCACAAATATTGCAGTTATCCAACAGTCTTAGTAAGGCCAGAGGTCTCTTTATTGCAGCTTCTTTACAAAAACGCACCAACATGTAATCCATGACCATATTTTCTTGACTCTGATTTGGAGGTACACATAAAGTGAGAAATTGTAGAATAAGAAGAAGGATTTTCATTAGAAAAGAATAAATAGAAAATGGAAAGGCGGAGTTGGTGACAGCAGACAGCAGTGGTGGGCAGCAGGATCTCTAGGTGCAGGGTTGGGACTTCATTAGGAGTAGGCTGACAGTATAAAGCCCTGTAGATCCATACTCCCCTCCCAACCATATAATTACACATCTTTTCCCAATCATTCTTCTGTTTTTATTTTCATGTTATATTTTGCATATCCTTAAATACCAGGAATGATTTGTCCAACCTAGACCAGTGTTTTCTACTCAGTCAAGCCAGACTATACATCTGACATCTCCAGGATCTATAAACCTTTCTTCTTTCTGTAAAATAATATTAATGAATGAGTCATCTCGGAGAGATTCCTGTGTTTTTATAGAATCGTAGAATTATAGAATGGTTTGGGTTTGAAGGGACCTTAAAGATCATCCAGTTCTAACCACTCCACCATGGGTAGGGGCACCTTCCACTGGATAAGGTTGCTCAAGGCCCCATCCAGCCTGGCTTGGCTTCCAAGGATGGGGCATCCACGACGTCTCTGGGTAATCTGTTCCAGTAACTCACCAGTCTCACAATAAAAAATTTATTCCTAGTATCTAATCTAAATTTCCCCTCTTTCTGCTTAAAACCATTACCCCTCATCCAATTACTGAACTCCCTGATACAGTGCCCCTCCCCAGCTTTCCTGTAGCCCCCTTTAAGTACTGGAAGGCTGCTATAAGGTCTCCCCAGAACCTTCTCTAGACTACATAAGACCAAGTCTCTCAGCCTGTCCTCTTATGGGAGGTGTTCCAGCCCTCTGATCATCTTTGTGGCCCTCCTCTACACTCGCTCTAACACATCTGTGTCCTTCCTGTGCTAAGGACTCCAGAACTGGATGCAGTACTCCAGGTGAGGTCTCACGAGAACAGAGGAGAGGGGGGAGAATCACCTCCTCAGCCTGCTGGTCACACTTCAGCTGATGCAGCCCAGGATGCAGTTGGCCTTCTGGGCTGCAAGTGCACATTGCCAGCTCACGTTGAGCTTCTCATCCACCAGCAACCCCGAAGTGCTTCTCTTCAGGTATACTCTCAGTCCATTCTCCACCCAGCCTCTATTTGTGCTTGGAATTGTGCTGACCCAGGTGCAGGACCTTGCACTTGGCCTTGTTGAACTTCTTGAAATTTGCATGGCCCCATCTCTCAAGCCTATCACAGTCCCTCTGGATAGCATCCCTGCCCTCTAGCATTTTGACCACTCCTCACAGCTTGGTGTCATCGAGAAACTTGCTGATCGTGCCCTCAATCCTGTTGTCCATGTTTGCATCAAAGATGTTAAACAACCCTGGTCCCACTACCAAGCCATGGGGAACAGCACTCATCACCAGTCTCCACTTGGACCGTTGACCACAACTATTTGATTGTGACCATCCAGCCAATGCCTTGTTCACTGAGTGTTCCATCCATCAAATCCATGTCTCTCCAATTTGGAGACAAGAATGTTGTGTGGAACAGACTTGAATGCTTTGCTTGCAAAATGTTTTTCCCTCATTTATTTCTCTTCTGGCTTACGTCCTTGTCTTGCTAGACTGAAAACTCATTACAGCAGGAGCGGTTTTAAAATTTATTTCTAACACTGTTGTTGTTACTATTATTATTATTGCTTCCGACATTGTTGGCTGTGTGTAGTCAAGCAAAATAGTTTATCATCTGATGAGTACTGACCCTTTGACTGCTAGTATAAGTCTGTCATTATGGGCTCAAAATAAATATAATAAAAGTAGAGAAAGTGAAAATGCATTTTTCGTCATCTAGATTCTGTCCAGTAAAGTCACAGAAAGAAGGGACTTAAAGGAAATTTGGGTACCATTTTCTGAAATAATTTTTTTCGCTGCACAAAACAACATGCATCACACTCTTCTCAGATTATTAGCATATTTTAAGAGAACTGCAATAGATGATGATGATATCACAAACAGCCTTGTTAGTAGAAAGAAGAGCATTAACACCATAAATAAGAGTGTCCATTTTCATAATTGTACACAAAAAAAATTCCAAAGAACCTGTAAGGCCTTTTCATTGCTAATGCTTCTAGTGTAATAGGGTTGATGTGAATAATAACCAATATAAGAACTTCAGTGATGAAATTGAGTGTGGAGACAATAACCAGTGGCTTAAAAATTGCTCCAGAATTATAAGTAAATGTTCATAGATTCTGTCTCTCATTATACCATCACACAGGGTTTGTAGATAACATTGGGGTGTGATTACGCTGTGTCAGGAACAAAGCAGTGGGAAAAATCCTGTAATTTATGAGCTTTTGAGAAAATGACTTCCTTGTAACTTGTGTTTGTGTATCTATCTAAATGTCACATATGGGGAAGCCTTCTCTTTCCAGAGCTGAGCAAGTCAGAGTCCATATTTTCTTAATTTCTTTTTACTTTTAAGCTAAATTTCCTTGGATCGGGTAAAGGTAGAAGCTCAAAACAGAATAGTTTAATATACATAAGAGAACGCAGGCAAATAGTTTTGGGCCCCCCACTCCAAGAAGGACATTGAGGTGTTGGAGCGCGTCCAAAGAAGGGCAACAAGGCTGGTGAAGGGGCTGGAGAACAAGAACTACGAGGAGCGGCTGAGGGAACTGAGGTTGTTTGGCTTGGAGAAGAGGAGACTGAGGAGAGACCTCATCGCTGTCTATGGCTGCCTGAAAGGAGGCTGTGGCAGAGCGAGTGTTGATCTCTTCTCTCAAGTGACAGGTGATAGGACAAGAGGAAATGGCCATAAGTTGCACCAAGGGAGGTTCAGACTGGATATTAGGAAGAATTTCTTTACTGAAAGGGTGGTCAGGCACTGGCAGAGGCTGCCAAGGGAGGTGGTTGAGTCACCACTCCTGGAGGTGTTTAAAAAACAGGTAGATGATTTTTTCAGAGACATGGTTTAGCGGATGATGGGTGCTGTTGGACTCGATGATCTCAAAGGTCTTTTCCAACCAGAAGATTCTGTGATTTCGGCATTTATTTTTCTTAACTTTTTCTAAGGGCACTAAAAGCCAACAAGTGCTATTTCAAGAATAATTTGAATAATTCTGCCTCACATTTAAACATTGCTGTTCTGTTTTATTATTGCCTTAAATGTCTTTTGTCACATTATGACTCAGATGTCCCATTATTAACTGGCTTACTAGTCATGCCACTAAGTAAAATTGGGTTCAAAAATTATCCCTGTGCTTTGGTAAATTCATTAGCAAATATTCATTGCAACTATAATAATTATTAACAGTTACTCTGCTGGTTTATATGTGTAAAATCCATGATTATGCCACAGCGGAAATAGTTGTTTTGTCAGACTGTTACTGATCTGGGTCAGTGTGATTAGAACATCTGTAGTTCTCTTTGTTATATTGTCTTTGTGGAAAAATTATCTTGATATTAAAGAATTCAGTTCTAGTTATGTGTCACCTTTGGTAAAGTCATCTAATTTCCCCCTGTATGTTTTAGAATATATTATGTAGATTATTATGTATAAATTTGTATGTATTATGTAAAGTAATGAAACTTCACAACTGTCTTGTTGACTGTAAAAGGCACATTCTTCATAACAGTAGGCAGCAAGGAATTTTATTGGAAAAATGCTAAACAGAACAGTCTAAACCAGCCAGAAAGCAAGCTAACATCTAAGCAAATAGATGAACCAGGGCCCAGTGCTCATGTTGTTCTTGTTAGCAGTGGGAATGTATCCAGAATGACAGTACTGAGAGTTAGAAATGTTTTCAGCATCCTGAGAATGAGATGCCCTTGGATATAGAGGGCACGACTCAAAGTTTGTGACTGCTGGGAATCTCAGCCGGAGAGTCTAACCGTTGATGAGTCAGTTATTCTCTTACAATGAAGGCAGAACATGCCACTTGGACCAGTGATAAATCAGCTTCAGAACTTTTTCTTCAAGAGGGAGAAATAATTTCTGGAAAGCTCACACATACAAACTTGGGAATATGTCCATCCACTCATGCCCTTTTAGAGATTCAGGTGAATGATGGTGTGTGAGCACTGATTGTCACCGGGGTATGAGGCCAGGATAGAGGTATGCTCTCTGCTTCCTTTAGGAAGCCTGTCTCTGCTTAACCTCACCACAGGAGCATGAAACTCCACAGGTAAAGTGCCACGAGCCCCACTGGCAGTAGACAAATTAAAATAGACTTTTTAAGCTAATGCTTATGATGTGGCACTATTATTAATCTAACTTACAACTCTTTTATCTCACTGTTTTGGGAGGAAAGACAAAATAGATCACATGTGACTTGCATACACACTCTCTTAAAAATATGCTAGGAATTTTAAACTTCACCTCAGGTCACATACTGGGTCACTGGCATAGATTCTGGCTGGAAGGAAAGCTGAATCAGAAATGCCCCATCACATCATTCAAAAGTGAAATAATTAACAAGTTAATCCTCATGTGGTATAATGTGTGGTTTCAATAAGTTTAAAGTAACTCAGAAAAACTGATGAACCATATACAAAAATTGCTTTGAGTATGTAAATAAAAGGAAAGATATTAGGTAAAACACAGGAATGTAGAGAACTCCTAATTTCCGTCTTCATATTCAGTCCTTCATTTTGTATTTTGCTGAATCATAGTGCTAGAAGCCATATCAAGAGGTGACCTACTCTGTCCTCCTTCTCTGGGATAGAATCTTTATATAGCTAACCAGTTCTTTTACAGATTTCTGTGTAGTGACTTTTTTACTTTTTTTTTTTAATGAATTTTCAGTAATGGGAATTCTTCAATTCAGGGATTCTCCAATTCTTGGCAGTTCCAGTGCTTCCCTATTCTAACCAATAGAGGAGTTTTCCAGCTACAGATTAACAGGCATCAACTTAGCTGTCTACCTGTAGATGCCTTCATGTCAGGTATTATTCAATTAAGGATTTCATTAAAGGTTTCACTACAAGTAGTGGAACCTGGTGAACCATTCATTGCACTCTCAAGTGCGCATCTGCTGTAGCAGAAGCCAGGCCTGGAGGGTCAGTGTAGCTAGGCACACAGCTTATTTATAGACATCTAAATTTGGGTGACTGAAGATAAACCCCACCCCAGACACAATTTAAATCTTCCTTGCTGCAGTTTAAATCTAAGACCTTTTTACAGTCAGCTTGGAGAACAGATTTCTCTTTTTTTGTCTCATATTTCCCTTCTATCTATTGTTTTCTTCTGTAGACGGTACAACCATATTTTCTCACAAGTCATTTCTTAGACCATTAATGACCATTTCTGAACTGCCTCCAGGCAGTATATGACTTGCTTCAAGCAGTATGCCCGATTCAATAGTCATTTGAATGAGATCTGCAACTAGAATAAAATAATCCTTTTAAAAGTTATAAATTACATACTTCTTTAAACCTCTGAGTAGGATGTTGGTCTCTTTTCTGCAATAACATGCTTGTTAACTCTAGTAAGCTTGAAATTATTGTCTGCTATAATTCTACTCATCTGAACTGCTATGTAAGTAGTCATTGCCATCCTGTATTTGTGCAAATGATTGTTCCTGCTCTTCTCAGGTTGTAATTTAATTTCATTATATGTTTTTCCATGTCATCTCATTTATTGCAAACCTGTATTTTTTTTTCTTTCAGACAAGCAAAAGCCATGTATTCCTGTAAGGCTGAGCATAGTCATGAGCTGTCTTTCCCACAGGGGGCAATATTTTCCAATGGTAAGATATGTTTTGTATTCTCTTTTTACATAAAATAAAATAGATAAAACTTAACTGTTTTCAGAAGATAAGAGAACGTAATTCCATTTTCAACTTCAAAAATCAGGGCTTGCCCTGATTTTTCAATTGCTCTTGAATAAACACTGTCTAAATAAATATATGAAACATATACAGGTTTTTTTAAGTGTTAATTAATTGTAAATATATTTTTTTTGTCTGGCTGTTGTTTTTTTTTGCAGTGTATCCATCAGTAGAACCAGGCTGGTTAAAAGCAACTTATGAAGGCAAAACGGGACTCATTCCTGAGAATTATGTTGTCTTCCTCTAGTAATTTTTAGTGGACAGCAATATCTTCATGGTATCCATGGTAACAAATAATAAGCACTATGATTTTTATCTGACACAGATATGGGATCAGCCCGTTAGCTGAGTGGTAGATTTCTTTCAGATACTGCAGCTGCAGGTTACACAGCTCCCTATCAACGGAACAGAATGTAATGAAACAGTTAACAGTTTCTGTACTGAAGACGGTACTCTGTTTAAATAACTTCCATTGTTTGCAAAGGTTGTTCTGTTCTTCTTTTATGGGTAAGGAACACTAGAGCAATAAAATCAAAAAAGATGCCGTTTAGCTGCAGACCTTCAAGTCCTAGGATGTTGCTCACAGAAGTGTGAAATTTAGAGGCAATGCACTCTGTGACATTTCTTGCAATCTGTAGTTCTTAATATAGAAAAATGTCTTTTTTTCCACAATGTAAGTAATGCTTCTATTGTGATTGAAATTCTCCCTTAGAAAACTTGATTCTAATTAGTCCTAATCATTTCAAACAAGAAATGAGTTTTCCATAAATCAGAAGTTTCAACTTCTGTTAGTCATTGGGATTACAATGTTTTAGAATTTATGCAGCTGATAATAAGTTTATACACTGCCTGAGCAGTAGTGCTTATTCAAAATGTGATATGTTAATGAATGTTTTATTCAAATAATTTTTAGATTTATTTCCTCCTTGCTATATCAGTATAGATAACGTTAGCAACTTTTATTTCAAGGATACCTGTCATTGGGAAGATATTCTCAGTGTATCTCAGAAAAGCATCTGTAGAAAACAGAGAGATGCTGGAACGATTGCTAGTTGTGTCAAGTGAGCAGTGAAAAACAGCAGCATGTTTTGAAACCTGAGATAAATTGTAACTGAATCCTTTTCCAACTTTTTCCATTGCATATAAGACAAATGGCCTGTGAAGTAGCTAATTTTATAAGCTATGAATGCTAGAAGTTCCACGTAGCAATAAAAGTATTTAGTATTATTTCTCCTGACTTCTGCTAAACTAGTTTACAGAGATCTCTCCCCTTCCAATGACTAGAAAAGCTTTAATTTTCAAAGATTTTGTAAAGATCCATTGATTGCTCCTGGTAGGAATGAAAGAGAAAATAACCAAAACCCACTAAAGTCAAAAGAACACAAAACCATAAGCAGATTTCTAAATCTCAGTGTGTTCCTTGCGTGCCTTAAGGGGAAACTTGATTTGCTTTCTTTCTTGGCTGTTTACCATGTCTGAATGAAAACCAAGATGTTTAAGCTCCATATTAGTAACTCTCCAGCATTAGTGCTTCAGAAAGAATTCAGTGTTTCATTGACCTATCTAGGCTTATTTCTTTCTTCAGTAACACAAATCAATATATAAATCTTCTGTTGATTTCTAGGTTGTACACTACTTCCAGAAAGTTTAAAGAAGAACTTCTGTTAGGACTAAAAGCATCAATAATCTTTCAGTTGCTCCTTTTTTTTATATATATAGCCTTTTGCCTTTTTCTTGTTTAAATTAGAAAATATGATTTATTGCAAACTTAAAACACATCAGAACCTTCTTTACTTGTATGTAGTGCATGTTTTCTGCAGAGCAATTCTGTATTTTAATTGACTGGTGATAAAAACCTGCAGGATCCTTTGCCTTGCTAACTAAAGTATCAGGTGGTGATCAGAGAAGAAGAGGGGCTGGAAAAGCATCCTCCTGGAAGTCGTCTAGCTTTTCATAGGGGGAGTCTGAGTAAGACTGCAGGCAGTTGAGGACTGCTTCCTTGAACTGGTGATTGACTGATCTGCGTTCTTCTTTCACTCCAAACCATTTGCATTAAGTCCCAAATCATGTTTTGCTTCATCTTAAGACCAGACTGTGTTCAGCTCATTGTGATGAAGGATTGTTTCAGGCATTGTCACAGGCAGAGAAGGGAAACGTACTCATCTAATGTGCCCAGAGCAGATGTGAAAAGAAGTGAAGGTCTTTTCTTATCAGATTGAGTTTTTCTTATTTTTAAGGCAAGCCGGGATTTCTTAATTTGCACGATGCCTGCAGCTGCCATTGGTGTGAGAAAATCAGCTTGGTTTTGGTTTTGTTTTTGATGTATTTCACAATCCAAAAACTGCAGGGTGTCAAAAGGCTTACCTCTGGTGACCTTCCCAGGAGAAGTGCTGCTGCAGACAAAAAGGAACAGAAGGGGAGACAGCTTTGCGCAGAGGCTGGTGGCCCAGCGTGTGTTAACTCAGACAGAGAAATGCAGTGGTCTGGGCAAGAGTCCCAACTTCTTCTATCTATTGCACCAGGGTCAGTGCAAACTGACTTTTGTTGAACATCACTTGATGGCTTCTTATACTTCTCACGAGCAATTTAATTGTTTGAAAATTCTTGAGGAACAGTGAAATAGAAAATGCTTGCTCTTAATTTGCTTTTCTTTAGCTTAATTTAAAAAGAAGGGGCGTAAAAGCTAGCCTTAAATACTCTCACAACCTGAGTGTATGTCTAGGTATACTCCAGTATCATCTTTTTAAATCAGTGGATCTGAGTGCAAGCTGGAGGATTCAAAGATGTGAAGTTCATTAATTTTTTTTTTAAAATGCAAAGTTCAGTTACAGATTAAATAAGTAGAGACTGTAAGTGCTCACAGAAGGTTGTAGAAGGACCTGGAGGAATCCCTGTGGAGGAAAGGTGTTTTGTCTGTTCTTATGCATTCATCTCACAGTAAAAGAATTCATAAGAAACTGGATCCCATTCATTCTGCTGCTCACAAACAAATCTCTGTTTTCCTCTGTAAGGCTCTGCACTTTTCAGGCCCTTCTTCTGAACCTACACATGACAACCAAATTAATAATTTTTAAGTAGCTTAGCTTTAAAACAGCATTCCCATCTGAAAAACATTATGCCCATTCTTAATTACAGTTAACTACTCACTCTCAATGATAGTTCATTTTTTGAAATGTGTTATTTTCTTTTCCTCTCTTCTGCCGTACATAACAAGCACTTTCTGTATAATCTCACTGCTGGGTTGTGGATGCCCCAGCTCTTCCCTGACTTTCCAGGAGGCAGTTTATCTCTACAATGACCTGGAAAGTTAAGTAAACTAGGTGTTCAAAGACTGAAATGGAGGAGAGGGCAGCACCAAATCTCATCTAATGATGATACTCTCAGGCCTGACCAAAAATCCCTTTTGATAATCGCAAAGGATCAGAAATCCATTGCAACATTTAAATGAAGATATAATATCTTGATAGTGCCTTGCCAGAAAATTAGGGCAAGCTGAACTAAATTAGTTCATAGTATTGATTTACTGGTTTTTATGAAAGTCAGATTCACTCTACAAGCCAAGGTTGTGCAATTTTATTATTGTAATTATTATTATTATCCTTCCTACAAGGATGCAGCAGGTTCTTTTCCAAGATGTCACTGTAGAACTAAAGGTAGATGAAACATTGTGATTGCTGTTCGTCTTGTGGAAATACTGTCTGTACCCACAATGTGTGTAATTAGCCATGTTTTTCCTTTGTTAAACCTTTTGGTACATGTTGCAGCACAACATGCATCAAATTAATAGTGTGAAGGACTGATATATTGTATGATAAATATGTAAAGTATATTAATATTTTATATTCACACTTTTTATTAATGATGATAAAGATGAAATAATATTTTTGGTGTATTTCCTATGAGTTCAGTATTAAAATGTCCTTGCCATATTTCGGCATTTAGAGTTATATGTAACAAAACTCTTAAATTAAACCATAGCTATCACTGATGTCACTATAAAGTTCCATGTTTGATTATGTCTGGAAGAAAAATGATGCGGAGATTTGCTGACCAGTGCTCTTCTATGGTAGTAATAGTAACTTATTTTTCTTTTGTATATTTTCTGGTGATAATCTCTATTCTTTGCCTGTAAGCAAATTGAATTGTAATGTGCCTTTAGGAAAGACATGTTAAGAGAGGAAAAGTTGCAAAATTCAGCAATTCAGAACAATAATTACAATAACAAAAAAGCACTGTATGGGAGTAATTGGATTTTTTTTTTTTACATTTCTCCACTGATCTATTTGCTACTTAATAAGATGACATCAGAATAAATAATGAAAGTAAAAAGCATATTGTTCCTCATATTTCTTTTCCTAAGGCAGCAATTTTGCTCAGTTGTTCAATTTTGGATTGAGCAGCAAGAAGAGAAATCCCAGTAGGGAAAGCACATCCTGCAGACTGGGGTGGATCTTCTCCACTGATGGAAACTCTCAAACCTCTAGTGAATTCAAAGACAGACATTTGACAACCTATAGCAGGGGTCTGATGACCAGAAGCCCCCAGAAAGTAAATGGAATATTCTGTTAATAGGGTAATGTATGATACGGCTTGGCATTTTCCTTGCTTTCAGCAGGGTGCCCTATATGAATTATTCAATTACCAGAGATCAAGCTATAGGCAAGGTTCTCTCTCGCTCTTTGTGGTCACACAGCCCTGAAAACCACTGCTGCTGTGGCCCTTCCAGTTACTGCTCATGCCAAAATCAGGCTGTTGAGCAGGCTTTTTAAGTACAAGTTGGGAGGTCTCCTTTTTTTTGGATAAGATTTTTCATGGGCTTTGTGAGTTTGATTTGTTTTGTTTTAATAAGCTTCTTGGTATCCAAACAGCTACTAATTCAATGTTATAATTCAGTCACTGAAGATCATAGCATTGTTCTTCTTGTCCTGTATGTGGCAGTATTTAATAAGTCATGGGATTGTCCTTGTTTTAAGTGTAGGGAATGTTGCTTCAGCCCTTGGATGTCTCACCTGAAAGCTTTTCTTCATCTGAGCTTTTTGCAGGTGTTTTATTGGGACTTGTCATTAAAGTTCTAGCACGAAAGATAGCACCGGGATCTCAGCACTACAGGAGTTTCTGTTATAGCAATGGGCAAAGCAGCTGAACAGGGCACATGGATAATATCAATTTTCAATCATATTTATGACAATTTCAGAGGTGTTAGAGTTTATAGGGGTTACTTTAGATGTGATATGGTATTTTAATAGGAAAGTATATACAATCAATAACTATATATCTATTTAATAAAGTCCTACTAAATTATCTTATTGAACTCTCTGTTTATTTTGTAGTGTGTTTTCAATAATTATCTGCACTCTGTATATATCTACATGTATCTACATGTAAATAAATGGCATGACATGCATAAGCTGACTTGCAGACATGTACTTTACACTGTATTTTGAAAATTTGGAAAAACATTTTTTCAAAATAAAAAGCCTTTCTACACAAACTGATCTTGTTGTTATTTTTAAATGTGGGGATCCGGTTAAGCCTTTTCTTTTTTCCAAGTAATAACACTTGCATGTGACTCTCATCCATGCCTTCATTTTTGAATGACGTTTCACCCGTGAGAATGATTTTCACAGAAGACATTGCTCCTAATGTTGGACAATGGGCATGTGTGTGGCAGTAGTGTCCAACATTCACAGCTGGTGTCCTGGTCACATGGGAGTCTCCAAAGATGTGGCTTGTGAGGAAAACTACATGATAACTTCACGTGTTATGTAACAATAAGCACAACGCTGGCATATAAAAACATCACTGATGAGGTCTTTGTCTCTGAAAATTAGCAGGTGGGTGGCTCGTGCTCTGAAAATTAGCAGGTGGGTGGCTCGTGGGAGGGGGATTTAGTGACCCAATCCCAACAATGCTGCCTGTTAGGAAAGTAACATGAGCGGAGTGGTTTCTGTATTATTAGAGTTTTCTGCACTTTCCCCATGGAGATGCAGGCTCCTTAGCTTGAAAATCCCCTAATCTGCAAGTGTGAACACAGCCCAAGACTAGTCTGGGGTCTAGACTAAGCCCTAAAATAGATCTCATCACTCACTTTCCCACTGTATTTAGGGCCAATTTATGTGGCATCATGGAATAAGTGTAGGATCTCACCCTTTTCCTGAGATACAGATATTCTGCCTTGCTATGTTGCAACTTTACAGTGAGCACTTAAATGTAAAAAGACTAAAATTCCTTTTAAACTAACTCAATGTTACCACTGAATTGAAAACTCACAAAAAATGAGGCACTACCCGTGTTTCTTACCTGGAAGGGCAATGAGGGACTTCATTATTTGGTTGCATTAAGGCACCTTACAGCACAAGATTCTCATCTGGTTGTAGAAGTGGATCTGCAGACTTTATTGCTTGTTAAACTTTGAACGTGAACTATAGAGCAGATGACTTGTGGAATAGTTATGGTATAAAACAGACTCTGGGATGAGCTGTGGCAGCACGGAGCCCCTACAACTCTTGTCCAAAGGAAAGCAGGGTGTGAGTGGGGTCTGCAGCCGGGCCAGCTGTAGCCACCCGCACTTATAAAGAGGAGAAATTTCAGTGATCCAAGGAAACAGCTTAGGCGTAGAGTGAGTAGGCTGCAAAGTCAGTTCAGGTCCCAGCTGGGAATGTTTTCTTGTGAACTTGGCATGATTTATTCCTTCAAAACCTACCTGCCTCTCCAAGATGAACACTGTGCTTATTGAATACGGTAAATAAGGTATTTGCACTTTCATCTTTTTACTCCGTATTTACAAAGCTTTTCCTGTGTAATTTGGATTAATCACTGATATGGAAAGAAAGTATTGAAAGATATTCTTGGCTTCTTTTGCAATGGTTGGCTGCTTTTCTATTGTATTTACGGCAACAAGCTCAAAAGCTGAACTAGCCTAGAGCAAGTGCCTTTGCCAAAGATCATGGTGTGCTTTTTTAATGTAAACATGCAGGGATTCATAGGGAACATTGAGTGACCTCCACAGCTGGTACAGAAAGGAGTCTTTAATTCACTTGAAAGTACTTTGGTAATTGGAATACATCTTTCTGCCAGTATAATTGAGGAGCTGATTAGTTAGACTTAGCACGGGTGTATTTCATTTAAAATTACTGTTAATGGCTCTCTGGTGCCCTTAAAAGGGATTAGAGTCTTGACTGAATGAAAAGCATCAGCGATTTATTTTTTGTTGATGGTCATTGCTTTTGTCATGTTACAAAAAAACACATTCAAAAGGCGACAGGCTGCTTACCTGGATGGTGGGTGTTTGAAATGGTCTTCCTCGCCCCCACCAGCAGCCGTGGGGGCTCAGAGAGCTGGTGGGCTCGGGGCAGGGGTGTGCAGCGTGGCCCAGCACAGCATGGCCAGAGCAGGAGCTGTGGGCTCCAACCAAACTCCCGTGGGGGTTCTGTAGTGCAGACATGACCATATGCTCATGGCATTGCTAGGGAAATGTCAGTACATTCTGTAAGCAGGTGAGATGGGAAGCCCCATGAGAAACCTTTCAGGAGACAATTCACAAACCCAGACAGAAGAAAGGTAAGAAATCTGAGCTTGATGAATCTATACAGTGTTCCTCCAAATAAATTAACTGGCATACAGGATACAAATAGTTCCTGGAAACAAGCAAATGCTGTCTGCAAGGACCTCTCAAGAAGATAACAAAGGTTGGGGTTTCAGTGTGCCTGAGCCAGGAAGCTGAGTAGGAAGTGCTCGAAATGGAGGCTGTGAAAGGAGTGATGATTGTGAGTCCTGAATTCACACCAAAAAAAAGAATGATGCCTGTCCATAGGGAAAATCCACCAAACCTCCCCCCACACATCTGGGGGCTCTGATGGTGCCCTCCATGGACAGCTGAAGGAAGCAGGTAGATAGCAGAAGACCTCAGGGAGATTTAGGTCGAAACAGATTGTGTTGGGCAGTAATTATACAAATATATGCTCCCAGAAAACCACAGCTTAAACAGTCATTTTGTTTGCTGTTTCCTGCTGTTGCTGTTGGCTCAGGGATATTTATGTTTGGTCCGGAAAAATACTGTTTCTTTTCTGTAATTGTGCAGAATGACCATTGTTTCCCTTCCAAGGCAGGCACGACTTGTCACAGTGTCCTGCATCCTCTGTTTCAGACTCAGTATAAGACATCTCCACATATCCTCTCTTCAGAAATTTGCAGTGAATGCCATAAAAGTATTTCACCCAGCTTCCAGCTGTGATTTATAACACAGTTCTGTTTTGGAACAAAAGTCAGTCTCTCCACCCTCTCTATTTCCCTGGTGCTCAGGCAATGCGAAAAAAACAAGCACAATTAATTTTACCTTTGGAGCAACACAGAACCGAGTTGTACAAAGAGGTTCATGTTCTGCCACTGCTGAAGCCTTTCCTAAATAATTTTTTCTCGTCTTTGTTTAAACAATCCTTTGAAAGATTTCCTGACTAACAAATGCCGATATCCGTGAGTGCATCAGACGAGACACTCAAGTAAATATTATCGTAGAATTATAGCATGGTTTGGGTTGGAAGGGACCTTAAAGATCATCCTGTTCCAACCTCCTTGCCATGGGGAGGGACACCTTCCACTGGATCAGGTTGCTCAAATCCTCATCTAACCTGGCTTTCAACAGGGATGGGGCTTCCACGACTTTGCTGGGCAACCTGTTCCTGCCCCACCACCATCACAGTAAAAAAATTCTTCCTAGTATATAATCTAAATCTCTCCACTTGAAACTTAAAACTGCTACCCCTCATCCTATCCCTGCACTCCCTGATAAAGAGCCCCTCCCCAGCTTTCCCTTTAAGTACTGGAAGGCTGCTATAAGGTCTCCCTGGAACCTTCTCTAGGTTAAACAAGCCTAACTATAAAACACCTGTCTTTTCAGCTAAAACAATTAGCTTTGCTGGATAGTTTTTATCCAGAGGGAAAAATCAAGAAAGAGTGTTTCTTTATCACAAAGTTATTTGTGTGCATCTCTCATGAACAGCTCATCTCAATGCAGCAGGAACAAATGCAGCTCCCTTCACAGTTTCCAGGGCACTCATCTGGGTCAGCCTTCCCCTGCAGGATGCATTACTTCTGAGTAAAGTAGTGGTAACACAAAACCCCTCATACCCCAGTGTGTGATTTAGGATTGTGAGCCTCCTCAAGGCACCGCCTCAGCCTTGGCTCGGTTTGGTGCCTTCTCCAGTGCTGCAGCATCTTTGTTGTTGACACATAAAAAAGGAAATGATGGTTTCATCTAAATTACTACATGGCAGGATCTCGGACACTGCTTATTCCACAAAATAATCACAAAATACCAGGGCTGGCTTCCCTGTGAGCTGTAGATGATTATTACGTGAACTTATTAGTATGTTTAAGAGGAAGTTCACCTGTGCTGTGCAGAGATGAGTCAGTCTCTGTAGCATCTGTATCATTACACAGTCTGAGATGTTATAATGAAAAAACATCTCATTTAGGCAGGCTGTTATTAGCTAAAGGTTAAAGCAAAAACTTGTACCCCACAGGGCTTAAACATCTCATTTCAAATAATAGAAGTACTTATTTTACTCTTTATACCCTTCCATTACCATCTCTGTTAAAAAAAAAGAAAGCCAAACCAAAACCAAATCCATTTTTGAGCAAAAGAGGTACACACTGAGGCTGAATTTGGATGTAGCATACATACACGAAATCTTTCCACTCAGTCCAGAGGAACATCCTTGCGTAAAGAAGTAACTGGGGACTAAAGACACCAGTGCAGGTGTCTTCAAGTGAATGCATCTTTAAGTAGGATCACAGTCTCACCTTTTAGTTCTTCAGTGTCTCAAAAGCACTTTATTTTCTTCTGTGTGCTGGCTGCTAACAGAACTTCCACTTCAAAGAAATCCATGTGGTTTTGTACTGATCAAACGCCATCCACTATTTTTTAATACTGCATGGAACATTTAAAAACTAAATTGATTTGGGAAAAAACATCTATGTGGTAACTCCCAGCCCTGTCAAACTGGTCATGATGTGCACATGGAGTACTGATAATGCCTGCGGGATCAATTCACAAGAACGAGGACATTCAGAAATGAATCTGAAGCATCACTTTCAAAATGTACTGTACGATGTGGCAATAATGTGGAAAAAGTCATTGGATGAAGAACGCATTGTAACTTATTTTCCTGGTTTTATACAGCAGCAGTTTGACAGTTTGTAGTTTTTACTGAAATCACCACCTTCCATGTAAGTAAAAAAAAAAAAATACATAGTCTCCTATTCTTTGAGCATTATAGAGGGTTTGAATTGAAAGCAAAATGGAAAGTAATTCCCTCTCCCCGTATAGGTTTAAATTGAGTAAATAAGGTGTGTGTTGCCTCTACCTGGAGCTGCCAACTTGGTCAAATTGAAATGAGCATCCTAGCTAGAAGTCCATAGGACTTCAAGTAGAAGTGGCTCCACCAGCCTGGTACAGACAACCTCAGATCCATGTCCAGTTATAGCATGGTGCTCTTTTGTAGCTTTTCTTTCCATCTAGTGGTGACTGAAGACTGAAAGACTTAGCCTACTACAGAGTTAGCACATCTCCAATTTATTGGACATGACACAATGTAGCTGGACAACACCTTTACAAAAATACCTGAAAGCTATTATTTCAGGTGTACAAATACATAAATGCAAGTTCCTCTTCACTGGAAAATACAGAAATCTTATACAATTTCTCTTTTTTAAAAAATAAAAACCAATGCAACAAACCGTCATTTATGGACATGGTGCTCTTAAATATTAAATACAGAGAAACACTAACACCAATCCAAATATGCCTCAAAGGTGAAGATTATTTGGCTTTCTAAAGAATTTTCCATCTAGGATTACAAAGCCTCTACAGAGTGTTCATGCATTACATATCCAAGTAATCCTTGGGGAAGAAAATGTGTTGAGGGCAGGGAGAATAAACATTTTACAAGTGTGGGAACAGGGATGTAGAATTTGAGTGAAATTCAGAAACGCAAGAAATGGTGTATCCAGTCCCCAGCCTGTTTTTTAACCTCTACGTTATGCTTTTCTCTATAATGTAGTTTTTCATAAAATTAATGGCTGTCTTCAGGGAAGGCTTTAAGGATACTTTAAATTAAAATCTTCCTAGAGTAATATTTTTGAGGTTTGGGGTGTTTTTAATGTCAGATTTTTATAACCTTACTTTGTAAGAAGACAAATAGAAAAATGACATGTATTACAAAGCTTTAAGAAAGGGTAGTGGCTTCTGTCTCCCAGTAAAACACAAGCTGGCTGTAGCCAGCACTCTGAACTGCATATAACAGCAAATCCAGTGCCAACACTTTTGTGTAAAAGTACTCCAAGTGAACTGGCCTGTGCACAAGATGACCGTGTCGTAAGCTGCGATTTGGGATACAAAACTGCCCATTAAATTTTTAAGCAAACAATCCTGCATGTGCGGTGATGACAGTCCCAAAAGAGGACATCTTCTGCACAATGCCATCGTGACAGACCCCCAGCCCACAGCTGCCACACCCCAACTCCTTGGGCATTTCAAGCCATGGGAAACTTTTATCAGATTCTGCTGTCACATATCTTCTGTGTAATAATGTATCACTTTTTGTCAAGTGTGTTGTACTTTGTCTATAAAAGATCATGCTTATGTGGACCAGCAAAATCCGTATTTTACTGTTACAAATGTTGCTGGGATCTGGGAAAAATAGTTGGGAACATATTAATTGCTCTATGGACATCTTTGTCCCTATTCTGAAAGGGCAACACCACATTTCAGATACACCTCCAAATATTTCTAACAAAAGGAAGGTTCCTACTTGGAACAGACTTCCACCAGCTCGTCTGACATTTCAGTCACTTCACTGGAAGTTTAAGTTGCGATGCTCTGAGGTACAGATGGAAATTTATTTCACTCAAACTGCTTTTGATTCACAAGGATGCACTAAGTGAATGATAATATTTTTATAAATGCATTTATTTATACAAAGTATATATATAAACGTGTCTACACACACAATCTGTTAGACAATGGCTCGAGTTGGAGGCAGGGATGCTCCTATGAGGGCACCTGCCTGTGTGAATGCCTGTGTGATCTTAAACTAAGTAATTCAGCTACACGTGCCCAGTGTGCCTTAGTTGTCATAAAAAGTACTGTGTGAAATGCTGTTCTTTGTACCAATGGCTTTAACTTTACTTTTAGATATGTTTGGTAACAGCAGCAATCAACTGCCTTTCCAATAGATGTGTCCATTTTGGGAAATTTAAGGTATTTAATTTAAGTGTACGGATTTAAGGTTTTTAAAGATCACATAAGACTTCTTGAAGCTTCCTGGTTTTGGAGAGGAACTAGAGGTCCTATTACATTTTAGTATAAAATCAGCCTAATTCAGGCACTATATAATATAATCATAAACTGCTTTGAAACAAAACTTACTTTTAAAATTGCACAGTGATTGCAGATCATTGGGTGCATTTCTTCCAAATACTGTAAGTTGAAACATTTACACACTTTTCTGAATGCACAATGCCATGTTTATGTCTGTTTGATGCTTTCCTTATTCAAACTCCTTATAGCCACAATGAACTTTCTGAAGTAAATCCATTTTTTGTGAACTGTGCTATGATGAGAACATTGTTCTCAACTGAAGGCATTGCAGATTAGAGTCTCCAACTGGCCATGAACCAACAATACAAGGCATGAAGTGTAAAAACATTACTCTTTTTACTAGCATATGAAAAGAAGGCATACATGAAAACTGCACATCCAAGATGGAATGAGAACTTACAGTGATGTTCATGGAAGCCTCACTTGTATAACACAAAGGCCCCTGTACCAGTCTGCGCGGTTATTTCTGATTGGATGTTAAAAATGCGGTTTATATGCCCACCAGATTCTTTTCATCCGATTCAGCCCCTTGTTTGAAAGTATACAGTCATGGAGTTCACTGATGAACACTGGATTCCTGTAAATTATACATTTCTTCTTCCTCAACATAGCAAAAATAGATTTTACTAATAGAGTGGTTGAGTGGATATTTAAATTGAGCTGTGGGAAAACGCAATAGAGTGAGACTACTTAAATGACACTGTGAGAACTTCCTCACTGATATGCCTGAATGCTAAACTATTGTACCTGTAGATGTGAAAAGGTAATTCAGTTTTCACGGTCAGAAAAACATGATCTATGGCTAAAAGTCTTGCGATGGTATTTTTGTAATGAGCACACTTTGCACTGGCAAGAAGCTGAAATGTTGCCAGTTTTAAATGATAAAGAAGAATTAAACGAAAGTTCACCACTCCTTGATATACTTTATATTCTGTAAATACCTTGTACAGAGCACTCTGGGCCCAACCCAGGAATAAAAATGCCTAACTGTAAGCAAAAAACCACATCAAGGGAGCAGCCCTGCTCAGGTACTTGAAGTTATGCACCTAGTGCATTAGATACAACAGCACTGAAGGATTATTTTCTGAGGATTATTTTCTCTTTAAAGTGAATAGGCAGCTAAATTTTAACTTAGTTATTATTATCAACACAGTCACCTTTTACTACATGTTTCTGTCCAAGCATCTAAAAAGCTACAGTTCCATTCTCCATGCAAATAACATCAATCTAATAAATTAACAACTTTCATTGAAAAAAAACCCACAAAATCTCTTGTAAATTTTAAAATAAAACCCACCTAAAATGTGACTTTTTTTCCTTTTCATCTTACACAGGGAAAAGAGAGCTATATTAAAAACAAACCCTCTGTTCAAGTCAGGTCATTGTGACACAAAGCAGTACAAACCGATAAATCCAGCAATGCTGACAGTCTAGCCTGGCAGTATGCTCACAGGCTCTTGAGCCATGGAAAGTTGGGAGGGCTTTGGATGTCGGCTCTGTGGCTGCTTGTTGACTTATCGGAAAGAAAGAAAGGTCAGCGTGCCACAGCGTGTCAGGCAAGACTTGTGGGCTTGGAGTTAAACTGCTGCATGGCTGGAGTGCAGACCCACCTCCTCCTGTTTTGGGGATAAATTAACTGAAGTTTGTGCAGGTAGGAGAGTACAGGAAAGAAGGATCCCTACAGATATTACTGTTCACGCTGCCATTATGTCACTGATTATTGAAATAAATATTTCTTTTTAGACAGGAATACAGTAAAGCTGACTTTCCCAATAAAGAGAACTTAGACATATTACTATACTTTAAAAGAAAAAAGAACCAAGGTAATAATAACACAAGAAAACACAACTGCAGCTGGAGGAGCAGCTGGAGTTCAAAAATACCTAAGCTTCTGTTTATTATGGACACATAAAACTAGACCATTCCAAAATGCCATGAAATCGATTAGAAATTTCTCAGGCATTTCCCTCTGTCACAGACAAGTTGTTAATGAACTCACATTCCCCATACCCTTAAGACTGGTCAAAACTGTTGACCCAGCTAAGATCTTTGATAATACAAGCCAAGTGTTTGACCTTTTGTGTTTCTTCAAGCACAGCAGGTACAAGTGCAAAGCAGATTGTTGTGAAAGAGCAGGACAGCTTGCTGGGGCTGGAGGTCACCTCTGCTCTGCACTGCATTGTCAAAGCACTCTAAACAGAGAGAGGCTGCCATAGCCAGGCACATCACCCTTTAAAAATGAAAAACGGGATGATACCTCTACAAATCTGAATAACAGCAGTAGAGTTCAAAGGAAGCGGTTGACTTCATGGTTTTGTTTGTTTGCTTCACTGAAGTATTGGCAGAAGGCCATGGGTCAAAACCACCTAAACTCTACAAGAATAGGAGAGGCTGAGCTTCAGGCATAGCTTGCATCATTTAGTGTAAATTTTAAAAATTTCACTGACGTCTCAGATCAGACAAAAAAAAATTATGTCTGCAGTCTGCAGAAAATGGCAAACTTTCTAATTGCTGCAACAGATCTCATACCTTTAAAACATAATCAAGCACTTAAGAAATGCCAGAGAACAAAAAAGTCCATCTGTCAAAACCTCTTATTTCTCGTATACGAAATGCAGTGTAAGAAGATGCAGCACTGTTATGCCTGCACTGCAAGTTGATTTATTTAGACCATTTATTTGTAAAGCTCAGATCAAAAAATACCTTAATCTTTAAATAAATATGCAGGAAATACAGACAACTAAAAAGCCTCTTGCTCTCTAAAACCCTCAAGGAAAAAAATAGTTTGCTGATGGCTCCCCAGACATTGCTGCAGTGCTGAAAGCTCAAAGTACGTGAGATTTCTATAGGGAAATAAGCAATCTTGTGTTTTGGTCACTGTTCACGGTGTCTCTGTAATCCAGAGCAAATGATGGTATCAAAATGGAGACTAAAAGCAGTTTTATAAAGTGGGCTCAAAGCTGGAAGATCTCAAAACAGTTTTTCTAACCTCAGACAATCAAGTAAAGAATACAGGACTTCCAAATTCATACAGCAGCAGTCACATCTCAGCAAACTTGTCCTATCTTCTGATGTAGCACATCTACCATGACCATAAAGTTCTGGGAATGTTTTTTTGTAAATCACGGGATCCTTAAGAAATGCAATTTGGAAATGTTTCTAACCTTTGGTATTTATTCCCCAAAGACATCTTTTTTTCCTTTCTAATTATGCCTTTGAGACAAATATAGAGCATTTCAGACTAACCTGCCATTTCTACAGGACACGGTGACATGACAGCCACTTGGAACAAAACTTAGGGACAGAGTAAAAGGCAGATGCAGACTAATCCAGGACATTCCTAAGCCTGCTCTGTTTCCACTTTCAAAATTAGGGTGTCAAAGAATAATTTTCAGTGTAGGAAGTTTCTGTTAACAGTTTAATCTCTGCAGTAACATAGGCAATCTGTTTATTCAACGGTAAATCCTGTGACTAAGCCTAAATTCCCAAAGAATCCGTGAAAATATTGTTGTTACACAAAAACGGAATGGTTGAAATGGACTTCTTTTTCACTAAGCTCCACAATTACTGGATGCAGACAGAAAGAAAAACAAAGAAAACAAAACTTCAATATGTAGAAATAAAGAATTTTATGTTATTTATTAAACCATAATTGCTTTAAGGATCACAGTTAAAGGTCGGACTGTATTGAATATGAAAGAAATTCCTTGCATCTGGGCAATTAGAAATGACAAACATAGTCAATTAACGTAAAAGTCTACTTACAACATCTTACCCAGGGCCACACCTTTGCACCAACTCTCCTGAGGCTGTACTATGTAGGAATCTCAAAAAATGTTTTTATCCCCAGTTGTAAAGTAGCTGCTTCTTGATTTGCTTTAGCAAACGATAAATAGCAAGGATACCTTTAGATCTACCCTCAGTTGTTAGTTGTAAATATTTTTTCAAGAAACAGGATGTAATATTTATGAACAAATAACATCACCTGTACTTTTAATAAGGGGCCCCTGAGGTAACCAGGGATACTGGACTTAAGTTCAGTGAGCTTTTGTTCATGTGACAAGGATACAGACCAGGTCACACACCACCAATGACACGCTGTCACACGATGGATGCACACAATGTGTAATGGGGAAGAGCAAAAGTGTATGGCCAGCAAGTACCCAAGTACAACTCACTATTTCCTACATTGTTAGAGAATTTCAGTATCATTTTTAGTGACTGGCAAAATTCATTGTATTTTAATAGGCTCATAAATTCTTCTTGGGCTTTAGCCGCTTCTCTGTTGTTTGAATATATCAACAATTTATTTCCTTGCATGAGTTGCTTCATATCCATATCAATGGAACAAACACCACCACATTAAAATTTTTCAGACAAATATTTGATTTACATGGTAAAACGTTACATTCTTCTTGAAAGTATAAAGCTAATTTAGTTCAGTTTCTCTTTTACAGTTACCTCAATTATAATGGCATGCCTTTCAAATACAAAATATGCAGCTACACTAAATAGTACTGAAATTAGTTGGATGTGTATAAAAATGTTTGTAGACATATTTTCCATTTCTTTTTTGCATTCAGTCTTGCTATAATTTGATGTTAATGGCTGTTTGAGTACTCAGTATTGGAATTCAAAACATTAAGATTATTAAGAGTTGTAGTCAGTGAAAACATTTCCATTTAAAGCTTCTGAAATACAGAATTTCAAAGTTGATGAATTTAAGATTATAGCTAAGTGATTTAGATTTAGTAAGTGCTGAATTTTTAAGGAAAATAACACAAACCAAAGCTGAGTGGGTTTGCATACACATTACTTCTGGTGCAATATATACCAAAATGTTTCTAAACTTTCTGGTTTTTGAAGAAGAGCTGCACTGAACGCTGCAGTACAGTTCAGTACACTGAACTCAGAGTTTCAATGCAATGTGAGCAAAGAAAAGAATAGGAATGTACATTTTGTGGCTACCACTTTAGTTCTCATAAAGTATTGCAGTGACATCTACTTAATCCCAGACACTTGACTTTGAAAGGATATGTCTGTGAGGAAGATTAATTAATAAGAAGTGAAATATTTGTGAGAAAATGTGGGCAATATTTTAATTCCTCCAAAATCCTGTACTATGCACATGCCCACATGTACACACGCACACAATATACTGAAGCAAGAAGTTTACGCCATGTCATATCAGACATTCGAGAGCGTGTAATATCTAAGAAAAATATCAAACATAACTGTTCCTAGAAATCTGAAAACTCTATTCATTGGCATTCTTATGCATATCTAAAAAGCAATATAGTCAAGTTTACAAAACAATTCTAATGACTGTTGTGATTTTTGCAGTTAAAGAATCGGGAACGCAAAGTATGTACATTAAGCTTAAATGGCTGGTGTATGTTACAAGTATAAAGCAGTAGGCAGGGTATGACAAATATACTGATTGCAAAATCTTGACCAAAATAAACAAACATAAAAATGACCCAGAAATCATCTCTATGATAAGACAAAAGACATTTCACTTTTTGTGAAAGAGAAGAGGTTTCACCATCCCTGCCAGAATCTTGGGTAGCTGGGCAGCAATCACCTCTGACATCATCTCAGGGAATTCAACACTCAGTGCACGGGACTGTAGAAATGTGTTCAGACAGAAGAGATGGAGCTGTTTCACTAGCTGGATTTAATAAAATACAAACATGATAAATCAGGCTAATAGTAATGCAGCCAGATAAACATGCTTTAATCACTTATCTCATACATCGATAAGATGACATCATTATATACATACTTGTATATATACATACTTGTCATTCCCTATTAAAAATCCTCCCATGGCAAAAAGTCATAAATATAGCTAAATCATGTCATACAAAAACAGTGTCTTACTAATATTATAAAGCATTACCATCCTCACTTGTGGCATGCACCATGAACAATGGTAATAATTAAACAAGTATTCAAACTTTCATTGTATCCTCACTTGCAACACGTCTCCATGCTTTGTTTACTTATGCTATTCAGACACTTCTCTAGGGAACAGCATTTACTATTACCTTGTGAGCTTTTCCATGCCTCAGATTGTGATTGCATCTGGGTATGCCACACTTTAAACTTCATAGGTCCCCATCCCTTGAAAGCAACTGCTCAATATATGTGACTATTCAATATTTTCTGTCTTCTCTGAGAAGTTCCAATCGTATAGAAGTTTTTATTTAAGATTTGTGACCTTCAAGTTATTAAATATCATACTATTTCTGCTACTCTAGGCTCTCCACTGTGATTACCTTTTCCTCACATCTCCCATCACTCTATCAGCCTGAGCTGAAATATAGAATTGAGCAAAGATTCACAACAGACCCAGAACTACCCTAACCATCACCTTGTGTGTATTTTTGCAGCAGACCCCCCTCACTCTTTTCCACTAACGCCCAGTACGCAAAAGAGTTTTTCTCTAGATGCTGTGACACTCAGATTGCAAATTATTGCTACAAGTTAGGTAGGAAGACCTTTTATCCCAAGCAAGACTGATTTGAATATGTTCCTTGAGCACAGGGCTACCATGAGTAGGATACTGGCCAGGACTTATTTTTTGCAATCAAAAGGTGACTGACTGAACTCCAGGGAAGGATTTAGCACTGACAGTCCCAAGTGATGACTGCAGTCTGACTATCAGTAAATACTTAAAAGTTAAACTTCATATCCTCCCTTTAGAATTTTCCATTGTCTGCCTTCACCTGTAAGGATGTTTTTAGTATTTGTCTCATTGTCCTTTTGCTGGTATCTGAGAAGATGTAATAGCTTAATAGTGAATGTGAATTCTATAGATAGCAGAAATGATGGAGAGGCTTGTGCAGCGGATCAAAAAATTCCAGACCACCTGGTAAACCATATAATTACCAATATAGTTACCTTTCTTAACTCCATAAATGGGATCCTCAAAGGCTGGTTGTCTGGGTTTTTGTTTGTTTTTTTTCCCCAATCAGGAGGGGAAATTAGTGACAATCAAAGGCTTTAAATGAAGAAATTTATTTATTCATGAACAATAGAAAAAAGTGCAGATTTGCTGAATACAAACATGCAAAGACCTCATCCTTCCCCGAACTCCCTGTGAGCTCCTCACAACCAGGACTGAACTCAAAAGCATTCTTCCTAAAACTACGTTCAGTGCCCCTTACTTGCTAAAACAGTAAGGTATGGCCTTGTATCTCTGCTTTCTGCCTCTCTGGCAGAGATACACAAGCTATTACAAAACAATATTCACGTGGACAAAGGTTTATACAAGATGTCATTCCTCAGTTTTGATGGATGTTAAACCATAGGATACATGCTGGATTCTCAGAGACGTGGAAAGCTGCATCTTGTAAAACATCTAATCTTTCCGATATCACCACTAGAGTCCTCTAAGATTACTCAGTTCCCAAATATAGCCAGATACTAAAAAAAATGGCATAGAATATACACATAAAAGTAGTTGAACTAAGGTTGCAAAATCAGTATCTGGGTTGTCTTTCTCTAAATCTTAGTAGCCTGATGTTGCAACTTGAATTGCCTATTCATTGCATTATTTATATATTTTTAAGAACACGTACAGACATGCATGCACACAAACATGCCATCCCCTATCAAAAACCATAACTGTACCATTCACATTACAGAAACAATGAAACAAAATGGCAGCATTCAAATGCATGTTTCTTAAATACTTACATCATGTATGCTATATAATATATAGACACTATATATTGATGCCGACTCTCTGGCTATCTACACACACAAATATATAAGGTAAAGGAAAAACAAAGGGGTTTTTCTTTTGTTGTTTAGAAATGTTGACTAGCCACTTTCCATAAAATTACTTGTAAGAAATACTAATTCCTTCTTACATAAAAAGCAAAACACCAACAAGTACACTTACATCATGCATGGAATCCATCAGTTTTGTAAGCTGGTAGAAGCGTTGCGAGTTGGCCACAACACCTTTCTGACGCAAACCAATTGCCTTCACCAGTTCTCTAATGTAACTCGTTCTCATCTCATCAAATTGGCTTTGACTTCTTAGACCTTCCAAAGGAACTAGAAAGAAACACTTTTGTTGCAGTTTTTTTCTGAAGCCATGGAGAGAAATTTCAAGTACAGGAACAATTCACAGTATTTTACACTGTGCAATGCAATTCATTATTAAATACCAGGTACTTCTTCCCAGTCAACAGTTACACCAGAAACAGTGATGCAATTAGTTAAAATGATATATCCGCAACAATCATCCAGTTGTGATAATTGCTGATGTCTAGAAATAGTCTTAAGTTTCAGCTATACCTGTCTGCTGAAAAAAAACATTCCTGTTCTTGAGGCAAGATGTTATGGAGAGGCTCCTGTTTACGCTGCTGAGGGTCAGCCCTGCTCATAGCAGATTTATGCTAGAAAGAACTAGTTGGAGTCCTTCAAAATAGAGTCAAGAATTTAACTTGCAACTCTTCAGTAGCATAGACAGCAAAGCATCGAGGGCTCAGGCCACCTGTTTGGATCTTTTTCACTTAACAGAATAGATGTATTATCAGATTCTTAATTGTGAACAGCCTTTAAAGAAACAGTCAACGATGAGCAAGCAGTTGAACTCACTCTTTTCTTAATGATCAGCCACTTAGATGGCTATGGCAGTCAAAGTCCGACTCCTAACTGAAACCGAATTCAGAAGAAAATAGAGAACAGAAATTGTGACTGCTTCCACAGCAAGTATGTTTATAATACCATAACTAATAATAGTCCAGCTTTTAGGGATGCCATGTTAGATTTCTGTTGGCAGCTGCTGGAGATGAAATGCTGGATGAGGTGGACCTTTGGTTTGACTCAGTATTGCGACAAGTCCAGAGAGATAAAAGAAGTATCTGAAAGTGTGCCTGTCACATCTGTGTTGAGGATCTGATTGAAAAAGTTCTGATTTGTGAAGAATGCAATGTGCTTAGGAGTAATACAGGCAGGAATACTCACAGTGGGAAACAGTTAGGTCATGGAAAAAAGAATAGTTTGATTTTCAAAATCTGGATGGTTCTGGGTATGTCTAAGCAGAATTGCAGATACTCATGAAAGCTTTTTGATACAAAGTGACATTCTGATGAAATTTACGGTTAGGTGGACACTTCCTTTGACTGAGGTCTCTAAAAGAGCAGTCAAGACCTTACATTTCCCTAGTGAATTGAGTTAAAAGAGCTCTTCCAGAAATGCATGGCCTGTTTCCCAGAATTCTGCAACAGCACAGTCACATTCCCATCTAATCACAAAAAAAAAAATCCACTACACTATTTATCTGAGTGAAGAATTACAATGTCTTACATGCACAAATGTAATTTAAACACAGGCAGCTCAAACGCTCCTTCCCCTTGAACATATGTAAAGAACGCGGATGCTTTTATTTAGTGGCAAGAACCCAGCCAAAATCTTGTCCCTGTTGAGACAGACACGACACACCAAAGTTCAAGCAGCACTCATGCATGTATCATGCACAAAGCCTTTTACTGTTTCACACAGCTGGATTTTATATTTTCAGCCTATATGTGCTCTAATATCATTGGTGCTTAATGCATATACGCAAGCAATTATTGGCTACAGTTACATGTCCATCTTCACCCAAGCTCATCTAAGTCCCTTATCTTGCTGTTTCATGAGTTCTCACAGCTCCCGCAACTTATTTACTTTTTTCCATCAGGGAGTTTCCACATTCTCATGGGTACATGGCAATGTGGCCGGGGGATTCACACATTTTCATGGGTGCACGACTGTCTGGTCAAGGTGAAATACCTCATGCTCTGCCAAGGGATCTGCAAACTCACTGCAGTTTCCCACAAAATCTTATGTAAGAAGCCTTTGCAATTCCTCTAAATCAAAAGTCTGGAAAGTGTTAGAGGTAGAAGTGAACTTGCTATATGCTTATTTCTCTCTTTTTTGACATAGTTCTACTTTCTTAAATCATAGTCTTTCTGAATTATTCATAGCATTTGTTCCTAAACGTATGCAGCCTCTGCAAGATGGAGCCCTATTTGGAACTTCCGGGGCACTACTACAACACAGCATATTATATATAGTAACTAATTGCAGAAACAATTGCAGAAAATCAAAATGTTGGTCCACTTTTTGCTAAGACTAATTCTACTTTCAAGACAGCTTTAAATCTGTCACAAATACAATATAAATAAAACATCTAAGCCACAGGAAACTCAATGGAAAAACTGTAAAATCAAAGCTAATGGTAAAACTCAGGCTAGGGTTTCTATTCAGAATTAGAAATGTACCGAGACTGACATTTAGTTACATTCAATAGAAATTACTGTTTCTTTGAAATTATATACAAATTAAGAGAACAGTTCATCTAAATAATAAATAAAATTCAAGGCAGAATGAGAGACTAAAAGTTCAGACTTGATACACTGTTAGTATATGAAAGCTTTAAATGGCCATATTTTCATGTTTGAGAAGGATTAAGATGAATACCATGACTAAAATAAAAGTAGTCTTAAAAAACAATTTATAGTAACAAGGAGTTTGAAAATAGTTTTGTGGAATTATATTTATACAGTACCAAACGTTTACTAAATGTCTCAGCAACAATGGTTATGTGTGTTCCTTTTCTCAAAGATCTGACAAATCATTTTTTCCTATAAGAGACTAAGTGCAGGAGAGAACAAATAGCAAAATTCATCAGCACAGGTAGAAATTCTTTCTTTTAAAAAAACCCCTAATTCCTTGCATATATATAAACATGTCACTTTTTAAAAACTATTTTCTGAGTTGATAAAGAATAGTAGCTTGATAAGCACTGATAAACTCATGTACTCATAAATGAGAAAGACTGGATCATTGCAATGTTCTTTTGAATTCAAGCTGAATTTTGCAGGACAGAAAAGGAAAATAGGAATATCACAAATGTATCTAAATAATAGAAAAAATATTTTCATGTCTTGGAATACTAACACCCCTGATAAAGAATCTTCCATTTGTTAAGCCGGATAGTTTAGCAATTGTCAAGTTAAACAAATGTGTCAAAACTCTTTTATTAGTGATAAGTAATGAAGAAAAAAAACCTACTTGTATTGAGGAGTAACAGTGCTTTCATGCAGAGGAACTCTTCTTGGCTAACTTGAAGTCTGACAAATTCCTGTGGGAGTTGCCACATGGACAGACACAGGGAATAGAACGATGATTCTTTCATTCTCTGTCTTACACCCAGAAAAGGTAAAAAAAATTAAAAACCATGAAAATAAAGTAAAGGAACGGCTCTAGTACTAACTGTTTGAAGGAAGTGCCTTATTGGCAGGTAAATTACGACATTACAGAAATTGAAAAAAGAGACACACAAACAATATTCTGACTCTTCTGTATCTACATCAGTTTTTAATTGTAATGAATGTGCTATTATTTTGGATGTTTATTATTTATTTGGATGTTACCAAGAAAAAAAAACCTTGGAGATTATGAAAGCTCAATTCTAACCACCAGAAATGAAAGGCTTTTATTAATTAAAAAACCCTAATAATTAATGTGAAATGCTTTATTTTTCTTTTGGGTGCATAGATTTTTTACAGTCTCTGAAAAGATTTCGAAGCATAAAGTGGAAGATAAACCTGAAAGTTTATAGAAAATTTGTTCTTAGGTTTTGAAAAAATGCCTGCATCAAAATACATTGTTGTAAGTCTAACATTAGGTTGATAACAGCAATGATATTATTTTGAAAGCATTTTAGGCCATTAAGGAAACAGTTAAAAAAGTCACATATAAATATATACAAAATAGTAATTCAGTAAACTTAAACCTTAGTACCACCTCACCTAAACTCCTGCAGAAGTAAATAGGAGAAATCACCCAAGGAAACACATAAAACTGTTTTGGTTTTTGCAGCACCTCAATTATTCACTTGAGATTTTGGTATACTGGGTATATTTTATTGCATATATTTACTGGGAAGGCAGTTTTCAACTGAAATCGCTACAACAATAGCACTTCAAAGTTTGTAAACTAAACTGAATTCATTGTACATTAACATGAAGATCCAGCAAAATGGGCTGATTTTACAAAACTGCATCCTGATCCACATGAATTATGTATGACGATTAAATTACGAGCATCCCCCTTACAAAGCTCAGACCAGCATTCCAATCTGACTGCAGATAGTACTGTTAACAATGAAAACATAAGATATTTACCATGAATAAAAACCTCTCAATGCACTGATTTTTTTCTTCTGTATTTAAAGTGTTGCTGTTACCTTAAATGAAAATTATTTCAGTTTTCTTCAATATTTGATATCTCTTAGCAGCTCTAAAATGACTTAAACATAGAAATTTAATCTGTCAGATCTGAAAAGACTGGTTTCTTCCATAGCTACTTTAAAATCTCTCTTCTTATTCCTTTCTGGTAGGCTCAATTCCTAAGTGAAGTACTCCACCCCATGAAGAGTGACATCAGCTTTCAGGGTATACTTAAATGCTATTCTTTCTTAGTCACATTTTGAGATGCTGCAAAGTATCAGCAACACTAAATCCTCGTAGGAATTTAATACTAATTCATGAAAATATTGTCAAATTAACATGTTTGGCTTTACTGGTCTGAAATTCACACTACCAAGTAAGTCCTTCCAAAGAAGTAGCAGAACTTAGTTCACTAAATGACAAATAGGCTGTGAAACAATCTTTAGATTGTGGTTTCATGGTCATTTTGAAACAACTCAAGTGTGTGTTGCCCCTGTAGAAAGAATTTCCACTTTCTCTTTCCACCTCTAGGTGTGCACTCCTGCTGTTCTGGAATTGGTGCCTGCATGTTCATGTGGTGAGTCAGAGCAGGCATCACCTCCACAGGATAAGTAATAGCTTTTCGGGGGTATTTATTGAGTATGTAATTTCTTCATCTGTTTGACAGTGCAGTCAGATAGCGTTTGACCCAGCTTAGGTGAAATCACGGGGATGTATGACCAGGGGAAGAGGCAGGCGAAGGTGACTTTTTTAGCTGTGTTCAGCACTTGCCTTTGCTTAAAGAGATCATGAAAGTACAATCTTAGACATCATTCACTTATTTCCCAACAAACAGCTGCAGCTATAATTTAGCGTGCCAGTTACTTTTCGGATCTAACTCTTCATTTATAAGGTTTCCAATAAGACCCTGATGAGTTACTCTACAACCAAAAGAAGGGTGTGTTGTCAGTCCACCTCTTTTTCAAAGTAGATGTTCTAAACTGCTACAGTAAGTTTTCTCTGAGGGATTATAATCAGGGTTCATAAATTACAGCCCCATTACTGAAGGAATTCTTCACAAGGTGGCAGCAGTGGTCCGCATACAAGGTAATAGTCCAAAGACATGACATTACTGCCTAAAGATATCTCACTCTGTGTTTCTTACGAATGCAACCATGAGATACATCACAGTCTATATTAGGACAGAATACAGTCAGAAATTCTTTCAATCTCATCCCTTCAAAGTCTTTCAACTTGTACAGCATAATTCATACACATGGAAGAGGAAATAATTCATCACTCTATAAATTCACAGTTATTTACAGTCATCTGGAAGAGAAAAGGTCAGGAACTACAAGGCTAGCTCTGCTGAATATTTTCTATAAAGAACTTCACTGGCAAGAACACACATGTCTATAGATTTTAAATTCAGGTGCCTAGAACTTCTGCAAATCCAATTCTTAATCCCTAAACACAGTAAGTCTTACAAGAAAATCTTTTTAACTTTCTTCTCACTTCATAGTGGTCCTTTTTGGATTCTGAGAAAAAATAACTAAGAAAAATGTATTAAGGAAAAATAAACAGGGAGATTAAATTATGTTTTAATGCTCCCGGAAACCTCCCATATAATAAAAACATCTAAAATTACAGCTTTAAAAATATTAATTTGCAGAGCTGAAAAACAGACAAAAGACTGAAATGAAGACTATCTGAATTCATCGGCATAGTGAAGGAAAATCTAAGCCCTCACTACAAACGGAAAAGAGCAGTCTCACATATTTGATAATAAAATTCTTGGTTGCTAAATTATTACAATTTTCTAACAACAAACGTACTTTAGAAAAGCAGGTTTTTATCATAAAGTGTCACTCCCACATGTTTTAGCCTACATACAAACTATTTGCATAGAACATTACATACAAACATTTGCATAAACCCAAACAACCATGAGCAAAGAAAATTCTACTTAGTTCAATTTATTAAACATTAATTCATGTCTTATTCAGATGAATTCAGGTAAATCTTCTGACAGTACCATTTTTTTAAAAAAAAATTTTTTTCTCTTTGTTGATTAAATTATTACTTGAACTCCTTTTGTTTGGCTACATTAACAGAATATTTTGGATTCCCACAAAGCCCTTTCCAAAATTACCAAACTTTAATGTGATCAGAGGACTTTTCCTCTGCTGTCAATTTTGAAACAGAACAAGTAATGAATGAAATCTTGGCCTTAATGAAATCACATTCTCATTGACACAAGTAAGTTCAAAATGTCATTCATATTATGCAACAGCAAAGTGTACTTACTCATTTAGAATCAGATCCGGTGCAAAATATAACATCTGACCACTAACATGTTTGTATGATCTCCATCCCATTGCAAAAACCATTAAACTCATCCAGGAATACTGGATGAGGGTTATCTGATCATCAATATGTAAATTTCGAAATCCTGGAAATGGAATTAAAAGTTAAAATAATTCATACTCAGACAACAATTGAGTAGGGTTCTGAGACAACAACTTCAAGTTATAAAACTGAGAATACCTAGAAAGACAAGTGCTTTTGGGGATGCAGCTCCCACAAGTTTGGGAAGTTTGAGTAATAACTGGTTATCACACTTTGATAGTTAACCTATTGTGGGGTTTTTTTTCTGATCCAATATTTCAAAATAATCAAATCAAAATTAACTTTATCAGACAGAAGTGACTATTACAGGAATGCATCTTATTTTCTTTTGGTAAAAATATGCCAATGTATAATCACCATATCCAACTCATTTAATACAGACAACCTGGACTTTACTGTTCTTAACAAGAAATACAACCATAATACAACAAACATCCACATATGAATACCTCACTTGCATTTAATGAAAGAAAAATGCATTATCTTGTACCTTTGACAACTTTTGCCCTTTGCTAACTTTGATATGAAGCATCTGCCTCAATCCAACAGCTCCCTGCCACTGAAAGCAATGCTCCTGTTTTTCATTACCTCATCCTGTTACCTCCTTCAAGCAAGCTCTGGCATTCATGCAACCTCTCAGTGAGCTAATTCAGCTCATGAAGCTATCAGAAAACTAGAGAGGGTAAAAAAAAAAGAGGTTTGTTTTCTTCTCATTTAATGAGATTAATCAGTTCAACCAAGAGGTCTGACAAGCACAAGCTGCAACGGGGAAGACCAGTGGTGACAGGGACTACTCTTCTCTGAAGCAGTGAAATGTCCATCTGAGCTCATGTGAAACCATATTTCCAGGCTTTCTGCTCAATATATTGATTTTCCTACATTCCAGGATCAGGCCCCTGTGACCATACAGTGCATTTACACACATAACATGGATTTTTTTCAGAGCCCAGACTTGGATCTTCATAAATTTAACTACTTCCTGTAACCAGTCTATTTATGAACTGCTTAGTCCTAACTAGTACTATTTTTTGCAATTTTTCTCTTTGCTTTCAAAAATTAATTTTACTAAGAATAAGCATAAAGAATATACAGAATTATAGCCATCTTTTTATACCAGAAGAATGTATAATAGAGTAGGAGGGGTTAGGGTGGAAAGGATGCTGGAATGATCACACACAGAACTCTTTGGACTTCTCTTTTTTTTGGAGTGAGTCTAAATATTTAGATATATTTCTTTAAGAGTGCCTTCCTATTAAAATGTATTTGATTGGTACATGATGAAGCGGAAGATATTTCAATTTCAATATTTGTTAAGAATTAATTAACAGATAGACAATAATAATCTCTTCTGAATGCTCATCCTATGACACATTTGCTTAACTACAATTCACTACATATAAGAAGTGCAATTACCTGGTAGCAATTTAGACCACTTGACTACACAAAGAAGTTGCCTCTCACAAAGATGATTTAGACTGGTAAGCAAGGAACTTGGTGTTTCAGGTTTTGTATTGTCATAACCAGCATAGACAACTTCTGGTTCAATGCCTCGTAGCACACTTATCATTGGCGGTACAAACTGTATTTCTTGATTTGGAGAAAAGGACAGCCTTTGGGTTAGAGAATGGCTTTCATCTTGAAGGGCTGATGGCTGCTGGAGTGCAACATCTAATGTTCTCATAACCTTAATTTTGTTCAACTTTTTAAATTTTCGTCCTGAAAAAGAAAATTATTTATCTGTTAAAAAGAATTAACCAGAAACATTAATATTTTCCAGTAGTGCTGGATGACACTTCTAATCTGTACAAGGAAACTAGAACTGTATTCTGAATAAGTTTTCTGGTTTTGAATGTTTATATAATTAAATAACCATGGAAACTTCTTAAGAGTTTCTCCCTCCATATCCTCCTCCCTTCACTAAAAGATGAATGGCACCCACCCCTTAAAATTATTGCCATGAATTCTAGGTTACAGTAACCTCATAAAGTGTTTTCTGGTTCAGTTCCCACTGTTCTATCACAGGCCGACACCTGAGCCAGCTGGCTCTACAATCCAGTTTCTATTAACTGTTAATTAAGATACTGTTTTGGGTTTTTTTCCCTAATATTCAGAAACAGAAATGCTAGTAACTAATTACTACACACAGAAATTCCTCTCCTCCAGTTCCATAAAGACATTTCAGTCTCACGGTTAAGTTGTATTTTGATGATCTGTAAAGTAATATTTTCCTCCTGTTTACCAGAAAGAAAACAGAATTCAGGGTATGTGTGAAAAGTCATACTGTAAAACCACATTAACACTTACAAAACTCTTCGACTTCTAAAGAATAATCTCTCTTTCTCAGTATTTTTAGTTCTTATTTCCATACTGCAGTGGTCTGAAGAACACTAACTAACAAACAAACAAACATCTGGCATTGCAATGTGAGTACACAGAGCTCTAGATAGCAACTTTTCCAATTTCTTTCATGGAAATTGTCTGGAGGCGCCCCATACAGACACAGAAAATCAGACTTTCAGAGGTGAAAGACAATCATCCTCAGTAACATCTTACTATATTACACATTTCAATAAAAAGGCAAATCCACATAGAAGTGGCCATATGGAACACATGAGCTATAAATAGACTCTCAAAGGTGATGAAAACCCTGTTGGACCGTGAAATTCTTCAGTTCTACAAAGCAAGTTTTGGCTTAGTGAAGAAATGGTGTCACAATAGAAAATGCAGTAAAGATACTGGTATTTATAGTCTGATTTAAATGTTAGTGGAACAGTAAGAGAGATGCAGTGTGACTGACAATCAAGCCATACATAGTCCTAAACTTGCTGGGAATTTCCCACTAACTATTGTTTAGGCATGAAGGAAAACACAAGGAACAATGCATTTAATAGTTCATAAATAATGACTTCAAGTATTTTCTGAAATAATGGCTTCAGATACTTTTACAGTCCAGAGAACAAGCAAAGAAAGAAACTAAACAGAGTTCTTATCATGTGGAAATGTTAGTAGTTAATAAATACCATGTTTTCAAGTGATTAAATGTATCAGAATAATGTCACACTGGCTCACAGAATTGCTTATGTGTTTATTTCTAATTATGTTGCTTAACAGCCACCAGTGAAGCAACTCCACTTGTTACCTACCTACTGGAGAGGAGACTACTAATAACTCACAGTGAACTTCCCCATCTACCACAAGGAAACCATGTTAAATTAATGCCAAGTCTTAAGCACATAAGGAAAACAATAGAGAGTTGACAATACCTTAGATCTTCAATCACTGCTTACAAAAATATCCACATAATTTCCCGCTCTAAGACAACCAAATGTCTCCACTTAGTCCTATAATGCATAAAGAATACTAAACCATTCTGGCAACTACTTATCTTAATTTTAAAACCTGTTCATGCATATTTAGACAGTACACACTTTCTTTGCAACCTCTGTATTAATTTGTTTCACGAGAGTCAATCACTCAAGAAGTTTCTTAGTACTCAGATCCTTTACCCTTGATCTCTACAAAAAAGCACATGTATAGTGTTTGTGTACTACATGTACCTAGAAAATATAAAGACATTTTTAAAAATCTACTTAATCTCATCATCAAATATATTATGGATTTCTCCTTAACATCTAATTCTATATTTCAATATACCTTGAACTAGGCATACAGAACCATACTGCCAATCAGACATTACTGATAGTAGACATTTCATATTAAAATGGTTGGGTTTCTAAATAGAAAGTCAAACATCTCACTATCCTTCTCTGTACCGTGTAATCAGGTGAAAGCTGTCAGTGATTTTGATGGAACACTGTGGCTCTGACTCTAAGGCCACTATGCTCTAATGTTTTGTGTAGAAGAATGAGCTATGTACACCTTAAGATGGTGTATCCAAAATAAAGCAACAAAATAGCAAAGCAGAAGTAATAAATTTTGATCTTAATAAACCCTTTGATGCTACTTCAGAAAACATTACCTGGAAAATTAATTCAAATTTGCCTCCAAGTAATCATTGCAATATGGGCTGAAAGCTGACAGAAACAATGAAGAAAACGATAATTTAGCAATACAGCAGAACAAGGAATCTCTAATAGTCAGTCTGGGAAAATTAGATTCACTGACAAAAAATAAAAAACCTGAGTGTTTGTTTATTCCAAGGCCTAACACAGCTACCTCCAGTCCTATTAGGTAGAAGACTAGAAAGAGGATATAATAACATATCTACTTATGAGATGATAAAACTCAAAGACAATTAACACTTCCTCAGAGAACAGTAATTAAGTAATTCTGAAATATGATTCCATTCCTTCTTTGTGTATATTAAGAAAGAAAAAACAACCCACACAGTGAAACCAGTTAAAGCTATTTGTTGCTATCCTATAATTTACTTAAAACTGACTTCAGTTTCTCTTAAGAAAATCCAGGTTCATTTAATTGCTTTGAAATTAGGGTCAGAAAACAGAACTGTTGTCAATGTAACAAAGTATTATTCTCTATGGATATGGTTGCCACTCAGTAACATACAATGGAAGATAAGTGTACTTCTTCCACTAGTAAGATCAATTTAAATACTGTTATAAGAATCTTTAAACTCTTATCATTAACCTCCAGTAAAATCTTAGTCTTTCTCACATTGGTTAAGCAAAACGGGAAGTCTGCATTTAGTAACTGAAGGCTATCATTCAGGAGCTAAGCAGCAGGAGTAAAAGAACAGAAGTATACCTAGGTAAGTTCTGAATGGTAGAGACCAGAAAATGCACAAAAAGTCTTAGAATACAACAGGCAGCAAACACAGGAAAAATTTAACGTATTGACAATTCTGATTCATTAAAAGTATTCGTGGATCTGTCTAAGTATGTAATTTGTTCCACAAATAGGAAATCTGCTTATGGACACTTGCATCCTGGGGAAAATCATCCAAGTTCAGTAACATCCCATATATGAATCATACTGTGTTATCAGCACAGCAGGTCATGAGTAGGAAATACTGCTCATGTGATACAATAAGGGAAGTATAAGAAATGGCAGAAGTAGGAAAGTCACTGTAACAGTAAAAGAGCATTATGGTTAAACAGTCTATCCTGAGACTTTTTGTTGTTTTGAATTTTCAATCATCTTTTACAAATAATATAATCTCACTCTAGTTTTCCTCTTTTTTTGGCCTACATTTGTCTTTTCTTCCCCTTTTAGTAGTATGTGTTCCATTTCAACCTGTATAGAATTAGCTTCCTAATCCTCCTGAAATTTTGACGAAGAGAATCTGAAATATTGCACTCAACCTGATGCAGCTGAGAAAAAAAATAGAGATTCCAAGGTCCTGGCTGCATTTGATATTTCCTTTTTTTTCAATTGTCTCAATGTCTTCTTCTTCATATTTGCTGCCAGATCACTTTTTCCAGAGATGGGGTAGGTGGGGATATCAGGGCAGAGATCTGATGAGATCCCATGCCCTCTGAGAACTAGAGGAACTAGATTGAAACAGTCTCAAAAAACTGAAGACAGCTTTAACTTGGTATGTTTAGAGAAGGGCTAAACAACACAACAAACTGGCTAGAGAGAATAACCTAGCTTTAAATACAAAGAAATTATTCACGCTTCCTTAGTACTACCTGAATAAAAGAAGGTGATACAAAGAGAAAGGTGAAGTTTTTACTGTTTTCATATGTGACGGTAAAAATCTAAAGAGTCAGAGCACCTTTATCCTCAGGCTTTGGTTTCAAATATGAAGACATAACATCCTCATATGAGGACACGCTAATGGGGATATGCCATTTAATAAATATACCTAGAAAAAGCAGCCAACTTTTTCTGTTTAGGTACCTACAACTAGAACAAAACATGAATATCAAAAAACACTGGGAAAACTAGCATCCATAAACGTATGCAAATGCAGAAACAAGTCAAGCCTTCTGGCTACTTTTCCTACGTAGAATTACCATGCAGAACAATGCTGAAGCAAAAGAACTAGGTGATGCTAAGTGAGTCATCAATCACTCTTCTACTCGTTGGAACAGTACTACTTGTGATGTTAAAATACTTAGTGTTTAGTTATTGATGTTATCCAGGCTATTATACATGAAAACTCAGGTTAGATCATCATCAAACCATTAGCTGCGCAAAACTCACAGCCAGGAATGTTTTTTTTTCACCCTTATTAATTTACACCAGTTAGAATCATAGAATGGTTTGGGTTGAAAGTGATCTTTAAAAATCAACTAGTCTACCCCCCGTGCCTTGAGCAGGGACACCTTTCACAGATCAAGTTGCTCAAACCTTATATGACAATCTTAAAAGTTGTCTCAAACTTCATAAAACAGTTATTGTATCTGCCACCTCCTCCTTTCCTGAGATTCCAATCTCACCAAACATTTTCCACAGACCACCCTGGATGCCTTCCTCCTTGGCATTCTTCCCTTCCAAAACTGGCTGACTCTTCTGTCAGTGTAAAAAGGCTGCCTTTGTAGTAATACTGCTCCTCTAATGCACTCCTACCCCACCTCTAAATCACCTTTTCTCTCTGAGAAGAATCCAAAGCAGATGTTCTCTTCCTTCTGTTCCTCTTCCACCAGTCTAATGCCACCAACATGGTGTTAGCTCCATTTTTTTTACTGAGCACTGACTGACCAAGGTGCAGAAAGGAGGGAGACACAGTAACACCTATTAGATTGAAGGCTCTTGTTACTCTGTCTCCAGTGCTGTGGGATGACAGGGATGCAATTTGGAGAAGATGACTCAAAGGAGTGGTAGCACTGAAGGTCGAGGGAAGTTCAGGGGTACAACACAGAACACAGTCCATAACGCAGCATCGCCTCTCCCTTCTCTCATCCCGTTGGCTGTTCCCTGGAGCTGCAGCAGTGTTGTTTAACAAAGATGAAATACAGACAGACAGCAACAACTTCTCTCTGGTTGGGAACTGCTGATTTATATCACTAATAAAAGTACAAAATCTATGAATGACACAACGGCCATATAGGCAGAATACTCCATCTGCATATCATATTACAAGAGCTGAAAGCATATACCTGTGCAATTAAAAGGTTAGTCTGAAAACTACATACATACACATTTTAACTTATGATTGAACACAGATCAGCAAGGTAATGAAATCATGCACAGTATATAATGCCAGTACACAGCAGAAGAGAAAGATTCCTACAGAAAGGAATTTCAGAGTCAGTAAAGAAAAAATACATGGTATTCTAAAACATCAGGTAGTTACTAAAAAAAATAACATTTTAATGTGATTCTTTCCTTTACAGTATCAAAGCAATGTTGTTTAAACTCAACAGATTGAAGGTAACGTTATTGACAGACTATTTTTCTGAATCAGATTTAAAAAGCAGCTCACCTCCCAGGACCATACCCGCTTGACAGCATTTCCTTAAGCGACACGCTGGACAGTTCTTTCTACGAATTTTATCAACTATGCAGTCATTCCTTCCAGCACATAAATAGTTGTGCTGCCCTGTAGGCAAGAGAAAAACAGGATCGATACTATATTTTCTAACATGACAAAATTATTTCTGTGTATACATGTTCCAAAAATAATAGAGAATTAAAATGTATACTTGAAATATTAAAGGACTCCTTTATTTTATGCTAACTTTCAAATAATGATGTGCTACTATTTAACTATATTAATTTATTTGGCTTGTTTAAGAGTGAAACTCCCCATCTACAAAATTCCAAAATAATCTGCAGACAGTATGAACTGCTTAAATTACTGTACTAGCAATATTTCTTAAGTAAATCAAGCATGAGGACAGACTGATTCACTTATTTTAAACTTATTTTTCTTCTAAATGATTGTTCCTGATTTTTAATAACTTAAGTAAATTTTGCTTGGATTGATGTGGAGTTTCTGACAGAAAACTGAGTGAAGAAGGTGGGGCAGGGAAAAAAAAGAGCCCTTTAAGCAGAATAATTACACCTGATGTAGAATCACTATTGTATTAGATGTGCTAAAAAAACTGAAGCTGAGCGGACAAAGCCAAGACAGACATAAAGGACAAATAAAAGGCAGCAATAACTTTTTGGTTTAGATTAGTTTTAGTTTATTTTTTAATTCTGAAGAACTCAATCAGGAACAGTCTGTCACTACCAAATTAAAAAGGTATATTTTAATGAACATAGCTTCTAGCAGAACAAAAATTAAATTCAGATGATATCCCGACATTCTTTTGAACATAAACTTTAATAAGACTTCCAAATTTCACTTGAAGAGAACAAAAAAGTACACTTTTATGCTTTAGAACAATATTGATAATTTCTGTCATTGATTTTAATTTTAAATAAGTAAACAAAGTTAAGTAAGCACATAAATAAGAAGAAATCAAAGCTAATTTTCACATACCTTTTTAAATTAAGCCCAGGTTTACCCTGAAAGTTTTAACTTGAAAATCTTGTCTGTTTGTGCACAACATCCTCTACTCATTTCTATATTTTCAGTTTCTTACCAGTACTTAGCATGAAAACATGAGAACAACAAAATGGATCAAAAAAGTATGAAACTCCAATAGTAGCAATATCATGGATACTTCCTTCATGGAGTACTGTGGATGTGGACTTCCAAGTATAACAGACATCAATACCACACCTTTTAAATTTTCACAGATTTCCAGACCACTGTTACTATCCATCTGATGCCACCCAGCAGTAAACAAATCTGAGATGATTATCTGACTCAAATGCTGTTATTTAGCTTTCTTTATAACCCAATTCTGTCCTTTCTGTGCACACAGTAAAATGAGCAACTGTTCACCGATAACTTTTCTCAAAAGAATCACAGAATTGTTTATGCTGGAAAAGATCTTTAAGATCACCGAGTACAACCTTTAACCTAACACTGTCAAGTCTGTCACTAAACCATAAGTTTAAGTGCCACATTTACACATCTTTTAAATTCCTCCAGCGATGGTGACTCAACTGCTTCCCTGGACAGTCTGTTCCACTGCCTGAGAACCCTTTCTAAAATTCCCCTGGCACAACTTGAGGTTACTTCCCCTCGTCCTATACCTTGTTACTTGGGAGAAGAGACCAACACCTGCCTCAGTATAGCCTCCTTTTGCATAGCTGTGGAGAGTGATAATGCCTCCCCCCAACCTCCTTTTCTTCAGACTAAACAACCCCAGCTCCTTCAGCCACTCCTCGTAAGACATGTGCTCCAGACCCTCCACCAGCTTCATTGCCCTTCTTTTGCATGAGCACCAGGACCTCAATGTCTTTCTTGTAGTGAGGGGCCCAAACTGAACACAGGATTCACCAGCATCCAGTACAGTAGGACGATCGCTTCCCTACTCCTGATGGTCTACTAGTTCCAATACAAGCCAGGATGCTACTGGCCTTCTTGGACACCTGGTCACACTGCTGTCTCGTCTTCAGCTGGCTATTAATCAACACTCCAGGGTCCTTTTCTGCCTGGCAGCTTTCCAGCCATTTATTCCCAAGCCTGTAGCACTGTATAGAGTTGCTGTAGCCCAAGCACAGGACCCAGCACTTGGCCTTGTTGAACCCCGTACAATTGGCCTCGGCCTATCGATCGAGTCTGTCCAGGTCCACTCTGTAGAGCAGATCTCCCCAAGCACATGAACGCTCCTCCCAAATTGGTGTCAACTATAAACTTACTGAAGGATACACCCAATCCCCTCATCCAGATTACTGATGAAAATATTAAACAGAACCGGCCCCAATACTGAGCCCTTGGGAACACAACTTGTGACCGGTTGCCAACCGGATTTACCTCCATTCACCACAACTCTCTGGGCCCGCCCATCTCACCAGTTTTTTCCCCAGTGAAGGGAAGAGTACTCCTATCAAAGCCATGAGCAGCCCGTTTTTCACAAGAATGCTGTGAGAAACAGTTTCAAATGCTTCCTAAATTCTGTCTGGTCTTTCCCTTCTGTCATAGGCTTTCCCTCATCTACTAAGTGGATCATCTAGTCATAGAAGGATATCAGGTTAGTCAGGCAGGGCCTGCATTTCATAAACTCACACTGACTGAGACTGATCCACTGGTTATCCTGTAAGTGTTGTATGATGGCATTCAAGATGATCTGCTCCACAACCTTCCCTGGCACCAAGGTCAGGTGGAGAGACCTGTACTTTCCCAGATCCTCCTTCCAACCCTTCTTGTAGATGGGCATCACATTTGCTAACCTCTGATCAAGTGGAACCTCCTCAGTAAGAAGAAAGACAAACTGAAAATAAGTCCTCAGATGAAAATGCAGGAGAAAAAAGAACACTGTGTTCTAACAAAAGAAAAGAGCTAGTGCTAAATCATGTGAAAAAATGTATTTGTTTCTCTTGCCAATTATTTTTTAGATAATTAATTTACTTCTCACCACACCTTTAAGAACTTGTTTTTAGCAAAAGAAACCCGATTGCCTGAAACTCATTTTTATAACAGTTTCTTTTCTTAGATAACATGCAAATTAAAAAAGTTGCCTCACACATCGCCTGGCATTCAAAAGTATGTGGTAATGCAGTAAATCAGAAATAATTCTCCATTAATTATAATCCTGGATTCCTTCTTAAAAGAATCATTACCAAAAGTAATTGAATGTATAAAAATCTGTCTTGCTTTTGGCAGCAGAAAAAGAAGTAAAACACTTATTTTGGACACGTCTTCCTTGGGATTATTTGCAGTTTTTCCTATTCTTGCTTTGCCGTTTGATAAGCAACAACAGTTTTAAAACTCTTTTAGCTAAAATCTATGAAGCATCAAATTATCTCTGTACTGTGGCATTATGATGCTTTAATGTACAGTTATTTACAAAGGAATTCTTAAGCGTGGGTTAAGTTTTGTTTACGGATGGTTTGGTTTCAGGGGGTTTCTTTGGTCTCCTGAAAGGTATCTCTTCTGGACTTCTTTTCTAGAGAATCCTTACTACAGTCCATGCGCAGCGCAAGACCAAAATTTCCTGTATAGCCGAAAATGCTCATAACTAACTCCCAAACCTATAGGCATTCGAGTTATACTTTCCCCCCTGTAATGACACAGAAAAATGCTTATCTACCAAAGCAACTTCATACTGTCAAATATCACTCTTCAGGCACTCGGAAAACACCATTTATATGTTCTAGAATGATGTCAGTATTTAGAATTCGCTTTTGATATCACCAATCTTTATTATGTCTTCACCTAGTTTATTTTTCCATAAAGCCTCCATGATACTAGCATAAAAAAAGAAGCAAGAAAAGGTCAAAACCCTGCCAATCCAGCCCTCCCATGAGATCATGGTGATAAAATCTTAGGTACCTCTTGAGTATAACTGTAAACCACTTCCTTGTTTTCAAAACTATAAAAAAGCCACACTCACATCCTGAGCTTGAGTTACACCTTCATGTGAATCTTCCACTCCATTCTTTGAGTCTCTCCCCAACAGACCCCATCCCAAAGTGTATTTCATTCATTCTGATTCAGCTGCAACTTATTTGGAACACACATAAAGTTCAATTTTATAGAATTTTTCACTGTGTCATTTGTCCTGGATTTTTTCATTATCTCAGTCATCTGATTTGGTTTCATATCTAGAGATAACTCCAAGTCAATGTTACCATCTGAAACAATTTCAAACATTATGCAGAGGTAGGTTCTACAAAACTGCTACTTGCTTGACATTAATATTCTAAGTGGCAGCAACCATCTCAAGGTCATATTGTGTAAGAAATGGAAAACATGCCAGACATTTGGTTAATTTCAAAATTATGGGCAATACCTAGTTAGATGAAGCTGTTTGTAAAGTTTTCATGGGATACTAAAACATTTATTCAAAAATACATTTGCTGTATCTCAAACTTTAGGATCATGTACATATTAATCGATTGACTTCAATATGTGAGCATTGCAATTATATTAAATGCATGTACTATCTGAAGACCAGTGTCAAGTAGTAAGTCACAATGAGACAGTAGGTACCCCAAGATTAGCACAACAGCCAAAGTACCAGAATGAATGCAATCTTACCTCACTCAATTGTTGCATCTCATATGAAGCAATTCATCATATTAATGTTTGTCAAGAGTGCAAAATCAAATACTTTTGAAATCAGAAGCATGATGAAGACACATAATTATGTATTGATAGACTTTCTTCTTTCCATGACGTAAAATTTGTTCTCCCAAAAATTACCTTTCCCACTTGAATTTTAGGACCCTCAATGATGTAACTTTGTACATTTGCATTTGGAAATACACTTAGCTTACTGTACATTAACACACTTTGGCCATGTGCAAAATAAAAATCTTCAATAATATTAAATGTTATACTAAAGAAAAAGCATTTTCATCTCTCAATTTGTCATATGGATGCTTTGTATGTTTGTATGTTTTCTGCTTCACAAAACTTTCATCACTATCAGGTTTACAGTACATGCTGTACCAAATTGTGATCCCAAGATCCAGCCTGGAAAGTTGGATTGAAAATTAGAAATCCCTCCAGAGTTAGGAGAAAAAGGAATTTTTTATATCCTCTTCATCAATTTCACAGCTGAAAAGGTCTCTCTATAGCATTGAATTTCACTCTGTTTTTAAAAAGAATTCTTTTTTAATATTTGGCATACTATGCCATTTTATGTTCTTAAGGTATGGAATAGCACAATTAGACCAGCAATTTTCCTTAGGCATAGTATTTCACTACTTACACAGTGAATCATGTTGTCATCACAAAACTGCGTATACATAACGAGTCAGATAGACGTTATCAGAAATTATGGCTGAAGTCATGATCAGCCTTCTTACTGCATATAGACATAGCTCATCTTTAACCCTCCACTTCCCTCTATGAGTACCTCTCCATATACACACAGTGAAAATTCTTGTGGAAACCCTGTATTCTGTCAGGTCAGGTTTGCCAATTTCAGGTCTCAGAGAGATGTTCACACTTTGTCAATTAAAAATTAGCCGCTACATATGGTTGAGCTATTATCTGTACAGCAGCATTACTCTAAGCTCGAAGCACACATTAAAGCTATAGAAATCTGCTATATAATCATTAGAGATTTTTTTCAAAAGGGTCCCCGTTATTTAAACAAACCATGACTTAGTTTCTGACCCATCTGTTGCAATATAACATATTCCAGTTGGCCTCAAACTCCTCGGGGTCAGGCAACTACTTTTTGTTATATTTCAATAACATAAACAAGGGATAAGGGGAGGTAAATACTTTTAAGAAGTATAGAACAAAAATTAGAAGTGGGGCTTTATACAGGCAACACAGAACTTGACTTTTTTTTCAGAATTTGGTAATTTTCTTTTTCATTAGCAAAACTACTGCAAAGGAGACACTTTCAACAAAAAGGCAAGAATGCAGGCCAGTAAGAATCCACCTTAGCAACAGTATAAATCCACAATCCCCAAACTCTACAAACTGGGCCCTCATTCATGACAGAAATTTTACTACAGCGTTACACAAGCATTTTAAGTGTGGTTCCCCTGCATGGCTTTACATGAACGTATCTTTATGAGACATCATTAATGATCAATTGACAATTTAGTGCTAAAAAAGTAAGAGTTCATTTTTTAATCTTCATTCTACTAAAACCCCATTAAAAATATTATATCTATTTTTTTTACCATGAACTAGACACATTGGTAGCACTTAAAAAATGCCTGATCATCAACAGCACATTATTTTGCAAATACAGTAATTCTACATTTTTTAAACATTTTTAATATTATTTCTGATTTTTTTTGGATTGGTAACTCCAAACTGCCCATCACTTGAAATTCAGTGACAGGAACAGCACTGCCCCATCAGCATACTGAAGCTAACTTTGTCTTTTCAAATTTCTCAACCAAATACAAATAATAGTAACTTCTGTTATTTTCATTAAACCAAAGGAGATTTTTAAAGTACTTTTTTAAAGTCTTGTAATTTGTTTGTACAATAAGTGAATCAACAGACTAGTAAATCTGTAACGGGCACAGAGAAAATACACAACTTATGTAATACAGTATTTTCTACACAACAGGAGAGAGCAAAATAAATGGTGTATGAATCTGAGATTACAGAAATAATTAATAAAGAAAACAGACATTTTCCAACAAATTTAATACCACTGTATTACATACCTGGGTAACTACACCCTTGAAAACCTCATAACCTACGAAAAATATCTCAAAATATAGAAAATCTAAGAAGTAACAAAAGCTGTTTATTTCCAATCATGTTTTAATTTCTCATAGGGATCAGTACTTTACAGAAAATATATGAAAAGTAGACTTTCGATTATGAATTTGCACTCAAAGTTTATCATCTTATTTGCATGAATTACTATTAAAAAATCCCAGTGGTCTGTAGTAGCACTGAAAATTTTAAAACACAAATAACGCATTCCCACTCAAAGAAATGATGGGCAAGGGGACATTTTACATAAGAAAAATATCTCAAATCTATATGATTGCCACTGTGAAATTTTAAGCACTGTTTTCTATTGAATATTCTTCTTACAGAAGAGTAATTTGTCACCTTTATTTCTGGTAAGAAATAAACAAAAAAAGTACTTTAAATGAAATCAAGTATCTAACCATAAATGGGATTATTTCAATGCGAGTAATTATATCCTATGATTCCATTAAAATAAGAAGTCCACCTCTTTACAAAACTCAGTAGAATTACACTTCCTACCAAAAATAAGGTAAACATATTTGTTCATCTTGCCCATGCCCACAATGCTCACGCCTGTCATTCTTCCCCATAAGACTCAGTAACCTGTATTTTTTCTTATTATAGCCAGGTAGTTTGAGGCAGTTGTCCATTCGTTGAATATACTTAAAAAAACCCCCAAAACTTCTTCATCATACTCTCACTGTCTGGCGTTTAAAAATAGAAAGTATGAAGTTGCTATGTAAAACATAAGCATTTTGTTTGTGTAATTTTGTGATTCTGCAAATACAGATTTTGGATTAAATGATCAATGAAAATAACCTTAAGATATTCCTATTACCAATTCATATGTCTTCTTAACAATTATCATTAAAATATTTATGCTGAACAGTAATAAGATGTATTTTTGAGCAGGTTGACCTACACACAAACACAATTGGATACTAGGTCAGGAAAGACATGAAACTCAAAAGTGACTGAAACAAATTTAAACAAAAAAATACAATATTACTATATAGGTGAAAAGTGAATAAGTAATTTTAAAATATGGCACTCCTAAATTACACTACACTTATTCTTAAATCTTCAGCTCACTGTGTTTTTTAGAAGTATATGGCTGATTTTCAAAAATAATGCAAGCAAAAAATGCAAAGCCAAACCAAGATACCAGTTAACACAACCAGTGAAACTTAAATCACGATTTTAGTTGGAAGGGACTTCACAGATCATCTAGTTCCAATCTCCCCTGCCATATAAAGGGACATCTTCCACTACATCAGGTTGCTGAAAGCTTCATCCAACCTGCCTGTGAACACATCCAAGGATAGGGCATCCACAATTTCTCCGGGCAACCTGTTCCAGTGCGTCATGATCTGTTCCTCTAAGTGACTTGAGACAAAGTGTTTTCCTCGCAACATTAATGCATATATTTCTAATGGCTTTCTCATGAATTCCATTAAATGTATTAGAGAAAATAAGGCACTACCTTGGAAGTTCATCTAGCCCACCTGTTGAGTGTTAATACTTTTCAAGTACCTAGTATGTTAAAGGAAGAACAAGAGCATACGATTAAAGTAGAAAGTAACTTAGCAAGCTTAAACAAAAAATCTAACTACATTATTTTGCTAAGCTTTTAATTTTCTAATATTTCCCTTTTGCATATGAAAAGCAATAAACTCTATGAAGTTGAACAAACTGTATCACAAGAAGATACGCGATGCAATTTTTTATTTCAGGAAAACCTATACATTTCTACCAATCATTTTTAAGCATAAGGCACAGAAATTTGAATATCCTAATTCTGACAGGACCAGATAAAAATCAGACAAAGAGGATAAATATACATAAAATGCAGAAGGATCGGTTTCACATCTTCATCATTTGGATTGTATAAAGCAATCTGCTCTTATAAAATCTCGGTGGGCATTTATGGACAAGGCATATAATATAATATAATCCAAAAAGAAAAAAATAAACATAGGCATCGCTACTGATTTATTAAACCTGCAGCTTGACTTCATAATTTAATTGCTATTTGGAGTGAAAGTCAAATCCATTTATTATTATTATGACTTGAAATAGTTAAGTGAAACTTGAAATACTTCCATAAATCTCAGGGAGCCAAATTCTGCATCTTGCAAGAAAAATGCCACAACTTTGAAAACAAAATGAAGCCAAAATAAATTCTTATCTGCCTACAAAACCTTCCTTTGAATAAGATTTACACTTATTAAAACAAATTGTGTAGTACACAAGATTTTTATGGAACTCTGCCTACTCAGACTTAACTGATAAACAAGTAAATAACAAATAGCAAATAATGAAAGCAAAACAAATAACACTAGCAAAATCAATTAAGAAATAATTTAGTTACTATTCACTGTAATAGTTAAAAAGTTGCCAAAACAAAATAACATTACTACAGTGATGATTTTTGAATATCAGCAATAAATAAAAGGTATATCTTTAGCAGCATCTAAAAAGATATCTTTTGGATAATTAGGAACATCATCATATAGTACCTTCCATTGCCCTTTTAAAGAAGACTTTACAACTTCCACAGGTAAGTACTCCATAGTGGCAACCTGAAGCCTCATCACCGCAGATGAGACAAATCTTCTGGGGTAGCGATTCAAAAGCAAATTGAGAACTTTGGCTGGCTTCAGCATCTGGCCTTCAAAAGAAAAAAAGAATTCAGAGAAATGAAATATCCAGGTTTGCAAAAATTAACTACTTACCTGTATTAATTATGCTAAACCCTTCTTTTTATATTTTGTAATTGAGCTACAGAAGGGTAAGAAAAAATAAATATGACTGTCTTTCTGCTTAAGGGCTTGTTCTCTACTGGGGTAAAAGGCACATTTGTAGTATCTGCCTAGACATTAAACAGAAAAGCAGTGGGTAAAAAGCATAGCAGTATTTTAATCGATTTTACCTAAAAAAAGGTACAACCTAGGAACTCCGTTAAAACGTTCACCTTCCTCAGATCAACAGCTCTTGTGAGCAAAGTCACACTGACTGATAATCTTTTCCCCCGTACATAAAATGGTACAGAGGCAGAACCAAATAGAAGCCAATTCAATTTCAAAAGTCCTTTCACGTGGGAAATAACTTTCGTCTCAGCTAGAAAACCGTTTATTATTTGTTGCTTTCCATTCAGCCACAGCATTCTCATCAATAACTAACTATGATGAGCACATCGAGGCAAGTGGAATGTACTTCCCAGTTTCTCTCCAACAAAAGAAACAGACCAACCTACTAAACATTGTATTTACAAGGATTTCGATTGTAACTGCAATATTGTATAGATGTATTTCTGTAATACACAACATCTTGGCATCGTAATATGCCATTTCGTTCCAACAAATCAACATGCAAGTGTATGGTTTCTTTTTTTGTGTGTGAAATTAACTGCCGGCGGTAGGGGAGTCCAAATCGGGGTTTATAATTTGGAGAATATTTGAGTATTTCTGAGTATTGTCCCGCTGCCAGCGAGGACAGTCTGGAGAGCATCGGCTCCGGCTCTCTGCAGCCGGTCAGAGACCTCCGATGGCACTGAAGCACCCGGAGAAGGAGACGCGATAGATGCCAACTGCGAAGTCAGCATCGCGACGGTCCCACATGGCCTGGGACACTCGGGAATGCACGAACAACACAGAAAACGGAAACGCGGCTGCAGCTGCTGCCCAAAAAACTCCAACGGGGCCTCGCCGAGGCTCTCCCTCGGACCCTTCCAAGCGTTCCGAGGGGACAGCGCGCATCCTCCTTACCAAGCGTAGCCGAGGTAGGGCGGGCATAGCTGGGGCAAGCCCTCCTTCAGCACCGGGAAGCCCAGGGGCTGGTGCCCGTTGAGACCCAGAGGCGGGTAGAGGCTTGGCGGCGCGGCCGAGGTGGAGGGCAGACTGTCAGGTGCCGTTACCGGCCCGTAGGCTCCGGGCAGAAGCGGGGGCTCCGTCTTGTACAGGACGCACTCCAGAGAGGGCTCCTGCCCGGACCGCGGCGGCTGCGGGAAATCGGGACTGGCTCTGGCTGCTGGGTAGGGGGTGGCGAGCCCGAGACCCTCCTCCTTGATCTTCAGAGAGGGCTGGAAGTCGCCGTAGGCGAAGTGCCCCTCCTTGGCTTCCGCCGGCGGGTACAGGTAGCCCGCAGGGTCTGACGCGAGGGGCGAGGAGCTGGGTTCCGTGCTGCCACCCTCGCCCTCCGCCACGTCCAGCAGCTGCCGCGTGCGCGAGGCCAGGAAGGCTGAGTTGAGCGGCAGCAGCGGCACGTGCAGGTACTCCTGCCCCGGCTCCCCCTCCTCCGCACGACACCCGCCGCCGCCGGGCAACACGGGGGGCTCGCCCTTAGCGGGTCCCTCCGCGCCGCCCTCCGCCGCCCGCGATTTAGTCGCCAGGGCGTCGCTGGGCGGCCAGAGCGGGGCTGAACGCGGCTGCGAGGGGCCCGGCACCCCCGGGTCGGCTTCGCCCGCTTTCTGCGAGGCGCCGCGGCTCATTTGGGCGTCGGGCGGCTCCTCCGCCCCGAAGAAGGACCAGGGCGCCGCGGCCACGGCGGAGCCGGCATGAGCCGCGGGAGCCAGGAAGGTGTCCAGGACGGTGTCCAGGGAAGCCTTGTCCGAGAGGGGGCCGTTCCCTGGCCGATACAAGAGGGAGTCCCGGCCCTCCTCCTCCTCCACCGGCTGCTGCTGCCGCGGCTCTTCCTCCTCCTCCTCCTCGTCCTCCTCCTCGTCGCTGCTCTTGGCGTAGAGCAGACCGTGCAGGGAGATGTCGACGGCCTCCGCTTCCCTGCGGAAGGGGTCTCGGCCGGGCTGGCCCTGCAGCAGGACCACTCCGTCTCTGGCAGGCGGAGACGCTCGGGGCTCTTTAGCCTTCACCTCGGTCATGCTGGCCCGGGGCAGCGATGGACGCCAGTGACTTCTCCGGCCCAGGGGGGCGGCCGGGCGGCTGCTCACATTCCGCCCAGTCCCGCGGAGGTCCAGTTCACATGGCGCTGCCTTTGCGGGCGGAGGACGGGGACAGAGCACAGGCCGGCCCCCACCGCCGGGAGCGGTTAAAACGGAGCCGGAGGCGATGCAGCCGAGACGGGGAAAACGATGAGAGTGTGTGCGGGAGAGCGAGGTCCGAGCCGCTCGCTCCGCTTTTCTCTCCAATGCTCCCCGCCGTCCCCTCTCGGCCCGTCGCCGGCTCCACGCCCCCTCTGCCGCCCCTCCCTGCAGCCAGCCCGTGTCCTCACCGCCCCGGGGACAGGCTCGCCCCTGCTGCCCCCTCGCGCCGCTCCGGGCTTGGCTCCGCGGAGCAGCTGATGCCGGACACCGCAACTCCCACGGCAGCAATTCCAGCGTCCCCTCCTCTGCTCCGCCTGTGCCGCCCATCCCTCCCATCTCTCGCCGTGCCCGAAACCCTCTCCCTCTCCCCTCGCGTCCCTCTCTCCGTGTCACAGGTCTGCTCTTTCTCGCCTCTCCCCGCCGCCTGGCTTTCTCCCTGCATCCTCATCTCTTGCCCCTCACCTCTTGTGCAGGTGTCCTGTCCTCACGCTTCATCAGTGCGACTCTGGACTGGGCACTGTTTTGGATAGCAGAGAGCAAGACAACTTTAACTTATTTTCAGTGACGGCAGAGAGCAAGACAACTTTAACTTATTTTCAGTGACGGCAGTAGAGGCTTCTTTTTGTGTGTTTTTCACCATCCTCTTCAGGCGTTCACTGTAGTTTTTCAGGATTAAGCTATGATCCAGTTCCTCTCCTTGATATAAAATCAGTTTTCCAGTAGCAAAGAAACCAAGACATTGTGAAGTGTTTTAAATTGTCCTCCCATACGAGGACAGGCTGAGAGAGTTGGGCTTGTTCAGCCAAGAGAAGGGGAGAGGGAGAGGAGAGAAGGTCCTGGGACAGTTTATAGCATCCTTCCAGTACTTAAATGGGGCCTACAGGAAAGCTGGGGAGGGCTCTTTGTCAGGGAGTGCAGTGATAGGTTGAGGGGGAGCATTTTTAAGCTGAAAGAGGGTAGATGTAGATTAGATGTTAGGAAGCAATTTTTTGCCTGTGAGAGTGATGAGGCACTGGCACAGGTTGCCCAGAGAAGCTGTGGATGTCCCATCCCCAGGGGTGCTAAGGCCAGGCTGGATGAGGCTTTGAGCAACCTCATCTACTAGAAGGTGTCCCTCCTCATGGCAGGGTGGTTGGAACTAGAAGATCTTTAATGTCCCTTCCAACCCAAACCATTCTATGATTCTATGAAATTACATTCAGGGGCTTCAAAGAATCCTCTACACCAGAGAGATCTCAATGTTTTCCTACAGAATGTTTGGAAAATGAGGCATTCTTTGCTTCTAATAGTTTCCTTTAATTACTTTGTCATTTAAAATGGGCCTAGTTTGCAGGGACTGGCTGGTTAACCTGTGTATAATAAGTTACGATCCAACCCAAGTTAGTTCTAACCAAGAAGCTGTCACAGCTAATTGCCCCTTGGCATGTTGTGTAAAATGCTAGTTTGTGGCAGAACCCATGCAGCTCAGTAAGACGATTACTAATTGGAAAAAGAAAAATAACACTTAATATAGTATTTTACACTATATAGCAGTCACAGAAAAGGAAGTTGTGTTGAAAGGTACAAGTAATAAGTTGTGTGGAAAGGTAGAAGTAATAAACTAGTGTAGCAGTAGTCCTCATGACTTTGAGTAGAATCAGTGTGGTTTTGATTCATAGAGAAATGTGTGGTGTTACATGCTTGTTTAGGCTCTGTAAATTTAACATGTTTTTCAGAAAAGGTATCTTTTTTCCCCAAAACTCTGATCACTATGAAATAGTGTTTTTTCTTATTTTTTCAAAATATTTTCAGATTGAAAAGGACAGCTTCTTCAGGAGAAAAACATCTTTTTGAAGTGATTTCATTGTTCAGAAGGCTAGCACCAGAAATCGTACAGGGCAAATTTATAGAAGCAGTGGCTTCAAATAAACCTCATTCAGTGTGGTGTGTACTTTCTGCGTTATTCTTGGCAAAATACTACTGGCTGCAAGACTACTTTTGTAGTCTGCCTTTTATTCCTTAAAGAAGTATGAGAAAATTTATACTTTTTGATTTTTTTATCGAATTGTGATAATATTATAGCTAATATTTTAAAACTCATGTCATATTGCCACCTCTATATAAGTTCAGGAGGTTCAACAGAATGATACAGATCAAAATATACTTGTGTGTAGGGATATTCTTAAACAGAAGTGTCTCACAGTGTTGATATTGCAGAGGAAGGAACCATTTGTCAAGAAAGTAGCAATAAATCAAAGAAAATAGCTTCATAAAACATATCAGTGGAACTAAAGTTCAAATAATGCTCTCAAAGGCTATCCAGGTCTGTTATGACATAACATTAAAACGAAGAATTTGCAGTGCTTCTCTGGCTACAATTTCTTATTTTTTCCATGCTTCAATATTTCCCCTGTCTCCCAAGCCTTCCTTTTCTTAGAAGAGACACAAGTTCATCTCCAGCACTGTTCATCTCCACGCTAATTTTGTTTTTTCCCTGATGTTTTCATGCTTAGTCAGTGAGTTGTCATGCCCATGCCTGTTTATTGCCACAGTCTTGCTTTCTCATTTCTACTTCCCCAAATGCATGTAGCATTCATAACTTGCCTCTTTACAGAAACGTGCTCCAAAGACTTGTTTTCATACACTGATTTGCCTCCTTACTGCTGCTGCAGAACTAGGAGAGGTGAGGAGTCACAGATGGCAGGATTAGAGTGTCGTGAAAGGAAAGCTTAGTTTCCTAAAGACCAACTCACCACTGCTAATGACTTGACTCCTAAAATGCTACAATAACAAGACCATGTGATTGTAAATATCTATAAGTTCACAAAAAAATATGTGTTTATTACTTGCGTTAGTTATCTAAATATTAGCAGTTACATATTTTCCAACTTTTATGTTCTTCCTGATTTCATTTTTATGACCCGCTAAATATGCTGAGTTTTTCAATGGCAATGGTGTTTATGCTTAATTGTCATTGTTTAAAGAAAAAAATTAGTTCTTTAGGACATTTATTGATATTCTGTTTTGAGCTAAAGCACAATTGATTATCTAACTTTTCGGCTAAGCCTCATCTAAGTGACTTCATTTTCTGAAAATTAGCTACATGTTTTTAGATAGTGTCTGTCTCTAGAAGTGATAACATTTTAAATTTATGATTATCATCAAAGTAACAGCGCATTGTTATGCAGAAAATCCACTGCTTGCATCTATCCCTACGGAGACAAAGACCATTCTTGAGTTGGTGGAATGCTGTAAGTGAAAGGGACAAAAAAGGGCTGCACCTGCAGGGAGGGGTGGACAGGACAGGTGACTCAAAACTGAGCAACAGAGTATTCAATTTCATTCAATATATGTCATATTCAGGATAAAGCTGAGGGATCACGAGGGTCAAGCTCTCTCCTTTGATGGCTGTCATCCATTAAAAACTGTTTGTCTTTTTTCCCCCTGATCCTGGATCCATGCCTTCTTGAATTCAGTTCCTGAGTCCAGCTCTCAGATGCTGCTGAATCCAGTTCAGGACCTTTCCCCATGTCTGTTCTGCACCATCAGTGGTGATGTATCATCATGGGGTGGGGGTGGCGTTCAGTTTCATATATTTGTATAGATTTAATTATTTTCTTATTGATAGTGTTTTCCTTGTTATTATCATTGTTTCATTAAAGCTGGTTTAGTTTCCAACCCAGAAGTGTCTCTCTCTCTCATATCCTTTTCACCTTTCCATGGGGGGAGAGTGTGTGTAGATTGGGATCACAACTGCCTGTGATTAGATGCTGACCAGGCCATGTTGGAGCTAAACTTGGCCAAGTTTTCTTATGGTATTTCCCCAGATAATTTTCATTTAGAATTCATTAAAATTGATACTGATGTTTTAAATTCAGATCTAAAAATGACATTTTTTAAATTTAGTAAGATTTTACTGAATATAAAAAATTCAAGCGAACAGTATGAGTAGATTTGTACTTCAGAGTAGACCTATTTTGAACTAAACAGTAAAATGTTGGAGGGTTTGATTAACAGTATTGCATTTTTAAAAATTCAACCAGAGCTTGCAAATATAATGTTTTATTTTTTTACAGTCAATCAATGCCTGGTAGTTTTGCACTGTCATTTTTTAGGGCATGATGCAAGTGATTCACTTTATAAACCAAGAGGAGGAGAAACTATCTGCCTCAAAGAGCTTATGATCTCATGATCAAAATTAAAAAAGAAAAAGCAGCTTGCAGAAGGAGAGGCTTGGAGGCTTTTGTTTCTGTGAAAGAAACAATATTTTTGTAAAAAATAAGTTAGAATTGTGTAACTGCATTTTGCAATTCCTCCACACTTTCAGCATGTAGCGTAGAGGATAAAAAGCTAGTAGTATCATGCAAATAACAGCTCATTCTTGGTGTGTTACAGTTCTTGGAGATACATCTGTGGTTGCATTTCTATTCCGTAAATATTTAGAATCCTAGTTAGCATGCTAACTTTCATTTAAATTAGGATGCCAGCAGGCATTAAATATGCACTTCTCTGAGATCATAATTTTGAAGTACCAGCTAAGTCATGAAAGCACTTAACACTGGGGTTGTGGTCTGATCATAACTGTGCACATCTGAGCCAGGTGATTAGGCTTCTGTAGTCAGTGCTCTGCTACAATGATTAAAAATATTATAGGAATCATATTTCTGAAACTGCACTGTAAACATACTTTCTTTCCCCCTAAGCAAGGGTATGCCACAGTGTAATTGATTTCTGTTCTGTTATTTGTTAAAGCTAAACCATCAGGTTAAAAAAACCCCAACAAACTATCAAAATTCCTCAAAGTGTCTTTGCTGCTATATTGTCTAGCCTCAGGATGAAGAAATAAATGTTGCCTTGTATAAAATATAGTATGCAATTATCTGTATATATGTAATACCTGTTTCATATAAATATGTAAAATGTCTGCATACAGACAATAGAACCAAGTGCTGCTAGGGCTCCCAGCAGTTTAACATTTATGATAGTAAATGTATTCCAACAAGTCTTATTTGCTGGCTGGAGAGTAGGAAATTGGCACCAGTGATACAGAACAGATGTTAACATCTCTGAATTTCAGAAAGAAGTAATCAATAACTCTTCAGAAGTATTAAAACTAGTACCTGATTAAGAAGACAAAATTTCTGGGTAGAATCTCAGGAAATTTGGAAGTAAATTTGGAGGTGCCAATTGATGAGAAAATGCTGTTCTGTTCGATACAATAATTAAACAACTATGACACTTTCTCGAGAGTTCATAAGTTGGATGAAGTAGAGCTGACATTGGAGTTGGGCCACACCATAAGTGGCTGTAGGCAGGATTTATTTGTAGCCTTTGCTGCCAATTTTGATTTCATAATAGAAGTCCTTCCTGTGCAAATTCAAATTGTCTTAGAGTGGGTTAATCTTACATTTACTTATTATATTACAAAAGTTTTCTTCCTGTTTCTACTCACAGTCTTAATTTCCCACAGGGACCTGGTCGTCCCATGAAATCTCAAAATTTGCTCTTCAGCCTTCGAATATTTACAAACTCCTCTGAATTACCAGTTTCTTTTCATAATGTCAGGTTAAAGATGTATTAATTTTTTTGGCAGATACAGTGATAATCAGTTGCATCATACTTAGCTATCCCAAAATTAACTGGAAATTGCTAACTGGCTTCATATCAAGCATATAAAAAATAATCTGAGTTTCTTATCTTACTGTGTCTTGTCACTGCTACAGAAAGACTAAAACATCACTTAGAAATCCATCTGCTGTATAACAAATTTCTAAAGATCTTGGGTTCTTATGGAGTTCCAGGTAATTTTATTTACCTTTATTTACTTTATTTACTCTTTGTCTCTTGTCCTATATGTTTAGCTTTTATCTAAACATCCTTTTGGTCTTTTTGTATCATCATAAAGTATATTACCGTAGCAAAATAATTCTTCAATTTTTTGTCAGTGTTGAAACAACTCCTATCTTTCCCTCTGCTGTGTGTTGACGTTCTTGGCTGATCTTTGCAGATCATGTCTTACAGTGTTCTCTGTCTTTATATTTAACGGACCCAATTTTCTCACCAGATAAGATAATTTTAAATAACAGCTTCTGATTTGTGCAGTGCCATTTGAAGAATTATCAAGAGGGAGATTTACTTTATCTGTTTTCTAATTTTAAGAATATTAGGCAAAACAGTGTTTGTCTTCAATTAATATTTCCAGAAAGTAGATTTGTTTATTAATGGTTAAACCCTCCTCAATATTCATCACTAGGCATGTGGTATAAGGGAAATCTAAGGAGGAAGGTAGGAGGCCTGCATTATTGCTGTGTGGCAGTTTGAATGTGTACTGTAGAAAATGGCTAAGTTACTTGGTTAAATTAAAAGCAAATTAGTATCTCATAGTGTGGCAAGGTAGCATTTTTCCACAATTGATTGAGAACAAGGCAGGTAATTATGTGATAAATTCAGCTGTGTAGTGAAGAATGGGGTGCAACGTATGTGGATTAGCTATGAAGGTGTCCATGAATTAAGCAATTCTGCAGCTGAAATGTTAAGATACAAAGGAAGGTTCAAGGCAATGTTAACATTAAGCAAAGATTTTTGAAAGGTGCAGTTCTATCCAGATTGTGTATAGCACTAAAATCTACTCAAGATATTTCTAGTTGTTTCTGAATTGGCCAGGCATTAAAGAACTGACTGTGTGTTTTATATCAGATACTCGAATGCCATAAATCAACACAGCTGCATTGGATCCAGTGTAGTAATTCGACTTTAAAACTGCCAAGGGACCAATATTCTTTCCTTCTCCCAGTTCTAATGTTCCCTTAAAGCATGCCATTTAAGGAAAATAAATGCTAGATCATTGTTTCCCAAGAAGCCTAGAAGACTCTCACATTTGTATCTTTGGGTCTGGATACTTGTCTAGATCATAAACTCCTCTAAAGCTGTTAAACAAAACCAGTGTTTCACATTTGGATGATTGAAAATGGCTAAGTTATTAAAAATTCTTGGGAAAGAGAGCGTGACTTCAAATTGAGTGCAGCAAAAAAATGGTCAAGTAACCCAGAGGTGGAGATTGGGCATGCAAACACTCAATTTAAACCTCAGAAGATTTTAATTTATTACTCACTATTCAATAAAAAAAAAAGCCAGAGTTAAGCCACAAGCCTGCTAGTCACTGATTTGGACATGGGATATTAAACAACAGGAAGTGAAGGGAAGATGCATCCCTAAAACATGCTGGTTGCTCAGCTTCTCAAGTGAATCAGAGCAAATTAAAAGTCATTACTGAAATTTAACATTACTACATATGCTTTGTAAATGCAATCAATAGCGAAACTTGTATGGAATATTAAAAACAAGAGGTCACCACTTTAATTAAATGAGATCTTCTAAAGGAGGAGAAGGGTATCTAAACTACACCTGTATAAATTCTGAGGTGTTTAACAGATCAAGAAAACACAGCACAGACTTTCTAGTCCTTGATTTTGAGAAACTGGCTAAAATGTTCCCTTGTCAAATAGCCTCATTGGTTCTGTTATTAGTCGTAGTTGCTGGTTCATTCCTGGAGGTGTCTGTCATTGGTCAGAGCTTCTATTTCAATGTTAAGTATTTAAGAGAACAAAAAGTGTCCTGAAAACCTATCACAGAAAAAGACATTCAGTTAATCTCATATAAAACAAAAGATAAATGTTAAAATGATGGTATAGTTTGCTGTAGAAATATAGATTTGTAGCAGGATTCTGGATTTTTGTTTAAGTAAACATCCTGCTACAGCTATTAATCACTCTGACCTAAAATTAATCTCCAGAAATGCTGACTGGCCAAAAAGCATCTTTACAGCAATATTATAGCATATCATTTTCTCATGATTTCTTCTGCCATCTTGTTATTACCTTAGACTAGAAAATAATAGCTACATCTTCACTTTGAGGGGCCAGTGCACTCACAGGAAATGTAACAACTACAAAATTGCATAGTGAGGTGCTACTTGTAGTGCTGTTTGCCATAAAATGTAAAAAAAAAAAATCACTGGTCATGGGAAAATAGATTAATGAGGCAGAAACTAGGTTATCAAAGGTATCCACCAAAGGGTGGTGGCAGCGAGTGACAGGAGGGAACAAGGAAGTAATGAATAGAAAAAAGAAGGCCTGGCAGTAACACCAATTCTGTGATTACATTTTGGGCACCAGTTGGAGCCTCCGCTGCAGAGACAGAAGCCTGGCTGGCTTTGCTTTTTCATAGCCTGTTCATCCTGTTCTTCTTCATCACTTATTCATGATAAATCTCATGTGAAGCCAGACGTGCTAGATTTCTGTAACATTTCCAATGAATAGACTACCAAAAATCTGCTAACATTAGCATGCAAATCTGAATAAACAGATTCGGTAGATGTAAATTCTTTCTGAGATAGGGCGTAAGCTTAATTCCTAATAGAATAAAATCAATAAATTAATAGGACACTTGTTCTAAGCTATTCAAAGTCACCAGAAAAATGTGGAAAGTGATGAATAATTTTAATATGAAAACATTCCCCCCCCAACCTTCCTCTTAGTATGACATCGCATGGTATGGCAACATTCCTTTGGTCAGTTAAGGTCAGCTGTCCCAACAGTGTCCCCACCCAACTTCTTCTGCACCCCCAGCCTACTTGCTAGTGGAGTGGTGTAAGGAGCAAAAAAGGCCTTATCTCGGTGTAAGCACTACTTAACAGTAGCTAAAACTCCCCTGTGTCATCAGTGCTGCTTCCAGCACACAAATCCAAAACACAGCCACATAGTAGTTTCTATTTAGAAAATTAACTCTACCACAGGCCAAATCATCACATCCTTTACCCCTTATTCTGTGTGTTTCCAACCATCCAGTAGTCACTTCCACCACTGTAAGCACATGGTGCTTGCCATGGCAGGTTCGTGGTAATGTGATATAATCAACCTGCCAGGCTTCACTGTATTGCTGTTTCGTCCATTGTCCTCTATACCAAGAGAAGTACTGATAAGATCTTTGCCTCAGCCTTTAACCCTAGACTGCGTTGCATGGCCATTCTGCCATGAGTTATATTTTCTAAATCTTTTTAGCATGGTAACTTTCCGAGTTTGCTCTTCGTTCTCTGATTTTTCAAAACACAATGTTCATTTCTGATTTTTAAGTAATGAAAAATGATCAACAGTGTATTTGTGTGAAGGTGCTCTACTGCAATGTATGGAAAATAAAAGACAATAAGAAGATAATGTGTTTTATATGATAGTTATCAAAAAGTGATCTATATTCTGGAAAATGGGGTGCTGTAATTTGCAGGATATTATATGATGTTGTTTATAAAACACTTGAATTGTCATGTGTCTAGTTATATTCACTTTTTTACAAGCAAATAGGGAAAATAAACATGACCAAAGGAACCACATCTGATCCAAAAGGAAATCTGAATTAGAGTCACAGCTCTGTGACACTTTGATATAATCGCTTTGGGTGTAATTATGAACTCAAAGCAAAAGCATTTTTGGTAAACAAAGCATAAATACAAAATCAATCTTAAATCAGAAATGATTTTGACATATTTAGTTACATCTGAGAGACTGATACATTTAGTGTGCTTTCTGTTAGTAGTGCAGGACTTTGTCAGAAAAGGTTTCTATCTCTGGTATAAACCTCAATCAGTAAATGTTCCAAAGTGTTAGCAATCATTCAGGAAGGATATGAAGAATGTTCCATTTCACCAGAACATCAAAAAAGCTTTCAAATAGTACAGAATGCAATTATCCAAATAAGAACCAGGTCATAGCACTAGAACTGCTGTTCTGACCCATGCAAAAGCAGCAGCTTTTTGTTGGTGGTGGTTTTTTTTCCAAAAGGTGACTGATATTAAAGATGTGACATAGTGACTCAGTGGATACATACACTGTGCAGGAGGGAGCTGAGCAAGAGAGTGAGAAGTGATTTTGTAGGAGAAAATTAAAAATGAGCATTAAGGCTTGTAGTTGTGTTACTTATGTATTTATCACTCTCAGGCCCTGTACAGTCAAGAATGCAAAAAGCAATTAATCAAGGACAAGGAGCAAGTAATCAAGAGTCAGTTTAGTCTATCATAACATAAGGAAATGCAACAAAGGGAGTAGATTTGAAGTTTTTCCTTGTTTTCCTTTCAGTCTAGTCTCAGTGTAGACCATGGTCTGAGTTTTGAATTTGTGACAGTTGGTAGCAATTGTGAAATGACAATAGTTTTTTCTTAGACTGATCTTGTTGTTTAAAAAAGCCAAGAAAGTAATCTCACTAGAAATTGCACTTCCTTATCAAAGGTGATTGTCTTGAAGTTAATCTGACCAAAACCACCCAAACCCTTGTGGGAGGCCATAGTTTCCTTTTAATTTTAGATGTTTTGTGGTGTAAAGTCTTTGTTATAGCTCACACACTTTGAGATATGGGAAAGCAGCCTGCTGATTGTGGAAACATAACTCATAGTCCAGTGATGATATGGCAGTAGTCACAATACATGTTAAAAACTACATGTACTGTAAAGTAAAATATTTTTCTTCCTTTTTGAGTGATTGTCTGATTGGATTATTATAATCTTAAAGACTCCTATACGATTTTTTCATCAAGAGAAAGAAAGAGAAGAAAAAAAAAGTGACCTGCCCAAACTGGTAGCAGGTCTGAACTCTTTTAACAAAACGTATTGGGGCATGAGGATGTAGATTGAGCTCAAAGAAACTCCTGTAAAAATCACAGAACAGGAAAATCCATTAAGCAAGATTTATGTGTTGAAATAATGAGTAGAAGTATATTCTATATTTTCTTTGTCTGCCATTGTCATCAAAATTTTCTAAATATCTTTACTCTTTTGATACGAAAGGATAAATGCCCCATCAGAACTCACACACAAATTAATTTCATCTAGGTTGAGATAAATCTTTGATGAAAAAACAGGAAGATGCATTGAATAATTAAAACCAAAACCAGAGCTACCTCATTAAAAGAAAGTGAATGAAATTGTCCTTATGGGAGATATTACCCATGAAGCAAAGAGGGCCAACACCATCTTTGGCTGTATGAGTATGCAGCCAGCAGGTATAGGGAAGTGATCCTTTCCCCTGCCCTGGTGAGACACTTCTGGAGCGCTGTGTCCAGTTCTGGCCTTCCCAGTACACACAAGAAGAAACTTGTAAGCCAGGTTTGTTCAGGGTAGAGAAGAGGAAGCAAAGGAGAAGCATTATAATTATATGTCTACAATTACTTGATCAGAGAATATCAAGAAGATGGAAGACTCTTGGAAGTGCATGGCAATAGGAAGAGAGGCTATGGACACAAACCAGAACATGAAAACTTCCAGTTAGTCTTTCTATTTTTTTAAATACCAGAACAGCTTGCTCTATAAGGTTGTAGGTTTCTCGTGCCTGGAGTTATTCAAAACTCAACAGGACAAGTTGAGGGGCTTGGACTAGGTGGCCTCCAGATGTGCCTTCCAAACTAAATTATTTTATGATTCTGAAGTTCAGGAGATGACTACTAGATACACTTGAATGGATATAAACAAAAGCTTGTATTTCTTTAAAGAGGTTGTATTATGTGTGTATATATAGCACATTTAGGCAGCTTATATATATGAAAGTATAATACATATATTTAGGCTACAACTACAAATAGATATATGCTAGGTACATAGAACTGCAATACACTACAAAAGCAATTGCCACGGTACAACTGTGATGGAGAATTTCTTGCTCTTTGCTATGTAAAATGAGTCTAATGCCATCAGAGTTCTGTTGTTTCAGCTGAAGCGTTTCTGCAACAAGTCCACAATCTAGGGAGCAAAGCATCCAAGTTATCACACACAGGGAAACGGATCAGGCTATGATGAAACCTTAATCAGCCAATAAACCTAACATATGGAGTCCAGAATGATCTTCCAGGTTCTTTTTTGTATTTTAAGTACATTCTGAGTTCATGTCAGGATGAGCGTGACTCACCTGTACCTTTTTTCTATTGGAAAGAAACAGGAACGTAGACAGAGAGGGACCCACAGTATGATTCAGAAACAAGGACTGTGAGGCATACCATGTCACCTTTTGATACAATGCAGGGAACACAGATACCAGTGCCAAAAATGCCAGGCCTAAACCAGTACTAATATACTTCTCTGACTAAGGTGACACCTGGATTTCCTAGTGATTTTTGAGACTTAAGGAAATTGTGAGAAGATGTAAAATAACACCAGAAACTGTATTTCACTTCAAATTTTTATTTGAGTGCTTATGTTAGGTTTAATAATATAGCAGAGTTCTAATGCAGAAGTCCATTCCTGATATTTTCACACTAGTGTCTGCTGGTCCAGCCTCATTTTCTTTCTGCATGTACTGAATTAGCCTGTTGCCTCCTTCATTGAATCTATACTCAATGATTCTCACCTAGGTATCTCTCTAAATGTGCCACAGCATTTATGAGCATTTGTAGATGTTAAATTATTATTTGCTTTTGTGTCTTTGAAGGCAGCCGCTGGCTATAGGAGTTTTTGATTGCTCCTTTGAAAAAGTAAGAAAGAACAAGCAGCTTTTTTGATTTTAAAAACATCTCCAATTGAAAAAAAATTAATTAGAAATGTGTTTTAAACAATACATGTTGTATGCAGTCTTCTAGAAAAAAATATTCTGTTTTCTAACGAGAAAAAATATAAGGGTAGAGGTATACCCAATGTAAGAACACGAAGGAGAGAGAATATAGAACTCAAGATGTCAAAGGGAAATAAATCTATCAATGCAAACCAGAAAGGTCCTTTTCTTTCTGACATCAAAATGAATTGTGCTCAGTTAAATTGTACTGACTGTCTGGTTATTCAGGTGAAAGCCAGTGGTCTGATTTCACTGTGTGTTGTTCAGGATCCATAAGCCGTCTAGCTGTTGAAGATGCTTGTTTTGAGTGAATGAGGCCTATTGATAATGTTAGCGGAGGTGTTTTTTTCCTGCCTTGTTTAATGAGAAGAGGATCACCAACCTTTGACATGGACTGGGAGGAAAGTTCATGCCTCCTCCCTTTCCTAGAACAGAAAAGTGCTGGGAAAGTAAGAAATTCAAATTCCTACGAAAAACTGAGCCACCAAATTAATTAATAACAATTGTGAATGATAGACCTGGGAGTTTGGAGAGTTATTTATGACTATAAATCATGCAGGGTGTTCTACCTCATATTAATATTTCATTATAGTTTTTCATTATAAAACAGACAATTCCAAGAGATTCACTAAAAAGATAACTCAAATATTAGAGAATTGAATGCTATTTCTAAATAATACAACTTTTTCAGAAACAGGTTCTCTGACATTTTTCATAATTATTACCTTTTTCTTTTGACTTTTATAACTTTCTTTCCAAAGTGAAGAAATAGTATATGTATGTCTTCATTTTTAATGTTTATATTATAGAGCCTTTTGTGGCTTAACAAGCAGTTTAGTTCTCCTTTCCCTTCTTTTGCCAAAGGAAATAGTTGGAATTTTTTTCTTCTATCGCTTCTTCATACACATGGCCTGCTTTTGCAGTTGCACACTTCTCTAAATCAGGCATTAGAGAACTAAAGTTCTTTTAACTTGCATGAGCACATTGAAGAACCCCCCAGAAAAAAAACCTATTTTCTTCACAGACTAAGGCTGTTCATATAGAGGGTCGGCAGATGTATTACTGAACAGGATGTGGTTTCCTTCGTAAAATCTTTACTTATCTGTAAGGACTTATATGCTGACAGTAAAGAAAAGATAAGGCTAGTATTGAGTGTTATGCAAACTGCTTCACTTCATGCCCATAAGACATTATTTCTGAGAACTATTATCTGTGCCTCAGCTCCTGTGTAGCCAAAAAGATCTTTTATTGCTACAGATTTGCACAAAATACACTCTAAAGTAATGTGCCAAATTCCATCTGCTCTTCAAGGTTCCAGAATATGCAATATCAGGCAGTGCACATCATCTTCCAATATTTCTCAGTTCCACATTCATCTTGTGAATGGAAAGACCTCCAAAAGCTTTGATGTGAAATGTTTTTACAATCTGCTGCTTCTTTCATTCTGTTAGCCACTTGAAAAATAACCTGGTTAGAACTGTAGGCAAAAATAATAAAACAAACAAACAAAATTATGCTCACAGTAGAAGCTGAGGAAGTCATCAGTTCAACTGGGTTTGCAGTTGGTCTGCATATGTGTAATTATGAGAATATGTAGGTGTTTTGAACACTGAGAAGATAAAATGAGCCTGTCAAGTTTTCCAGTTTTGAATCTGAGAAAGGTAGGTTGGAAGTCACTAAAAGTTATTATTTTTTCCATTTATGCATCTGATCAAATTAAGGATCTTCTGCTTTCAGTATCTTTTCCATAAGTGTCATCTGACTCATATCCTCTCATCTGATAAGTGACACCATCCTTGTTAGTAGGTCTGTTATTACACGAGCTCAAATCTTGAAAAGACTAGTGTGTGGCAAAATGATTGTATGTGTTCTTGCCCTCATCTCTCATTGGTCATAGAAGTATGATTCAAGTATGCCAAAGATGCTCTCTTTATGATCAAAATAGTATGTCCCTTCTTCTTTATTTTCTTTATATCGATTTAGGTTTGTTATTTAAAGTTGATAACCTGAAATAACTCTTACTCTTTTACTTCCTTAATTTTTAAACTTGTCATTAGTCTTTGCATATTATGCAGTGTGCTGTGAGCTGCAGCTAAAATGCTATACAGCCATCTGTAAAATTTTCTAAGGATGGGAAGTTCAGTTCACTTGTGATGTATCGGCAAGGGCAGAGGAGCAATATGGAGCAAATTCAATTCTCTGCCTCCTGGCACAGCCCAGTTCTGTAGGAGTATCACCAGTCCCATCAGCATGAAGCCCAAGGTCATAAGCTCTTCCAGGACTTACCTGGCCACACACAGGAATCACAGTTTTGGCAGTTGAGCATAAAAGATGGGGGATATCAGAGCCAAGGAAGGGGGACTTTCAGGACACGTGGATACCCCTCCCTCTTGGGTGTCAGTAGCACTAACTGGAAAAGCATTGGCCAGTCTATTCCTATGTTTTAACCGCTCAAACCAGTGTCAGGCCACAAATGAGTCCATACAGCAATTGGCACTACACAGCGACAAAAACCCAGGTTTCATGTGGTTCTCTTGATTGTAAACAACATACAAACATTGTAGTAAAGACTACCACACTCAACGGCACTTTGTAACTAACCTTGGCCATCTTGTCATGTCTTCAGTATTATTGACACGAGCTGGATAGGTAGGTTGTGCTATTTTGATTACACCTGCATAAGCTGTAGTGATAACTTTATAAGCATATGCACAGCATAAACATATACAAAAAGCATGGAAATGCTCCTTTGCTTATTTTCACCAATCAGAAAAAAAAATATAGCCCTGTTTTATTCATGTATAAGGGGAAACAAATGTTTAAGTATGGTTAATTTTGTGATTTGGAGAGCTTGGTGGGCTATATTTTGTGACTTTGGAGACTGGACTTTTCTGGGAAACCCTTATTCACCAACATGTCTGAGATACTTTTTAGGCCAAAAGATATGCCATGTTTTCAGCTGCTGTTGCTTTCACTGTTTCTTGATGGCAACTTAGTCTACCAGACTTTTTGGATCTGATAACACTAATTGAGAGATTGAATAAGACAGCTAGGTAGGAAATGAAGTTATGAATATTTCAAGGTACACATTTGTGAATAAGAGCAATACTGACTTCCTTGGAAGCCGGGCAGGCAATGCACATACAATGAAGCATTCTATTTTATTAATGGAGCATTGCACAGAAAGAAATCAAATCATCCATCCCCACTTTACTACTTTTGCACCAATCAGTCCAGGTCACTTACATTTTCATTCTGTTTTGGGAAGTACTATGAAACAAAAGGATATGATTGCTGTTAACCAGGTCATGCCTTCATCTCTGTGACTGCCAGAACATCAGTATCATTCTGATGCTCCACTCAGACCTGTATCATCAAAATATTTAGTAGTATCAGAATATATTTCTCAAATGCAAATAGTACTTTTATTAAAAGGGTTCCAAAAAGCATTCTAGAAGCCCAACTATCTACAAATGTATTAAGTCCATGAGTAGACTTCATCATGACATACTGCTGTTCTACACCCCCGTTTTGTAAAGATCCCTATATCAGACTACCCCCATAATTCCCACCATATCTGTTTATTTATTTATGTAAGAGTTGCCCTTATATTCTGGTTTAAACTGTTAGTGTGTCTTGTACTTGTTTTCTTTTCATAAAATCAGTCTTCTAGTCGGAAAAGACCTTTGAGATCATTGAGTCCAACCGCACCCATCATCGACTAAACCATGTTCCTCAAAAACTCATCTATTCATTTTTTAAACACCTCCAGGGATGGTGACTCAACTACCTCCCTGGGAAGCCTCTGCCAGTGCCTGACCACCCTTTCAATAAAGAAATTCTTCCTAATATCCAGTCTGAACCTCCCCCGGTGCAACTTATGGCCATTTCCTCTTGTCCTATCACCAGTCACTTGAGAGAAGAGATCAACACTCACTCTGCCACAGCCTCCTTTCAGGCAGCTGTAGGCAGTGATGAGGTCTCCCCTCAGCCTCCTCTTCTCCAAGCTAAACAACCCCAGTTCCCTCAGCTGTTCCTTGTAGGACTTGTTCTCCAGCCCCTTCACCAGCCTTTGTCACCCTTCTCTGGACGCGCTCCAACACCTCAATGTCCTTCTTATAGTGAGGGTCCCAGAACTGAACACAGGACTTGAGGTGTGGCCTCACCAATGCCAAGTACAGGGGCACAATCACCTCTCTGGTCCTGCTGGCCACACTGTTTCTGATACATGCCAAGATTCCATTGGCCTTCTTGGCCACCTGGGCACACTGCTGGCTCATATTCAGCCGGTTGTCAATCAACACCCCCAGGTTCTTCTCCTCCAGGCAGCTCTCCAGCCGGTCTTCCCCAAGCCTGTAACGCTGCTTGGGATTGTTCTGTCCCAAGTGCAGGACTCGGCCTTTGGTCTTGTTGAACCTCATCCCGTTGGCCTCAGCCCATCAATCCAGCCGGTCCAGATCTCTTTGCAGTGCCTCCCATCCTTCAAGCAGATGAACACTGCCACCCAGCTTGGTGTCATCTGCAAATTTGCTAAGGGTGCCCTCGATCCCTTAGTCCATATCATTAATAAAGATATTGAACAGGACTGGACCCGTCCCTGAACCCTGGGGAACACCACTCGTGCCCGGCCTCCAACTGAATTTAACTTGATTTACCACCATCCTCTGGGCCCGGCCATCCAGCCAGTTTTTCACCCAGCAAAGGCTGTGCCTGTCCAGGCCAAAGGCAGCCAGTTTCTCAATCAGAATACTGTGAGAATAATGTCAAAGGCTTTACAAAAGCGCAGGTACACCACATCCACAGACTTCCCTTCATCTGTTAACCAGGTAATGTTGTCATAGAAGGAGATCATGTTGGTCTGGCAGGACCTGCCTTTCACAAACCCATGTTGACTGGTTCTGATCGCCTGTCTGTCCTGCATGTGCTGTGTGATGGCACTCAGTATGATCTGCTCCACGACCTTCCCCGGTACTGAGGTGAAGCTGACAGGCCTATAATTCCCCAGATCCTCCCTCCGACCCTTCTTGTAAATGGGAGTTACATTTGTCAGTCTCCAGTTGAACGGCACTTCCCCAGTCAGCCAGGACTGTTGATAGATGTAGGAAAGGGGTTTGGAGATGACCTCTGCAAGTTCCCTTAATACCTTTGGGTGTATCCCATCTGGCCCTATAGACTTGTGGATGTCTAATTGGCCAAGCAGGTTCTAGTCTTCTTGGAACGTTGTGGGTTCACTTTCACAGTCTTCTGGCTCAGGAGGCTTGGAGCCCAGAGAACATCTTACCTTACTATTAAAGACCGAGTCAATGAAGGAGTTAAGTACTTCTGCCTTGTCCTCATCCTTTGTTACTTCGATTCCCCTTGCATCCAGTAAAGGAGGGAGATTCTCCTTGGTCCTCCTGTTGTTAATATACTTGAAGAAACATTTTTTATTGTCTTTCACTGAACTGGCCAGATGGAGTTCTAGCTGGGCTTTAGCCCTTCTAATTTTTTGCCTACATGATCTCACCTGCTCCTTGTAGTCCTCCTGAGAAGCCTTACCCCTCTTCCAAAGCTCATGTATTTTCCTCTTTTTCCTGAGACCTACACAGAGCTCTCTGTTAAGCCAAGGTGGTCTTCTTCCCCCCCAACTCATTTTACAAAACTCAGGGATGTCCTGCTCTTGCGCTGCCAGAATTTCCTTCTTGAGGAGTATCTGGCTCTCATCGCTCCTGTGTCATTTAGAACCATCTCCCACTGGACTTTACCAAGCAGCCTTCTAAACAACTTGAAGCCTGCCCTCTGGAAGTCCAAGGAGGCAGTTCTGCTGACTCCCCCTCCTTACTCCTCCAAGAACTGAGAATACTATCACCTCGTGATCACTGTGCCCCAGGCGTCCTCCAACAGTCACCTCCCCCACAAGGCCCTCTCTGTTCACAAACAGCAGATCCAGTGGGGCACCTTCTCTATTCGGTTCACTCACCAGTTGTGTTAGGAAGTTATCTTCCATACACTCGATGAACCTCGTAGACTGTTTCCTTTCTGCTGTGTTGGTCTGAGTAGGACATCTGATCCTGAGAGGGTTCAAATTGTCTGTGCTCATAACAGAGTAACCCTCATTTTAGACAAGTTTTCCTTCAAGTATATCTTTATAATTGAGTACTTCCTTGTATTATTTATTTTCTTACTCCATACACTGCATTTGTTGTTTTGTGTATTGTTTTCCAATGACAAATGAGTCTTATGCCATCTCCTGTGGACAAGCAATTGTATTTTATGTATTGTTACTCATTCTTTATTTCACTGTTAGTCTTCCTGTGACTTTAGAAAGAGTTTTTCCCTCCTTATTAATTGCTTTAATCAAAATGCTTCACCCATAAGGAACAGTAACAATGAGCAGTTTTCATAAACTGACATTTCACATTTGGAAAATGTAAAAATGTTCCTGAATTTTGAAAAAAGGAAAATAGGCCCAGGAGAGATTTGCAAGGAGCTTTTTACTACTAATTGTAGTACCTGCTTATTTATATAAGACAGAAAACTCCTGCTATAGGTATGTTGTTGTCTTTGTCGTTTTTGCTTCCTGCTTCCTTCCGAGTGCTTTTCCTTGCCTTCCTACTCTTTTACCTGATCTTTTGGCTGGTGCTTTTCCAATCCAGGCAGCTGGTCCATTGCAGCAGCTATTAGCAGTTATCCCTCCCTGTCTTTGTATTTAGAAGAATTTTTCAGGCATTAATAGTGTTTTCCAAAACCTCAGATATTCTGTGCACAAAATGATAAAGAAAGTATGTGGAAAGAGAAAAGTATTTGAGAAGGTGGGTCATAAATCTGACTTGGCTTCGAATTCTCTTAAAGACAGGGAAGAATCTGTTTTTCTTCTTTTTGCAACAGGGAAATGAAAGAGAAGTGATAGAGACTGACAATATCCATCCGAGCATATTAAGAGAGCTGGCTGACATAGTTGTGAGGCTGCTCTTCATAATCTTTGAGATGTTGTGGAGATTTGGAGCCATCCCACAAGACTAGAAGGTTAATGCCTTCCTCATCTACAAGAAGCGATTAAAGGAGTATCCAGGAAATTGTAGGCCCATCAGTATTGCTTTGGTCCCTGGAAAAGTTATGGAATGAACCCTCATGTAGGCTGACACTGTTTAATATCTTCATAAGTGGTATGGATTGTAGGATCAAGTGTACCCTGATGATGTTTGCTGATAATAGCAAACTGATTGGGGGACTGGACACTTTGGAAGGGAAAGCCACCCTGCAGGAAGATCAGAAAAGTCTGGCAGAGTGTGCTAACAATAACTTTATGAAGTTCACTGAAGACAAGTGTAAGACCTTGCACCTGAGAAGATGTAATCCAGGAGTGCAGTACAGGCTTTGCGCTGAGGAGCAGCTCTGTGAAAAAGGACTTAGGAATCCTGGTGAACAACAAGCTCAATATGAGTGAATAGAGTGTGCAGTGTCAAAGAAAGCCAACAGGATACTTGGTTGCATCAACAACCTCATCACCAGCAGAGATAAAGAAGTCATTATCCCACTTTACTCAGTGCTTGTCAGTCCACATCTGAAATACTGTGTTCAGGAGACCAAAGGACTGGGAAGCCTGCCATATGAGGAAACGTTGAGAGAACTGAGTTTGTTCAGCCTTGAGAAAAGAAGCCTTAGAGGAGACCTTATCATCATATTCCAGCATTTGTAGTGGCTACAAAGGATGGCTACAAAGGAGATGGAGGTTCCTCTTTTACACAGAAGCATAGGGAAAAGACCAGGGGTAATGGTTACTCCTGAGGAGGTTCTGATTGGAAACAAGAGGAAATTTTTTCACAATGAGAAGAATTGAAATAATCTCCCCAGGAAAGTGATGGATTCCAGAAACTTGGAAACTTTTAAGATTCATCTGGAGAGGGTGCTGGGCCATCTAGTTTACATTGTACTTCTGCCAAGAAAGGCTGGACCAGATGTCATGAAGTACCTTTCAACTTTGTATTTTATACTTCTATGATTCTATGATACCATGATTCAGGTGATACCTTTAACTTAGCCCATCCTGCAATTTTTCAGAATTTTTCAGAATGAGGGAATTCCAAATTAACAGCCAAAGTTAAGATAAATGAAAACTACACTGCCACTGTCCCCACGTTGCTGTCTGCTCAGAAACTTTTCCACTTGGCAGAGTGAGATGAAGCACTGGCAAAGATAATTTTGTTTTGTTTGTGATCTTGTTAATATCCTAACAACGTTGATAATGTCAACATGCCTTTAAGTATAGTGTTTGCTAACTTGTTCTGTCTCTGAAATAACAGGTTATGAAATACTATAGCTTTTTTCATAAACTTGTATTTCCTCATTCAGCAAAAGAGCAGGTATAGTGCTGACATTAAAAACAATAGGGTACTCCTCATTAATCCATAGCAGTTTTGCAAAAAGCTTGATTAATTGTCTGAAGTAGACTATTGACTGTAATCTATTTGCATCTTTGAATCTATGATTAGTTCATATACTCATTATTTTTGTGAGTTAGTATTGTTACATCACTTTTGTTCATTCATTCCAGAATGAGAAATACACAAGCCCAGATAGGACTGCAGACAGGGAAAATGTGTATTTATCAATTGCAAAATTCTGTGGGAAAAATGCTATTGAATTGAAAGATATTATTAATATTTAATTATTATATTTGAATAGTGTCAAGATATAATCAGCTTAGGCCTCTGTTGATGGTCTTGCTCTTTACATTTACACAGGACAATAACATTTACATATCTACTTTTATTACCTTGACTGTATATTCCATGTATAAATAATGATGTGTTAAAATAGTCTTCAGCCGGCAAGATGAGAAAGCATTCTTTAAATCTAAGCACATAAAGTAACGCTGAAATTAATTATCCATTTTTTTTTCCTTTATTGAACTACAGCAGGATAGGAAGAATTCATAATATACTAATTTTTGTTGGTTTTCAAAGTTTTGAGTGTTCTACATTTATGTGGTCATTTTACATGTTTTGCCTTACAGCAGTTTTATGTATACGTTACAAAACTTATCAGGTGTCCCAATCAGTGTTATGTATTGAAAGCATGAATTTAACGACAGGATGATGTTACTTCTATAAAGCAAAGACGAGATTGTGGCTGGTCAGACAAACACTAGATTCAAGAGTGCTAAAAACTCCTTTTCCTTATTCTTTCTGATTAATATCAGAGTCTTGGTATGATTTATAAGTAGGAGGGGAAAAAAAAAGAAAAGGGCATTCCTTTATGTTTTTAAGGAAAACAACCAGTGAACCTAAAATAGGTTGCTGTTTGAGCGTCACCAGCCTATTTAAACTGGACATTTTAAGGTGGAGTTTGATTAACAGAGGCTGTGGGAAATTTTAGATAAACTTGTACAGTCTGCATAAGTTCTTACTGGCTAATGTGTATTTGTACAAGCAGGAATATGATGGAAGATCAACAGTAAAATTGTTAATTTTACTCTAATTGTTCATCCAAATGATGGCATTCTAAGAAAACTTCCAAAAACGTAAAGTTTCTAGATGAACAGCAATTCCATGGATGCATTCACCTTAACCGGTCAGTCACGGATATATGTATATATTCATTTTCTCATGTGTCTGAGAAAATGAGGTATTAGGATGTGGCCTTTGTCACACTTGATATAAACGTGTGAAAATGCTTCATTTCTGTGAGAGAATGAATATTCAGAATCTTTTCTTTCCCACTACTGCAGTTTGTAATCCTCCAATATTCAGTATTGGGTCTTTGAACAATCTTGCCAATCAGTAGTTTAAAAAATGAAAAAAACCCTGTGAACAGCATGTCCTTCTGTACAGTTCTCTGAATGAAAGTCTACAAACTGTTCACACAGAAGTATAAAACAAGTGTTAGTCTGTCACTCCAGTTCTGCTCCAGATTGTTACCAGAATTCAGGAAAACAGCTAGGAAAGTGGTATGGGCAGAGGCCATGGGTGATGGCACCCATGAGTTAGTGAACGATGACCTGGAGACATCTGAGGCGCATCCTAGTCATCTAAGAAGGGACTTGCTTCTGAGGACAAACCTAGTGCAGAGAAGGAGATGCCAATTTCTTGCTTTCATTTGGTATTTAACAGACCCTTTGGGAGTGTAGGGACCTGGCAGGTAACGTGGCAGTTCATGTAACAGGACACATGTAGGGGGTCTGGACCACTGCTTAGGCTGCTGTTTGCTGGTGGAGCTTGCAGTTTCCTCTGAAGCTGGGACACTGCTCGCATGTCTCCGGGGAACAACTTCTGGGAACTTATCTAGGAGCTTTGGAATGTTCAGAGAGGTCTACTGACAAAGTGGGGCTGGAGAACCTGCCCCATGAGGAGACACTTGGGGAGCTTGACTTGATCAGCTTGGAGCAGAAATTACTTTGGGAACACGTTTTTGAGTCACCTAACAGCAGCCTGACAATACCAAAGAAGAAATCAGCAAGAAGACAAAGCCATCCCCTTTAATCAGTTGAACAGTGGGGGTACAAGAAACAATCTTCTAAATGGAGACGGGAGAGGTTCAGACTGCGCTGAAAGAAAACCTTTCACAACAAGAATAGTTATTGGAATAGGTTGCCTGCAAGGTTTTGTAGTCTACAACCTTGAATGTTTTCAAGACCTGACTAGAAAAAGCCCTACGCAACCTGTTTTGAATAGAGTGTTAAGCCAGCTTTGAGCGAGGGATTGGACTAGAGACCTCTTAAGGCTTTTTCCAACTTCAGTTATCGTATGGTATTAAGTGCAAGTCTGTTTTGAAATCTCATCAGTACTGTTAGAATTTTTCATGCCTACTTGGAGATAGTCATAATTCAAATTAGACTGTACCGCATGTAGTGTCTTCCAGGCCCCAGATCAGAGTTAAAAATAGAGAGTGGCAGTGGGTTCAAAAGGATGAAGCTGGTGAAAGATTTATTTTCCATTCAGAAAACGACAATTTCAGACATACAGATGCTTAATAGTACAGGTGCAACAGGTGTACAGTAATAGTAACAGGTGTAACATGGAAATCTGAATAATAGTAGGCTGAAGAGACAAAACACTGTTACAGAATCATAGAGTCACAGAATCATTTAGGTTGAAAAACACCAACTGTAAACCAATTAAACTGGCTCAAACCATATCCTATTAACCAGACTAAAGAGGGGCATTTGCAAATTCAGCCCTGCATCATTTGGAAAGTATTTCTAATTCCCTCTTAAAGAGCTGGAGCTATTGTCACATACAGGATTCTGAACTCAATGAGCGTGTAATCTGATCTTTGAGGCAATTACTGTGTTCCTGAGTCACTGAACGAGGTCTCAGGGACCCAGTGCAATATACTTCAGTAAATATAAATGATGTTGCTAGACTGTGCCATCCTTATATCATCTCTGCATGTTTGGATCAATGGTTACTATTAGAATGAATAGTAAACAAAAAAGAATGTTGTAAAAATGTACTAATATGCCTCACAATCATATAAACTTAGTTGACTGGATTTTCTTTTGGTATAAACTAATGTAATCTACTGAATCCTTGAAGCGAGCCTGGTTTGCATTCATCGTTTAGCCTTGGATTTCTACATACTAGTCGTGTGCCTTTCCAAATCTGGCTACTAGCTTTTTCCATGATGCCTTTACACAAACCATGAAACATGTATTTGGAAGTAAGTACATATATTGTTTGAATGTTGTGCCTTTGATCTGTGGACCTTATGCTTTAGTAGTCTTCTGGGAGGTTAAAAATACCAAAACATTGACAGCATTCAATAAATAGTTCAGATGGAAAGGTTCCAATTAATTATTTTACTCAGTGAAATATCAACCTGGAATTACAATCGGTTTGTTTTGGTTAGGGAAACATATACTGCATATTAGTAGTTTTCTGGCATCAGATGATACTTTACTCCAGTCTCTAAATGTCATTCTTCAATTATGGCCTTGTATTTATTTAAGCATATAAGTGAAGGACCATACACTGTATGCTTATTGAAGAATTAAGATAGGAAATTTTCAGTGAGCAAACGGAACTTTTTAGTTTTATGTTGAATTCCCATTAGAAAGAATATTTATGTTGCTTGAGGAGTTACTCCAACTCATTTGTTACATAAAACCTATCTTGAAAGTGTGAAAACAAGACACAAAACACTGAACAAAGTAATTTATGTTTGTTTTCTTTGTTTTATATTTTACATATAAATATGTAAAATCACCTTTAAATTTCAGGTGGGTATTTTAAGTATTAAGATGTTTTCTATAAATGAAATTAATGTTAAAGACAAAATTACAGGTGTCTTTTTCACTTGTGAAAATGAATAAATAATTTACATTACATATGATTCAAGTGAAAATTTCCTAGTACTGTGTAATCTGCTGGCACGCTATCTTGTACTAAAGAATCCTACTTGTCTAACCTTGATTTAATTGTGCTCTGTGCATAAGCAATGACCTCACTTGGGTCATGAAATGCTGAATCAATGGAGCAAAAAGTACCACATTTGACCTTGCCATTAATGACAAAGCCTTAAAGGGTGCTGTATTATGTTCTTCTAAGTAATGTGTATATCTTTCTGACATTATAAGGGAGTTTTAATTTATAAAAAAGAAATGAAATAAATATGTGACATAAATACTAGTACTGCCCTCTCCCTCCCCTTTAATTTAACAGGCAGTCCCTAAAAAATTCAATTTAAGTTATTAAAAGATAGGATTTAAAATATTAGCAGATTTTTGATGGCATTTTGATTGCAAAACTGCATATGATAGGAGTTACATTAAAAACAGAAGACATCAGAAGCCGTATAACATGCCTGAATTTGTAGATAAAATCTTAGTTTGTTCAGTAGTTTTACTGGAGTGGTATTATATAGACATTTAATGTGACTATTAAATCCTGCCAGCTGATGTGGGAATGTTGCTGCTGTGTTTGTCCCACCAGAAATAAAACTGTACTTTAATGTATAACATCCCTCTCTTATACAACAACGGTTTCTAAACAAACATATTCAGATAAAAAATATCTCTTACCTGTCATTTGTTCATTGTTAATAATTGATGATTATTATATTAAAGCTTAGGTGATGAACACTGCAAATCAGTGCCTCATTGTAGAGTTAAATAATACCAAAGGCAAAAGAGCTGAAACGATTTTGAAAATCTCAATAAAAATACTAACTAGGAATTCAAAGAACACAGTACATGTATCTACTTAATTATCCTATAATATAGGAGTTTTAGATCTAAATTTTGAGTGACGCACACTATTTAAGTGTGAGTAGCATTGTATGTAATGGAAATAAATTTGGTTTTATGAGGAATTTATGGTATTGTAAATTTAACTTAGTTCCACTCTGGAAAAAAAATGTCATAATTGGAATAGCTGAAATGTTGAAGAAGAGCTAATTGACAATTTTAGCTTAAGAAAATGCATAAATTGGGAAAAATTGAAATTGGATCATATTGCTTTGACATTGCATGAAAGCTAAAATAAAATTTTAAAACAAAACTTTACATATTTTAAAATAAATTTTAACCCAAGTGACATCTGTCTCTTTTCCAAAATGCTGGGTTTTACTTCAACAAAATTTTTACTATAAATTAAAATTAACATAGTTAGTTGAATGGAATTAAAATTTCTGAAGAAATGCTTTTCCACTGCAGTTTCTTCCATTACTTTTCATGATTAAGCCTGATCTGATTCAGATGGTCCAGAAATTTCAACGGCTATTTCATGACTTAGGAAAAATCTAAAATCCAGTAGTAGGATCAGAACATTTCTTCTTCCCTTTGAGTTTCACCAAACATGATCTGGAAGCCCATGCATACATGCCGTGGTTTTTGGAAAGACAGATAAGCTGAAAGAGATTTCATTCATTTAGAAAAATATGTTTTGGTGTATTTTAGTCTGGTTGCTAATCCCAGGTCCTGGGATAATAGGATGGGAATAAATAATGTGTACTTAGACGTTTCTTTCTTTTCTAGACCTTGTTAGTTAACAATAATATGCTGCAACATCAGCCATTGAGAACTCAGATACTATGGTATCTGTGAATAGCCTAGCAATAACAACATACTTAAAATCAGAAAAAAGTAATAAGAAAACCAAGGTCTATACAAATTAGGAAAACAGTGTAACAAACCAAAAAGTAATGTTGAAAATGTGGAGGGAAACACAAGCATTCCTGTGAAGGGGAATATCATCACATCTAGCAGGTGAGTAAGGAGAAACAGATCAGTGAGCAAGTCCCGTATCTCAGTCGTGTCTCTGCTATTCTGTGATGTCAGAAGCGGTACATTCTGTGGGAGGTGGTCTAAAGGACCGCAGGTTTGATAAGCTATGTATGAATTTTCTTCAGCGTAATAACGATTGCCTGTGGTGTTAGACCAGGCATGATAGGCTTTGTTTGCCCTGCAGTACATTGACTCCAGGTAGAGATTTGGTCTCGGGTCAAGAGGTGGAAAATGATGTCTGTCCACACTGTCCAGGGATAGCTATACTAGAGCAAGGTAACTGTGGCTGCACCTTATGCCACTTGACCTTCATCACTGGCTTTCCAGAGACTCAAAGACATGAGTTTCATTTACTGGACAGTTCACAGTAATTAATGATAATGTGAGGGTTGTTGCTTTGTTTAATCTGACCTCAAGAGCACATCATATGCCTTGGGATATGGCATGAGAGCACACTGAGGTATCTGATATGTTTGGATAAGGCTGAAGGACTCTGTGGGGGCAGACAGTGCCAAATCTAGAGCAGTCTGGTCTATGCTATTTACAGAGAAAAGCTGTCAGGGAGAAGCGCGGCTAAAACCACCCTTGGATTTTACACTGTAAAACCCCAAAAGAGATCCCACAGGGTGCACTTGTCAGGAGAATCAGCCCCAGAAACCACTATCGGAGTTGAATTATTGACACTGCGCCTGTACCTGACATCCATCCCACATAATGCTGTGGTACAATTTCCTTCATTTACCAGAGTCAGATGCAGGACTGAAAGTAATAATTCAAAGTGTATTGTTACCGGTTTACATTTATTTGATAATTTCAAATTGTGTTTGTTATTTCACATTTGGTTGACCCAGCAGCATGTTTGGGAGCTGTCAGGACATTCAAGATGATGTGATGGTGACACAGCTGGTAGGAAGATATGCTGTGTAAGCAAACCATTTCCTATCAGCAGTTGATCAAAATGAATTTCCCCCCTGAGTGTGAGTGGAGCTGTCTTCCTTTGACAGGACACAGATAATGAAACTGTATGTTTTTTGCACTTTCATTTTGCAGGTGGATAAAGTTGGTGTCAAGTGACCCCCAAATGGATACCAAACTGAGCAGCTTCAGACCCCTCCTCTGATTCTTGTGCTGAAGCTCAGTGGGGAAAGTAAATTTAGAGGTTTTTCCATCATTGAGAGAGTTCAAAGAAGATCTCTCTTTTCATTAGCAAGAGTTTGGTCAGTAAGCATAGTCTTCTGCATAGATGCCAAACAGCAAAGGATCTCAGCACTGGGCATCCCACGGGCCTTCCTGTGAGTCATGACTTTAACAATGACTTCTGAATTTTGCTCCCTTGTCACATAGTTTTTTCTAGTACCATTCCACCCTGCTGCTTTTATCAGATGAAGTAGTTCTGTTAAAATATTTGGACCAAAAAAAAGGGTAATAAAATAGCCCTCTTTTTTTTTTTTGTCAGGCCTTTTAGCTAGAATGAGATGCCATGTTCTTTTATTTTCATACCCTGGCAAAACTTTGACAGCATTCTGGTGAGCAGCCCGTCTGAGAGAAGATGCTGTCTGCATGGCATTTTGTGCCATGCCAAGAGAATGCATAGTTCTGACCAAATTAAAAGCTATTGAGCTGAATATGTACTGCTGAGAGGCAAGAAACAAGAAAGATTTTCTTCCCCCCTTATTATTAACAGAATATTAGCTGTTACAAAGGGCTCTTTGTAAGCATAATATCCCCAGCTCCCCTCTGTTCCATCTTATCACTTTAGAAGAGTGGAAATGAGTAGAATTTTTCTCCAGCAGTTATGAAGAACAGTTCTATTTTGAGGATTTTTACTGTGTTGCAGAGGTCATGCTGGCATTTCTGAGAGCTACTTCAGACTTTGCTAAAAATTTTTCATTACGTTGTTTTCTGTTGGGAACTATAATTCTTTAATCTAAAACCAGGCTGACATTCGTGCTCAGACAATAAAATCACAGGCACAAAATTAATATTTTTGGTAGCTCCCCAAACAGCAGAGTCCTCCACTGTTATCATCTGAAATGTCATTTAAAAGAAGTTTACCATCATTCAATTCAACTTCTGCAAGTGCAACTGTCTTTACTGCAATCTGGTTGTGAAGTTCTTGTTAGATTTATTGTGATTATCACTAACTACTTGCATCACTAAAACAGAAGACATTGATACTGGTATTTTTACATTGAGCTGCACGTAGCAATTAGGCAATCACGTTGTGTGGGTGGAAAATTAAGATCACTGGAAACTTTTTTAATTCAGAAATGAAACTTCAGAAATTGCTAAAAGCATAATAAAAAATTCGTAGACAGTCTGAAATCCTAACATTATTTTCTACAAAAAGATAAGTAATTTTCTCTTACCTCCAGCCTCTTTTTTTTATCTAAGAGACTCTGCTATTTCATCTGTGTTGTCAGGTAATATTCAGGACTGAACAGGATTGAGAAAAACTCTGTAGGCTACAATTACTGATATATATTTGACCAGGAGCAGAAGACAGGAGCAGAGCAACTTTTTCAGGTCATTCAGTGATCACAAACAGTTGATGATCACAAGCTAATAGGTCATTCAATTTAGTGCTATTGATAGATATATATCAAAATACCCTTTGCTTTAGTTATGTTCACATTCAGAAGTTTGCCACATTTTCTATACTACTCTTTTTTTCCCTTGCTAGTATGACATTTTTAGTGCTGAAATCCTTCATTCCAGGTTCGTTTGTGCTTCTTAAAAGCTCCTGATTATTTCAGTATTTGTATTTATGTATTCTGATTTATTCTGTTCATAAAAAGAAAGCAAACAGTCAATGCTATATATGGCAGATTTTACCACCAATTAAACCTGGAATAAACAATAAATCAAAATGAAAAAAACCTTAAAACTCAGAATTGAAACATTCTCATACGCTCACTTCCATCCCAAAATATTAGTCCATTCCTGTGTAGTTTCCCTATGAACACTAGAAGATACAAGGAGCAGTAGCTTCTAAGACCAACAAATTCAGAAGTTTTCAAACTGAAAAGAAAGTCAACTACAAAACTACTACCATAGCACTTTCCCTTTCCAAAACTGTCCCAATGTAATGGGGAAAGAAAGGGAAAGATACATTCTCAAATTTTCCTACCCAAATCCTGCCTTTACATCCAGAAGGCTAATTTCGGTGTCAGTGAATAGCCTTTCCCTTTTGTGAACTAGACATTAAACATCAGTATCAGAGTGTGCTTTAAACTGAAGTGTAACTGAGAGAAAAACATATTTCTTATTTGCTCTTTGTTATTTCAGAAGTGAATCTAAGTTCTAAGCAAGTGACCCCCTCAGAAGAGACAGGAAACGAAGAGCCTGGAGTTGAGTTGCAAGCCCTGTGTTTTGGGGTCACTTCCTGTGGCTTTTGCAAAAGCTAACTTCTAATTCTGCATTAGAGATGCAACCTTGCATTGCCTGAACTCTAGCCTATTGTGCAGAGGCTAAATAAAGAACTTGGAAAACATCGGATGATTCAACATTGGTTTCCACATGCCTGTTTATACAGGCTGGAGGGTGGCTTTTAATATGCAGTTGTAAAAGCCACATCCTGGCCCAAGTCTTTCCTTTGTCATTCATACTGCAGCAGAGTTGTAACAGCACCATGTCACTGAAAATATCCTCAGCTTCTGGGATCTACAGCACACTGAAGTGTGCTTTTTAATCTCATGTGATTAGTCCTTTTAGATAATATCTCTATTTTCTGCTCCTTTTCTTAGAAAAGAAAATTCAGTGTGACAATTTAAGTACTGCACCTGTGAACTCTGTATTATGAGAAAAAGTAGCCATTGCCAAGAGAGAAAGACAAAGTCTTTCCAAAAAACCAAGCCTCTTCCAAAAAATTTCCTTGGTCTTGTCACACGAAACTTGCTCCCACAGCTTTAAGGAAGCAGGGCATATCTCACTGATGAACCACTACACTTTTCAGTGCCAATGGTCTTATGGACCTGTAATATTGCTGTTGTTAATAGATTACAATTAGCAGTGACAGTAGCATTACTAGTAATACTTATGAACAGATTTTGCCTTATGAAACCATGAAATGACAGAGAACCTAAACCAGGATGGATTTTACTACTTATGCCTGTACTTAGAAGGGATTTTTGACTGCCTGAACAGCAAAGTGTTTGTTGTCTGGCCCTGGAAGAGAATTCCATATCAAGGAGAAAACTGACTCCATGTTCAGCGTCAGGAGAAGAGAAAGTGCCTTGGAGGGGATATCCAAAAAACTCTCACACTGAAGTGCATGCTATGGTTGACTTTGCCAGATGTAAATATACCTGAGACAAAATACACTTATACAGAGGAAAATGTTGGCTACTTTTTCTTGTTAGAATAAACCAAAACAACAGGCACTTGAGTGCAATTGGGATAAAATGATACTCAGGACAGAATATATGAGATTAACTAAATAACCATAACAATAACAAAATGAAATGAGAGTACAGTTTTCTTACGTCTTTTTTAAAATTCTTTGTTCTTTTTCATATTAATATTTTTTCTAAAGATTAAAATCTTATCACAATTAAATTGTGCTCTTGCCATGGTGTTGATGAAAGAACCATCTAGTCCAAAAGTGCATCTACTCAAATTAATAATGATTAGGCAGAAAGAATTAGAATATCACTACTTTCCTCTAAATTAATAGTTAAATTTAATTAAAGTTGATTAAATCATCATCTCCTGTTTAGAATTAGTTTGCTTTTAAATCCTGCCAGGATGAAAACTTGTAAAAACTACGGTCAGCTCCTGTAATGATTGATTACATGCAGTATATTAAATACTTGTAACAATATCCAAATTATGAGTAGCTTTTTGGGAATATTTCATTCTGGGTTTTTGCACTATCCAACAAGGAAAGTCATCTTTTTTTTTTGAGATGTATACACACTGATGTAATAAAATAATAAAATATAGTAAGTGTTGCCTTTCTTTTAGCATATCTGCACTGGAGTGAGAAAGTACAAAGGTAGTATGCACCAGTACTATTTTTCTTAGGAAATGCTGCATAATTGTAAATGTATACTCACCTGCCTTTGTAGCAGTAGGAATCGATGGTATGGTAAAATTTTTCTTTTTCTGCAGTGTAAGCCCACATTTTTAAAACAGAGTGTACTTAAAGATAATACAGGTGATTTTATTCTCCTTACCAGCTGGTTCATTTCATTGTACCACTCCATCGTCTGTTCATTGATTAGAAAAGTGAAACCCAAAAGCTATTTTACACTTTGAGGCTGTAGACTTTCCAGCATTATACTCTCAATATATTTTTCAATACATGAAGTGTAACAGGTAGCAAATTCCAAAAATACAGATGTTACCATCCTGTTTTGCTTATAACTGCCAGTGTTAGAGTCTAGCAATGCTGTTTATCAGGACTGGAGACTTCATTGGGACTGCAGTATGGTTACAGCTTTATGCAGCAGGGTGATCTTTCATTGGGTAGTCTATCCATGTAGCATATTGATTGCTGCTTATATGACTCCCAGAATTTTTGTGTGCACTGTAAGCTGCTGAGGTCTCAGCCAAATTAAATTGCTTTCTGCCCAGCTGTTCATATCCTGGTCAGAAGTCTAGGGGTCTGTCACTCTTTCTTTGTGACAAAAACCTATTAGTCAGCTAGATCTGAATCTCTTCTGAAACATTCTGAAACATTTTGAGTGTTCTGAGGCTGGAAATCGTACAGCCTCAAGGTGTAAAACAGAGTTTGGGTCTCACTTTTCTTATCAATGATGATGTATTTGCTACGTCATCTACTGAGAATCATAATTCAAAATCTAAACATTCATCAAGACCATACCTCAATAGTGCAGCTGATTGTCCAGATATAAAACTCATTCACACTAATGGTTATTTTTTGTTCTACATGTCAGCCTGTAGCAAAAACACTGAACTGTATAAATGGTTGCTGTTAACCAGACACTAACACTTCTTTTGTGCATGTGATTTTTAACTGCAGTGCCTTTTTTGAAAAAAATAGGATATTCTGTGATTTCTTGGCACAGATTCAAACATAGGGGTGGATTTTTTTTGCTTCAGGAAATTCCTAGTTGAAAGTAGAGTAACAGTTCAGATATAAGGACAATCATAATTTTGGGTAGAAGAATAGGAGCATATAGAAAAGCTTGAAATTTGCAAAATTATTTTCTTTTTAATTGAAAGTATAAATAAAGTATACCTTATGCTTCACGCTTAGGAGGTGCTTGACAGCTCTAGACATGAATGGCAGTGCATATGATAGGTAGAAAAGATATAACAAGAATTGGTCTTGCTGGAAATACCTCTCTTACTGCAGAGACTGCTCTCCGTACAATGCTGCCTGTTTTCTGCCAGTCCAAAAACAATGCAGAGGATTCAATTTAAATTCTTTTACAAAGGCATCTAGAACTAAAACAAAAAAAATAGATAACTCTGTTCTTCCCTGGACTGTATCAAGGTAAAGGGACAGGGAAATTCTGCTGCTTGATTATTGTCTATCGATCTATAGGAGATTTAAATCTGTCCTCAAAGAAATTTTCACTTCAAATTCCAGCTATGAAGGTTTTAAGCCTATCAGCTGAATTTGAGTCAGGACTAGAAACAAGGTCTCTTTTTCCTTCTGATGCATCAAGAGGAACTTGATAGCAAATTGTTTATGTATATACTCTATGTGAAATTAATTTTGAATTCCCTAATAATATTACAAAACAACAATACTTTGATGATGATGTTCAAATCAAAGTATCATTAACACTTCCTTTCCTGATGCATATTTTAAAGATAAATATAGCTGAATAGTGTCACCAGTAACCTTACAATACCAGACAGACCATTTTTTGTTACTGAAAGTAAATAATCCAATCTACAGAGAAAGCCACAGGCCAACGGGGAAAGAAATTTATGTCTGCTTGTTTGTCTGTTCAGATGTTGAACTGCAGCTTCAGTGGCTAAAAGTTGTTCTTAAAAAAAAAAGCTGTCATCAGTCTTACAGTTTCTCTCCTTAGCTATTTCTCAGACTTTTAATTGTATACTGGAATTAGATTACAGGTCCCCTTTTCTGTTTCCTCCCTCACCATCACAGGCCCTTTGTACCTAAATTTTACCAGGGTTATTCTGTTTTAACAAAATTTTCATCCTCAAAAGATTTATAGCATTTTTACTCATGTTTTGTCACTTACAGGTAGTTTGTGAGATGAGATCACTCTGCCTCACAGTCTGATGAGTGCAGAGTTAAACAATTCAGAAACCCATCCATGTTTTCATGCTCTCTCATCCATCAAAATACTCTCTTCTAAGATTCAGTCAGTTCTATAGTTGCAACCAGATGTTTTTAGAAATGTCTTTCAGATCTACAGTCTCTCTTCTCTTTGGTGGCATTTTCCAGGTCCAGAAAAGATCAGATTAGGATGATTCATCAAAGGTGTAAAAGTTATTTTTGAAGGAGGTGTCATAGAAGTCACTAGTATTTGCTAAAGGCTGTACAAGGCAAGAGAATAAAGACATCCTACCTGAGAGAGCTGAGTTTACAAGTCCAAATGAAGAATCTCACAAAAACCTTCTAACTTTAATTTTGTATATCAACTGCCCAGCTGCAATGCCTTAGAAACCTGAAGTGAGGATGGAGCTATGATGCAAACATATGCAAAAAAAGAGAATTAACCTGTTCAAATGTGAACTGTAGACAGTTTTAGCTGAGCTACTGACAGTGTGATCTTGCTATGGTTAAAGGACAGTAACAAGCACTTTTAGGGCACAAATCTTCTCATCCTAATGCAAATGTCTGAAACAGGACAACTGAATCACCTCTCAAAGTGTCAGCTTCTCTCTCTTGGTTGTAGAGGGAGCCAGGTGTCCCTTCTTCCACTGCTCACATTTGAAGTGAAATGAATCCTATCCCAAAGTAATAACTGATCCTTCAGACAAAGTATCAGAAAGGACACAAAGTGCAGAGCGGTAAGTTGATTTGTAAAAATCATGTGGAACACTAGAGACAAAGCCTGAAGGAAAACTAAGCTTTGCTGACCTGTTTAATTCCCTGGTAACTAGACTAACCAGCAGACTACACAAGCATCATTTGTTTCTCCTTTCTTGCAAGCTTTGGGAAACATATCACTTTTTAGGAGAGGGATGGTGAAATCATTGAATCAGACTGTGGTCACAATTAATTGCTTACTCTCCATATTGCAAGAATCTTGACCTACATACCTGAGGACGTATTCCTCTTGTTACTTTTGATTTTCACCCTGGATTCTAGAAGAAATTTTACATTGGTCTGTAGAAAGTAGAAATGTATATGATCTTAACAGTACTTGACTACCATTTTCTATGCTATTCCATTTCTATTTTTTTCTTTGCTTAATCTTCTGCCATTCTTGCATTGGAATGCAGAACTGTCCAGTATACTCTCACCATTAAAAACTTCCTATTTATGGCTTGCATTGCCTCCCAGTGAAGATATTGTAAATCTTGATATTGTTTTTAAGGAAAACCTCTACATACTTCAGATAATTTGATATTTTATTTTAAATTATTTGCCTTCAGATATAAATATAAGTTTATGTACCTGAAAGTTTACTGCTTGAAATAATGATTGTGTCCAATTGTGATTTGAATATATTTAATTTCTTGTACCTGTAAATTGTACTTAACTGAATAATCTTGTGAGCCTGGTTTCCATGAAATAGCTGTAGCTTCAATATTCTTAAAAAACACATCATAATTTTATCTGTAGCCATCTCCCAATTCCACACACTAAATAAAACTAAAATGTTTATTTCTGAGTGGAATGTTAAATATGTACAGTTGGGCTGAAGAACAAACCACAAAAAATGTAGTCTAAAATTTACTACTATATAATTTAGGTCCCAATGAAATTAAAATCCGGTCAGTTGTACAATTTAAATTGTCATGGTTTAGACGACGAGTAGGTGTTGGTGTTGGGTCATAGGTTGCACTCGATGATCTCACAGGTCTTTTCCAACCTTGTGATACAGTGATACTGTGATATTACAATTTATACTGTTTTATATAATGAATTATTTTGAAAAACACTCTGTAAGGACCTTAGATTGTCTGTCCTAAATGTATTTATATTGATTCATTTATAAAATACTCAGTAATGGGTTTAACACAATTGCAGGTTGTGTTATTTTTTATCTTCATCCTTACCACGTACTTACGAAAAACTGTGTTCTGCTTTTTTTATTGATTTGTCACTAACCAAAGGTAACAATTCTTGGAGCCTTACAGTCATACTCAGTTCTTTGGGAGAGAGAGAATATACAGTATGAGTTAGAGGAAAAGTGTGAAGAAGAGGAACGGTCGGAAAGATAAGATTCCTTGCCTGATTTTGCAACTCTATAATGTACAATCCCTGTATACACTTCTCCCCAGCTGGAACATAGAGATGATCCAAGCACCAGCCGCTGCTGACAGGCAACGGAAAACTGTTTTATTTTGCAGCATCTGCACTCCTCTCTATGTTTGCCCCAGCCCGAGAGACACTGAGGACTCAACAGATACTTGGACAGCATGAAGGCAGCATGAGCCCATTGGTAGGTCAGAGGTGGTTTTGTATATGAAAAATATATTTTTCCCTTATTCCACTTATTTCTTCATGTGGGAGCTGTCTATATGTTGAGATGAGCTTTGGCCTGGAACATCCACCCCAAGGTATGTGACTCCTTCAGGACAGTAACAGCCATGCATTGCCTCTTAAAAGTGGAGGTGGTTGGAAAGGGAAAGATGTTCTGGGTGGAAGATCCTGGCATTATCACCTGGCACAGGTGTCACCTACAAAGTGCCATGGAGGCTGGGAGGAAACATAATGACATGGCAGAGCCTTTCATAGAGGGGAAAAACCAGCTGGCAATGCCCAATTCCACTGCCTGCCAGCTGCCTGCTTTTATAGACAGCTGCTTACATTACAGGCACCCAAAGCTGTAATAACAGGCAAATACTTACTCATTTCCCATCTACTTGCACAGTTTTCTGAAGGATATTAATATAATACGTTATACGTTTTACTCCTGTCTATATTAATAATGCTTTTTAAGTACAAATGGGAAAACTGAATTTTAGAACCATAACAGGCTTTTTCATGAAGCCCATCTTTAGAAGGTTGTTGCATATCTCGAGTGGTTGATGTCACACCACTGCCAGCTTCAGAGCTCACAAACTCAGCAGAGCTGTGCCGTAAATATCTAAAAATGCACCATCCAGAATTTCTTCTTATTTCCCAACACCTCCACACAGAGGCACCATCACCACAGCTGCCTGAGCACCCTGGATGGTTGGTCCAAAGCGGCTTGCAGGTGCCTGCAGACCAGAGGGGAGCCTCGCCTGTGGAGTCCTGCTGCCTAGCAACAGCCACGCTGACCTCCTCTGGTTGCCATGGTGACACCTCCAGCTTGAGTGTCACCAGATAGGGAATCTGAAATAATTTGCTCCCAAGAAATGAAGTTCTGGTAATGCTAACCTCCAGAAATGGGTAATTTCATTTCTGTCATCAAGAAACTATGTTTTCCAGAGACAAACCAGCTGAGTAAATTTCTTGCTAAGAAACGGTAAGTTTTCAAATAAATTCAGATCCAGGTGTGTCCCTTCTCTGCTGGAGTGATCTGTGGCTCAGGGATATCTCTGCCTGCCATTAGTCACCTATGGCCACAGCCATGCCCTTGCTCCAGTGTGGAACATCCACAGCCACAGTTCCCTCAGGGGTGTCCTTGCCCTAGGGTCACCACAACCACAATCCCTCAGGAATAGCCTTGGCCTCTTGACCTGGGGCATCCTCACTGGGGTGGCTGTGACTGAGAGATTGCTGGTAAGGCTCAGCTGCTGTCAAGAATTAGGTTTACATGTAAGGTTACAGTAACAGAAGCTTCAAAGAGACTGGAAAGGAAGGAGGACTCTACAAGATCTCAGGAGAAATGTCTCTTGTGACCCTGAGGTCAAGAGGGCCATGACTAAGGATCAGCAAAGCCCAAGACATAGGGTGATATTTATTGTCAGGCTTAGGTAAAAGAACATGTCTAGGGCTCCAGTTTCACTGTCAGTGCAAAAAGGATGCCAAAGAAAGAGCTGGGCTGAAAAAACAATTTCCCCAGAGAATCTGTACAACAGGACACTGGCTCAGTGTTGTTGGAGTAGAGTTCAGCCCAGGTCAATACCTACCGTCAGGCTGAGGGTTAGAGTTAGGATAGAGACAAACCCTCAGCTTCCAGTTGCACTGAGGCTGCAAAGGTGACTGTCCAAGGAAGGGATGGAACCCAAAGAGATATTTTACTGAAAACTTATTCAAGAGGGCCATGATTGAGGATCTTGGGATATGGCTGAGTCAAAGCCAAGATCTTGTGGTCTTGGTTTAGGATTAGTATTGTGAGAGAGACAATGGCATCAGTTGAAGTGTTGTTTTAAAGGGGCTGATAAAGAAAGGAATAGGCTGAAAAGTCAAATCATTCATGGGAACTTCTTCAACAGTGCCATGGGTGAGAGTCTTGAGATTAGGTTCTGTTGGGACCAAAGACTTAAGGCTAGAATTAGGTTTAGGATTGAGAGGCTAAACCTAGGGCTCCAGCTGAAGTGAAGCTGCAAAGGAGTTGCTCAAGGAAGGAGTAAACAGTGAAAAGAAAAGAAGGTTCCCTTAGAACCTTGTAAAAGCAATGAAGTTAGGGGGTCTTGAGGTAAAGCGCAGCAAAACCCAAACCTGATTTAGGGTTGCATTTAGGGTTGAAGTTAGGAAGAACTCAAAGCCTAAGGCTCGAGTGTGGAAGGGTCTTAGGGCAGTAAAGGGGCTGCCAAAGGTGGGGGTGGACTTCAAAAAGAAGTTATTCTTGGGAACTTGATTGAGGGTCTTGGGGTAAGGCTCAGCCACTGACATGTCATAGGATTATGTTTAGGTTTACGGTTTAGGTTAGGATTATGGTAAATACAGAGACAAAGCCCAGAGTTCCAGACGCTGTAGGGCTGAAGCAGTGTTGCCATGGGAAGGAGTGGACTAAAGATAATCCCCTTTCTTCGGAAGTCTCACACTCACTGGACCCTCAGGCTTTGTCTCTCCATAACTGTAACTTTAACCGTAGGTCCTTGGCTGAGCTTTAGTCAAATTTACCCAAATGTGTCCTGTTTAAGAAAGTTTCAGAGGGTTCCTGCAATGCTGTGAAGTATTTCTGTTCTCCTGAGACTGTATTCAGGGATTTCATGGTATTTATAATTATGTAGATATCACTATACTTTTTTATTATGGCGAGCATAAACGATTTGTCTCTGAACACATCAGTGACCCCTGCATTCCAGTGCAATGATGCAACTTTTAGTGAATTTTTGCCTAGTGCAGTAATGAAAAAATACATAGCATTTCTATAGCAGCTGGTAGCTTCACAGAGCCCCATAAAGACAGAACAATTTTTGTATCTTATGCTATTTTTCCATTAATGAGATATATTTTAATGATTAATCTGACCAGCACTTCTGTAATCTGCATGCCTACTTTGAAGACAATGAACATAGCCAAAGCCATAACAGTGCAGGATGTGAGTGTAACTCAGCCATGCCTCTTTTATGAAAATAGGTCTCTTCAAGGTGCTTCTGCTGCCCTGAACACTGAATCTGCAAAAGGGTCATAGATTTGCAGTGGCTGGCAGAGCAGACACTTGTTGCAGCAGCTGGACAAGTCTAAAAAAATAAGAAGAAACTGGAAAGGGAAGAAGAAGAGTTGCTGGATGAAAGGAGCTTGAGAGTTTGCGGGGGAGAAAGAGGATCTTTGGGAGTCATGGACTCTGAACTATCTCACTGAGGTCCCTGGCAGACACATTATACTCTTGTTTCCTCTTACAGGAAAGCAGTGAGTCCAAATATAGTTGTTTCTCATCTAAGTTAGATACTTCTTTCTTGACTAGAAGGTAACATTTTTTAATCATTCAATTACATTCTCATTTTTTTGTATTTGTTTTTTTTCCTTTGTGATTGCTTCAAATGTACAAAGAAATATTTCTGCATATTTGTGTGGTTCAGTCTTTTGCTCTGCCCCAAAAGCAGATGATCATTAAGTGAAGCAGTGTATTTCTACTGACAGTTCTGAGGGCAATGCTTTGTTTCTGCTATGTGTTTCAGGAAATGTCCTAATGAAGTAGCCTGAAAAAGCATAGTCAATGGGTAAACATGTTGAGTTAAAAAAGATTATAAGCCAAGACAGGAAGAAGACAGAGAAAACAATAGTGAGAAAATAAACAAAGTGGCAAATGTACTAAAAGAAATAAGTTAATTCGCTGGGGAAAAAATAAAAAGGGAGAAGAGCAGAACAGAACTGTGAGAAGACAGAACTGGAATGAAAAGGACAGTGACTAGGTAGCAAGGGAGTGGGAAGGGAGGAAAGTAGATGTTGACAGAAGACTAACTAAACAAGACCAAGTCACAATTAAGAAATAAGAAGAGAGATAAGCATAGGAATAGTGAAGACATTGCCAGGAAGAAATTATTTAAGTGATAAAAAGTGATCACAGAGACAAGATGGGCAGATTATTTTACTACCAAACACAAGTTTCCCTTGACTTGGACATTTGCATCATCATCTTTGATGTATATGCATATGAACTAGCTTTAGTTTAAATTTTATGCATATCTAAAAAATACAGCTCTTATCTGGAATTTATTATGTTCAAATTTTTTATATTTGTAGCAAAGTTATAAAAGAAAGCTGAGCTTGTAACTCTCCAGAACCAAAGTTTACAGCACCCTGTTTTTTATACTTGCCAAGTAAGGAGATTTAGTGCCCAATATTACCTCAAGTATGAAGCTGCATTTTGTTTCTGGAAAGACATACATGAAGCAAGGGTGTTCTTTCCTTCTTCTCAGCCATTGATTGATTTCTTCTATTTCGAATGACAGGAAGAATGAAAAAAAAACCAAAACCCCATCACTGCCTCAAAGGCCATTCTTGAGCAATCACAGTGTAGTTCCAGTAGAGTTGACAAGATCGAAGGCTGTCATTTTTTCAGTGCTTGTGCCCAAAGTCCTCCGATTTAATTAATTGAAAACTGATAACGCTGACAATCTCATCATTTATTGGACTAAGATGTCTGACTTACTCTTCAAGTCCCAATGTCAATTTTATTTTTTTGTGTTTATTGTAATATTATAAAGCTAATGCTGGGGCATGTGCCTGTGCAAAACTTAATTAAATTGAACTTTCATACACCAAACTGTGTTTTATGAAGATTATTGCATAGCAAAGTAAGTGACACATAAGTATGCGCTACATTTTATGGACAGGCTACTGACACAGATTAATGACTATAATGTCTTGAATCGAATTATTTTTGGATCATCACAGAATCATAGAATGGTTGGGGTTGGAAGGGACCTCTGGTGGTCATATAGTCCAGCCCCCTGCTAAAGTAGTATACCTACAGCAGGTTGCACAAGAACGTGTCCAGGAGAGTTTTGAATACCTCCGGAGAAGATTCCACGAACTCTCTGGGCAACCTTGTTCCAATGCTTGCTCACCCTCACAGCAAAGAAGTTTTTCCTCCTGTTAAAGTGGGACTTCCTGTGTTCCAGTTTGTGCTTGTCGCCCCTTGTCCTGTCACTGGGCACCACTGAAAAGAGTCTGTCCCTATTCTCAAGACCCCCGCCCTTTAGGTATTTATAAGGTTTGATAAGATCCTCTCTCAGTCTTCTCTTCTCCAGGCTTCACTACAGCAGAGTAGAAGGGAAGGATAATCTCCCTCGACCTGGTGTCCACACTCTTAGTGCACCCTAGAATGCCATTGGCCATGAAGGCACATTGCTGGCTCATTGTTAACTTCATAGCTAACTTCATACAACCATAGAAACATAGAATGGTTTGGATTGGAAGGGATCATGAAGGTCATCTAGTCCAACCCCCTTGTAGTGAGCAGAGACACCTTCAACCATATCAAGTGCCACATTCAACCTGCCCTTGAATATTTCCAGGGATGGGGCATCTAACACCTCTCCAGGCAACCTGTTCCAATGTTTCAACAACCTCAATGTAAAAAAAATTCCTCCTTCTATCCCATCTACTCTCTTTTATTTTGAAACCATTACCCCTTGTCCTATTGCTACAGGTCCTGCTAAAAAGTTTTTCCCATATCTTTCTTATAAGCCCCCTTTAAGTATTGAAAGGCTGCAATAAGGTATCTTCAGAGTCTTGTCTTCTCCAAGCTGAACAACTCCAACTCTCTCAGCCTTTCTTCATAGGGAAGGTGTTCCAGGCCTTTGACCATTTTGATGGCCCTCCTCTGAACCCACTCCCCTCTGAAGGTGAGGGCTTCAGAGTTGGATACAGGATTCCAAGTGTGGTCTCACCAAAGCAGAGCAGAGCAACAGACTCACCTCCCTCAATCTGCTGGCAACACTTCTTTTGAAGTGGACTTGTTGTCCCCTTGCTGATCTTGTGAATTCTTTTTTTTATAAGATTAATATCTTAATACCCATAAATTCCTGTATTTAGACTACTTTGTATTTTGATAATCAATATTTTCTCTTACTTTTTTCTACTAATAGGATTCAAGCAACTAAATCCAATATACATTTTAAGTCCAACGGAAGATCTTAACTAGCTCCCTTGTGACAAAATAAGTTTTGTGATAAGATGTATCCACAATTTTTGCTCTGAATACTAAGTTCTGCAAATCAGATTCTTCAAAGCATGTGTGATGTTTGTCTCAAATACTTGTACATGGTTTGATAATTTTAAGAAGCAGTCAATTGTTTTCTGTTGGTTGATGAGAACTATTCTGGAGGTTTTGCACTGAAAGATAAATCAAACTGTGCACAGCTCAGTGCTGCTGCAGCAAGAACCTTTCCAATATATGATATATTTTTCTTGAAGCTGTCTCATACCCCTCTGCTCTATTCTGTGGGCTTGTGGCATTAGCACAATCCTATCTTCTTGTGGTAGAGGGAAGGGGAAGGCAAGGCAAGGCAAGGCAAGGCAAGGGAAAGGCAAGGCAAGGCAAGGCGGAATGCGACACTGTGGGCAATGAAAGCCTGGGGACAGTCCTAGCACAGAGGAGGTTTGAACTAATCATGTCTTCTCTCATTTTTATATGTTTTATTAACAAGAATCAATAAAAATTAAAAAAAAAACCCAAAACCATAAGTCAAGGAACAGGTGAGTTGGACTGCAATTTAACATGTGGTCTATGCCTGTAGCTTAAGAAAAGTGCTTGAATTTTTGTTTGTAGAATTTTCCAAATTCAGCTTTTGCGATGTGAAACTGAAGAGAGCCTCACATGGGTGATAGAATAGCAATAGCAAGTTTACTGAAAGTTACAAACCAGCTGCAAATGTTGGCTTCAGTCCTGTAGAAAAAGCAGAAACTGTTCCAGCAACAGATGGTCTAGGGACTTTCATTTATTTGGGGACTGTTAGCATGTACCTGCCCATTTCTGTCTGCAGTAGAAGGATGTCATGAGGATGTAAAAACAATTATACTGCGTCAAAGTTACATCCAGTCCCGCATTCTGTCTCTCACAGTGGCCAATCCTATCTCAGAAGAAAAGCAGCAAGAGCAGTTCCAGGGAAAGAGCCTTTTCTCTTAGATTTTGGCTGTGTCTGCTGCAGCAATTTGTCTTGAATATTTGCTGTCAGTTCACTCTACCACTACTCCAATTCTTAAAGTAGCTTTTATGCGGACAAGCATATTATGTTCCAGTGAAAATCAAAATGGAAGCCTTTATGATAAATGCCCTTCTACACCAGTAGAGATGGGAGTGCTGAACCCATTTTGGAAACCTAGTTCTGGGGGTCTTGTCATCATAAAATGCTGTAAGTGCTCTGAGAAGTCCAAGAGTTTTCCCACCTTAGCTACCATTCCAACCAGCATTCCAAGGCATGTGCAGCTCACAAGCAAAGACACAGATATTACCAAGCCCATACTTCTGTTCCCAAATTATACTCCGCTAAGGGTGAGCTGACATAATTTCAGATGGTCTGACTCTGTAAGTACTACTCTGCAAGAATGAGAATTGTAGAATTAGATGAGTAAGTCCCCATTCAGCCAAATATTTAAGGATAAATTTAAATCCTGTTGGCTTACATGAGAAACAAATGTGTTTTTAAGAGTGATACTGAACAAGAGGTATTGTTATTGTGAAGTCATATTCAACTTTCAAACTTTTTGAAGGCTACAACCCTTGACCTGAATGGAAAAATTAATGTGGGTTGAGCCTGCCCTCAATAGTTTTGATCATCGCTCTGAAAATATGTAAGATAGATAATCTACTGCTCTTCAAAGTGACTTGTAAACCTCCTCCACAACCAATATTTCTCTACAGCAACCTGCTTCATAATCATAAAACTGGAAAACTCTTCAGCAGTTTTCAATATCTTTTTTTCTTTCAAAACACAAAACCACTTTGTATTACACTATCCTGGTTTAATTTGAAGGATTTTCTTTAAAAAATAGTTATTAGCAGTCTTGCTGAATTGTAACCCAAAAGGACACTAACACTTCAGCCACTGAAACTCTTGGACACATAGCTTTTCGTAAGTTCATTACCAATGGCTGAACATATACCTATTAAAAGAATAATGTATAGATAATAGCAATAGATGCCCCAAATAAGACATATAAGTGGTTTCAAAACATGGTCATAAATGTATAGCATCAAAGAATTTTCCAAACACAGGAGATAAGCGTGTTATAAATATGGTTACATTAAAATTATATTAAAATCATCTCACCATATTCATTCATGTTGTCGTAGGTCTGAAAAATAACCCTTTGATTTGACTGGGAAAAATATAAGTTTGTATGTCTGATTGATTACAGCCTTGGTAAAATGAAAATTATTAATATAATTTATGTTTAATGTTATTAGTATTATTTATTCATCAGATCACTTGGATAAGCTGTTCTCTCCAATTCTCCCTAAAAGCAACATTATCAACTTGACAAGGCACACAGAAGGTTAATATCAAATTAATCTAAGTGATAGCCTGATGCTATCAGCTCTACATACAGCCCAGTCCAAACTGATGATTTATTGCAGACTTTAAGCTGTCTTCCTCTTGACAAATAGTCACATCCCAGGTTGAATCTACTGCAAACATCTGCTGAATAGTGGTAACTGCTTTTTTTCTTTGCATTTTTGGAGGCTGACATTTTACCATAGACATAATTTTGTTAATTCTTCCCTGTCCTGCCTGACTCACACCCTGTGCATCCTCTTCTACCCTTGGGAAATCCAATGACTTTAGACAAGTTCGCCAATACTTCTGTACCATCCATTTCACCGAAACCTCTTTTGTTGCCTTTCAGAGATTATAAGAAGACTCTGGTTCTGCTTTAACTGATTTGTTGGGTGAGATCCATTTTGCTCTCAAAATTTCAAGTGCGTGTAAGTAGGTGGCTACATATAAACCAGGTTGCTAAGTTCCATCACTGGAGTTTAAATCAATCAGTGTAATGTGGAGGTGATTCAGTTTACCCCAAAAGTTTGCACTTTAGTGTTCCCATAGTAGACACCTTAAGGTTGCCCAGAAAACATTTCTTTCAAGAGAAATTAATGAGCAGACAGTTAATCCATTAGCTCAGTGCCATACATGGGTTTTGCTGCACTTGAATACAATTGTGACAGAGGCATGAATTTTCCTCTTGTGGATCTTTTTTTCCTGCTAGGGATTATGACAAAGGCCAGTCTACTTTGAGGGGTTTCATTCAGGCTTAGTTCTGACACAGCCAAAGCACCATCGCCTGTTCACGCTGCCTCTCAGTTTTTCAGTGTTTGCTATGTAACTTGCTTTGCAATGGCTGTTACTGCCAGATGGGCTCAGCCAATTCAATGTTTAGATGATTCTAGACAAAGATCTTTTTCTGTGTTTGTACCAAACTTTGCAAGTGCAATTTTTTTTGACCGTAAACAAATGTGTTGCCTGTTTTAAAAGCACATGCTTTAAATGAATCATATCCTTCTGAGCAACATCAGGTTTTAAACTTTCTCGGCTGCTCTGTTATTTCTAGTTCATTCTATTACATCTTATAAAATATTTGATGGGAGAGCAAGGAATCTTGGCTAATGATTAGACAGGATAGCAAACATGTTTGGTGGAGTAATAATGTGCTTGGAGTAGGTGACGCCTAAACAAGGTTTACTCAGACTAGGACACAATGACAAATATAGTACTTCGAGGTTGAGTAGTGGTTATTAATTAGCTATACATACTTATTTTAAGATGTCTCTGGTGTATGAATATTGCTGGTTTTCTAAATCTACCCATTCTTTTTCAAGGTAGCTTATTCAATGAAAATAGCAACATGTAGTAGGGTGAGTGCACCCTCTTTTATTTTTATATTTGGTCTTAATGCTCATTGAGTTTTAAAATATTTGTTCTGGCTTCCATGAACTATAAATGTCATGCCACCCCTTAAAAATATGCCATAAGCCACTTCTTAACCTTCTGATCTATATCACAGTAAGCCATTATGTTTTGTACAATTACTCTTTTGTAAAGATTTATAGAAAGTAAAATTATAGTCTCTAGGATGCAAAACTGTATTCTACCCTGACAATATGAATGTGTAGGGTGCTACTAATCTGGAGCATCTAAACGGCACATAAACTGTCCCTTGCTCATCACAGACGAAGCACAGAGGAAAACAGAAATACCTCATGATCTCAGATCTGAGGGATTTTCCCAATCCTCAAATCTAACATTTGGTACAAGTTGTTATATATATGCCCAACGTTGAGAAACATGTTTTAAACAGAGTTTAACAAGCATTATTTAACCTCAGGTATCCTGCACAAGCACTTGTGTGGATGCACATTGGATACAGAACTTCTTCCAGGAGAAAAATCTGACCTTATTTTAAATGTTAACCATCCTGGTCTTAATCTGTATTTCTAGGCTAAATTTTTATTTTTGACATCTAGCAACAGCATTTTGTTAAGTCTCTGGTTATGATATTGAAAAATCCTACCAATCTAAGGGGAAATACTTAGAGTAGGATCCAAACTGTTTCTCAGCCTTCTTTTCAAGAAGCCAAATGATACTATGTTTTTCAATCTTTGCATCAGATTCATGACCCTCCTGCGAATTCACTCAAGCATGTGGACACAGGCTATATGATCTGCTTAGCCTGAATAGCTTTCTACACCTGTTGGAAAGGAAAAAAAAGACAAATTTACTTTTTTCAAACCTAATTTACTAAAAAAAATCATGGATTATATATATAATCTTTTTTGTACAAGAGTTCAAGACATTCCCCAAGAGAGTGGAGGTACTTGTGGAGTTTCTACAGGTCTTCAGTTTAGTCTGACATTTTAAGCGGTATTTCCAAACTTATACCCTTGTTATCATTTGTGTTATTTATTTCTTGCCTTCCAAATTAAAACAGTACTGGAAAAATAATTCCACAATTGAAACTCAATTTGTTCCTTGAATTTCTTGAATGATTATTTGAAAGCTGTTTTCTGTTTGTTTTCCATTATGAATGTATTGCTCTACTTAAGGAGCTTAAAACAAAGATTGTCTTATTTTCCCTGTTTGTTTAACAAATTTTAAAACTAAACCATGTACTTACAAAAGCCAACCCCTTGCTTAGACTCTTGCAGATTCCTGAGTAAACTGTAAAATCATAAAACCAATAAAGTACATACATTAACACTATGTGTGGCAGCTATCAAATGTGTGTTTTGAAATGAGTCAGACTTTAGCACAGAGCCCTGCTGTGTAATCTTTCAGTCTGATTGCTGTCTCATCTAGTGACAGTTTCACTAACACTGTACAGAGCCTTTTCCCAAATTTCTGCCTTTCAAAACTAAGCCTTTTCAAATTTGGATGTATAACCTCTGTGCTCAGTTTCCAGTCATTTCATCTGACCTCTCACATTGAAATGCACTTTTTTTGCATCATCATTGTTTAGACAGTGGTGTAACAGTGCTATCTGCTCTGTTGTCTTGTCATTTCCAGCTAATCTCTCCCAGTCTATCACGGTTCTAACAGCTGCTGAGCAGATATTTAGTACAATAACATGATTATCTGTTTCCTGTGTGGTTTCTGCTTTCAACATTTGAGTGTATCAATATAGCTGCTGTTGTTGTTTCCCTGTGTGTATGACTTGGTATATATACACGCTGTATTTTTTGGGGAGGTCAGTCTTATCCTTTTGCTTATAGAAGACTCCATTTTGAGTCCCTCAAGCTGATCTCTCTTGTGATGTGCCTGAATTCCTGGATTGTGCAGAAGCCAGCAAGTGCTGAGATATGAACATGGAGGAAAGAAAATAGGTCCTAGTCTTAATGAAATAAAAAGTTTTGGACACAAACAGTGATGAAAGTCAGCAAAAAAGCTTAATGAGTTCTTAGGTACTGCTGTCTACATATCCAAATTACATTCAAGTGCAGTCATCTTAAACTTAGTGTAGCTGTGATGTCAGTCCTTTGCTTTGACATTTCCCGTTGAAGATGATAGATCTGCATTATCACAGATCACGATGGTATATCTGAAGTTTCTTTATCTGGGGAGAAATGACTCACTGATTTTCTAATTTATGAGACAATAAAATAAATGTATGTATCAACTAAGGACAAACTGACTTCAGAGACCTTCACTGGGCTGAGTGAAGAGAAACAGGATGGTTGTGCTTAAACTTAGTGTTGAATAATCTCAAAGATTTTTTAAGCATCTTCAAGAGATGCTGAAAAATATTACAAAAGTAAATAAGGAATGAATACTTTCACTTTTGTTAGAGTTTTTCTTTAATAAAAATGTAATTATGGTTCTTATTTATTCTAATTGAAATTGATCTAGAAATAGGAAAAAACCTCCCACAATCAACTAAGCTTCTCTTTCCAAATCTTTACAAGATTGTTTCATTTATTTAAGGTTTTAAAATACTTAAAATCTTTCAAAACTGAACCTAAAATTCAGAGGTTATGCATTGAGGAACTGAATTCCCCGTGGATCCTGTGTTACACATAAAATTAACTACTTGTGCAGTGACATCTAGTAAACGATCATTTAGAAATTAGGTTTAAATCCCCTAAAGGTCATTAAGATGGCAAATCTGATAGCTACATGGAGTATAGTGAAAAGAAAAAAGTACACGTCAGTAGCCAGAATCTGATAAGTCAAGAATTACATTAAGGTTTTTCTGATAAAAAAAAAGCTTCTGTCCTTTCCAAAAATAAGGCAACAATTCATTTTAGAGTTGAAAACCAGATATATAGTGAATTCTTCAGCCTTACCCTGTGAGAATTCAGGGTGCTGTGTACATCTCTAGAAACTCTGTTTTTCCAAGAGAAAGGGGAAACTTGAGGATGAAAGCTGTGTGCAATATCTCACATAGAAAGACTGCTCTGGACTCGACCTGAGTTGAGTCATCTCAAAAGGAAGGACTTTCCTGAGCCCAGTGGGTTCATCATAGTATGACACTAAAAGGCGTGTGATGGGCTCACAAACTGGTTAGTGACGCACAGGAGGAAGGCTTGAAAGGTCTTGCAAAAGGCCTGTGTGTTACTACCATGTGTTGTATATGGAGAGAAACAAAAAGCCCCCTAGGAATCAGCCAGCCCATGCTAGGAAACAAATTCTAAATGCAGTATAGTTATGGATTTACCCTGATATAATTAAAATGTAAAAGCAGTTTGTAAGCAATGTACATTTAGAGGACAGCAGGGCTCAAATGAAAAGATAGTTTTCAAAATCACGTGCCTGTCATAGATCATATAGTTGGAAAGACAATATAAAAAGACATGGGAATGAGTCTTATCTCCATATGCAAACAGAAGGGTTTCTGTCAAGGTGCAGGCACTGAATTCTGCTTGTAATACATCAAGGTACCAGATTTCTTGGGTGCCTCGTCTTTGCATTTACAACCATCTTTACATTCATTGCATAGATGCTTATAGTCATATAATTAAAAATAACACATTAAACCAGTGAATTATAGTGGCAGCTCAGTTTTCTGAGACTGTATAAATTAATTGCTTTCTCATCCTTCTCTGACCTTGCATCAGTAAGCAGGTAGGATGAACTCATTTGATGTTTAGTCTTTGCCAACTTCACTTCCCGAACAAACTCTGCAAAGCAGCAGATTAATTCTTTAGGGTTAAACTGTAATGTAAACAACAGCTGTACAATAGCCAAAGAGGGTAAGAAACCCTCTTACCACATGCTCTTCCATCCACCAAAAAATTAGTGAGAAAACCCAGCAAACCCTCTTCCTGCCAGCCTCGTTCGGATGGGAAAGAGGCTGACAGCTGATTTCAGTTCTGTCCCTGAAGTATCATTGCTTAACAAGTGGGTATATTCAATAGCACATTGCTGCCCTTCCCCCTGTGGCTTACTTTGGGGCTGGGATGCAAAGGGAGGGCAGTGCTTTGGTGTGCAAAGGGAGGGCAGTGCCTTTGAAGGATTGTGCAGTTACTCACATATCATTGCACTGCATTTTCCCTAACCCCGGAACAAACACTGTTCACACGAGCATGACCTGAATACAATTTGAAATAAGAAAAAAAAAATTACTAAAGAGGATTAATAGAAGCCATTCTACCTGAAATAGCAGTGGGATGCAACTTTAGAATTGCCAAGATTCACTCATCAGTTTGTCTTTCTGATATTGCTTGGGAGAAGAACTGCTATAGGTAATAAACTATTAACAATCTAGAGGAAAAAACAACACCCACTCTGTCTGATGTTTTGCCATGAGGATGTACTGGCTACCAGCACAAAGCTTTTCAGGTCACTGTGTTCCGTATTTTCCTTGTGAAATGTTCTGTGCATTTTGGTCACTAAAATAAATCTGTGTATGCTGTTTCCTAATAAATTTTTTATTTTATTGCCTTATAAAAGGGACTTTAAAGACCATGTGTATGTGTAATAAGGGCTTAAAAAGAGAACAATTTTATAGGAGCTCAAGGCACATGGTATTTGTTATAAGACTAGAGTATCCACATCATAATTTCTGCACAGCAGATGTGGACAAAAGTGATACAGAGAAATGGTTGGAGACAGACCCCAGCTAGTCCTGGGCTGGTGCTGAAGCAGTAGGAATTAAACCATGTAAAAGGAGCCTTTCCCGAGTTTTACTATGCGCTAAGTCAGCTTTTCTCCAGCCTCACCTGAACTTACCAACCCTTCTCTTGCAGCATGAACTCAGCTCATGGCTCTCCTCAGCAGCCTTGCTGGGGCAGTACAGGCACCTCCCTGACCAACAACAAACTGCCTCAAGTGGCTCCTCTCAGCCTCAGCTTTGGCAAAATGAGCTGAACAGCAGCTGTGACCTTTCCCCACAGGTGTGCGCCCTCACCTTCAGTCTCCAGCAGAGCAAGAAGGGGATCTATGGGAAACCACTGACATGAAAATGATTCCATGCTACAGGCAAGTCAATTTCAGGTGTAGGACTTGAAATGAGACTATTTCAGAGGTGTGAGTTGCTTGGACGAGTGGTGACGATGCTCTGCACTTTTCTCTCTTAAATAACCCAAGTGATGCTCCTCACTGTGTCCTACCCAGCCTGAACCCTTCCTATGAAGAGTGGTGCTGCTGGGCAGAGGTTTTACTCTGGCCTTGGTCTGCCCAAGGCAAATGCTTTAAAAAGACTATATTTAATTATGGCCTGAAAGTGTGTGAAGTGCAGAGTTGAGATGATATATTATTCAAAGAAAACTCCACATCAAAGCCCCATACTGGCTCTCTTCATTTACAGGCTTTCCGATGGATGTTTTAAAGTTCTGTAATCCAGTTGAGGCTGGGTAACTACAAAGAGCAGTTGATTAGTGAAGTATTCCTCAAGTAAACTTCTGTCATAGATTATCTAATTTTGTAAATTAAAGTATAATACACAGGTCTGTGACTAATGTAAGGAGCAGAGTTAGTGTTTTTTCCTTTTCATAAAATAGTTTTGTTTATAATAATTTTTCCCTAATATCATTCAGTGCTATACTGTATTTAAGAAAACAAATACGGACACGTGCACTTTGAGGAGGGGGTAGATTTATGCCCTAGATCACATATAAACAATACATTTCTTATCAAATCATACTTTGCTAGTATGTATTTCTTAAAAATCTCCTGATACGGTCCTGTTCTAGATGAATCCGGACTGAGTTACCCTCATGGGCTAAAAAATCAAAAGTTAGTTTCTCAGTAACTTAAATATGTTGAAATAGGAAAACTTCATCTAGATCTTACTTTGACTTTTTGATTATTTCAGTAAACATTTCAAAGGAAATATTGGAAGGGAGAAGACTTGTAATCTTCTCTGCATCAAAATCCAATAGAGTGGTAATGTTACCCAAAGACAATATGATACAGTTCAACCAGGCAGGCTCTAATCTGGAAAGCAGACATCAAATCATAGATTAGAAAATTATCAAAACCAAACTGAAGTGGAGAATTTATGGACTGAGCATCAAACAGAAATGCAATATTAAGGAGAACTCACGCTAAAATTCTTGAAGGAGCTATTATAGAATTTTGTATCAATGTCCTGAATGATTTGTCAAAATACAGGAGAATAAATACCTCAAGTAGTAACTTGAGGACAGGAAGAAAATTTACTAGCAGAAAAATACAGAGTTGGGCATGAAAGTATTATGCATATGAAAATTTGCTGCAAAATCGAAGGACTTTGGAAGAGGAGAGAATTTGAAATATTAAAGTCATGTTTTACCTGATTCACATAGTTGGTTGGATGGCTGCATCCAAAGAGTTATAGACAATGGCTCACTGTCCAAGTGGAAAAGAATAACTAATGGTATCCCTCAAGGGTCTGTATTGGGACCAATGCTATTTAATATTTTCACCAACAACACAGATAGTGGGTTTGAGTGTACCCTCAGAAAGTCTGAAGATGACACCAAGCTGAGAGGTGAGGTTTACACACCTGTGGGTGGAATGCCATCCAGAGGGACCTGGACGAGCTTGAGAAGTGGGATCATGTAAACTTCATGAGGTTCAACAAGGCTGAGTGCAAGGTCCTGCACCTGGGTCAGGGCAAACCCTGATATCAATACAGACAAAAGGATGAAGGGTTTGAGACCCGCTCAGCCCAGAAGGACCTGGGGGTTACTGATGGACAAAAAGCTGGACATGAGCCAACAATGCAAACTTGAAGCCCAGAAGATCAACCATATCCTGGGCTGCATCAAAAGAAGCATGGCCAGTAGGTCAATGGAAGTGATTCGCCTCCTCTACTCTGCTCTGTTGAGAACTCACCTGGAATACTGCATCCAGCTCTGGAGCCTCAGCACAGAAAAGACATTAACCTGTTCGAGTGCGGAGGGCCTGAGGAGGGCCATCAACATGATCAAAGGCCTGGAACACCTTTCCTATGAAGACAGGCTGAGAGAGTTGGAGTTGTTCAGCTTGGAGAGGACAAGACTCTGAAGATACCTTATTGTAGCCTTTTAGTGCTTAAAAGGAGCTTATAAGAAAGATGGGGAAAAGACTTTTCAGCAGGACCTGTAGCCATAGGACAAATGGTAATAGTTTTAAACTGAAAGAGGGTAGATTTAGACTAGACAGGAGGACTTTTTTTTTATAATGAGCCTGTTGAAACATTGGAACAGGTTGCCCAGAGAGGTGTTAGATGCCCCATCCCTGGATATATTCAAGGTCATCAGGCTTTGAGCAGCCTGATCTGATTGAAGATGTCCCTGCTCGTTGCAGATGGGTTGGAACCAGATGACCTTTAAAGGTCCCTTCCCAACCATTGTATGATTCTATGATTCTAATTTAACAGATATGTCTGCTATCACTGTTACAGTGGAAGTACCTTATCATCTGTGATGGCATAAAACTGCTTTTCCCAGACCCAGAACAAGAATAATTACTGAGTGTTTCCACTTTTGTTTTAGTATTATTTATTACTGCCTTCTTCTAACAAACATTTGTATTTCTTCTGTCCCTTGCACACCTAAAATTGACTTAGATTGTACTCAGACCTGCCAGTACAGTTTTCTACCCGATGTCTTTTTCCCCTTCATAATTTCTAATTTAGGACAATCATGACATTTATTGTGTCATTATATTTTATAGACTGGATTTACTTTGCACTCGGCTGAAAAAGAATACCCAGACCTCTGTTTTGGTGATCCAGTTTACTTCCTAATAAAAGAGACCATCAAAACTGTAAAAGTGGGGCACACTGAGAGGGGCAGGAGGAACAAGCATGCAGAGGCTGAGGATTGTTTCGCCAACGTGACTCTGCAGGTGACATGCTGTGAAATTATTAGTGGGTACTGGTTGCTTTCGCCATGAGTTTTCTCTGCTTCTTTGACAAGGAGATGAATAAAGACAACAAGCTGTCTCACTTCCACCTGACACTTCACAGCAAATTGTAATGCCTGCCTGAGCACACAGAAAATTAACGTAATTCTTCTCAGGTCAGAGTAACTGTTTCCAGACTGTGCTTGGCATGAAAGTCACCATTTCTGTTTCAGGCCTGATGGAGTCCTTGAGTGATTGCTTGTCTGTATCAACTAACTTAAGTACAAGTATTACCTCTCCCTATAAACCTTCTCTTTCTTAAAACTGTCTCTGCCAGCCTTAAGAATTAAGGCAGCTTAAAAGGAGCAAAAATGTACTTATGTGTGAGTATGCAAAAAATCAGTCAAGAACGATCACTTAAATAAATCAGCACTGGCTGAAATAATTTGCTGGTTATCCCACCTGTCCTTCTTCAGCTCTTGGCTGGCAATGCTCTCATGGTATTTACCAGGTGCCTGTTGATATCGCTTGCTGTTTACATCAATGCACCTGTCTGTCTCCCTTCAAATGCGAACAACCCAAGCTAGAAAGACAATTTCTAACCCTTGCAAGGTGCATGAGCTGAGACTCCATAGTGTCATGTTATGTTTTGAAAAATGCCTGTTGAAAAGAACTAGAGGGATGTCACTATCTCACACATTTAATGCAAGTTGTGCCTATTTTTGGATTCACCCATGCCTCATTCTCACTCACCGCTGCCCTGTCTCATGCCCATAGGAGTCTTTGCCAAACAAATCGGCTCAGTCACCCATATAAAATATCTGCACTGCTAGCTTCAGCATCTCCTGAGGATTACCTCTTTAAAAATACTCAAGTTGTTCAGCCCGAGACCATCAGCCAGTTCAGTGAGTCTATGAAATTATTTCTCAAAACCCAGGAAACTTGAAATACTGACCATGAAATACAAGTTCTCTTAAGAATTTATGTTGAAGGAATGAAACATAACACGATACTTTGTCCAAGTGCTATAAGACTTGCCCTCACTGAAACAAATAATTCAGTATTGCTTATGTGATTGATTTGCCAGCAAGACCATGATATTGTCTATGCCTAGTGAGCCATGTGACATCAATGCAGTGAGCCAAATGTGAAGTACACTGTAAAAATGTAACCCCTTCTATTGAATAAGCCATGAAAATTTCCACTTGTACTTTCCATTCACATCTCTGGCATATTCTGTAGCTATAACTTACAATCAATGATCTGATTGAAGTGTTAAACTCTACATTCGAGTAACTTGCCATAAGGAAGGTATTATGCCACTAAGGCAGTATTCCCAGAAGACAACTTGTGTGAAACAATTATTAATCAAAACAATTCAAGAGTTCCTGGAGGGCAGCAGACTATACTTCAGTCAAGTATTGCTCAGACCAATACTGATCTGTGCACACTTTGAACTGTGTACACAAGGGCAGCTCTTGCAATTTTATCAGCTAAAACGGCCTGCTGTACATAGTGACAAAGCTGAGGTGCTTTCTTAACAAAATTTCCAGTGAATTTCAACTTCTCAGAGAAGTTCTCCCTTTTTCCTTCCAGTGGGAATATTATTTGAAGGCTAAGAATAATGCTTGAAATCATCACATTTTATCACATGAGACATAATAAGGAAAATGTGGCTCATTGAATGCTATTGACCTTAAAATGCACATTCTCTTCTCATTCTGGTTTTGCTGTCTGACTGTGGCTCTCTGCATCACTGTCAGCCAGAGAATGAGCTTTCTGAAACATTCATAGGGCACCCAATTTGTTCACTTGGCAATAATTTCAGAGTTTATTGCTCAGCAATAATTTATAGTAGTCAAATACAGTACGGTAAGGAGCAATGAATGATATTTTTACAAGCTAGTTTTTCATTGTCATTTTGTGTTTCAGTGGCCTGTTATGCATTTGACAAACAGGCATTTAACTTTAAAATGTTTGTCTCTTCCACTCACAACAGGACAGAGTGATAAGGTTTATGGACTCCTAAAAATGCTGCACTGAGAGCTATGAGGAACCTAAATTATCCTTATTTACACTCACCCTCATCCTTCTGCAGTAGTGTGATGGAGACAGGCACCGTTCCATAAAAACTCGCAAGACATGGTTTATCGCAATGTTCCACATTGAGGTACAGGTGACTTATTCAGCTGTGGGGTTTTTTGTCTTTTCTGGTTGTTTTCTGCATGCATAGAAATTCTAATAGTCCTTTTTTTTGTATTTGATTGTTTTGTAAGACTTCAGAATATTTAATTACTTGAACAATTTGATGAAATCTCAGATTAAGATATATTTCTGTTTCAGGTAGCTAAAAGTATGTCTTATTCTTTGGTTTCTGATTTGCTCTGTCTGATTTCTATACCTCACCAGCCATGTGACACGTGTCTGGTGTGGGGGTTTTGTTGTTGTTGTTTATCTTGTTTTTTTTCTTAATTATAGTTTCATACCTGGCCAAAACAGTCAGTCTTCAGAGGAGATTGCTCATCTGTGTTTCATCAAGACCCTCCAAAGTGCTCTACAAGAGGTAAGGAACAATATCAGTTCCATACAAACTTCCAGATGTTTTTAAAGATTTTTTTTAAGCTGAAGAACTGATATCATAACAAGTACTGTAAGTTTAATTATTCTTGCTTGGTTGCCTTGTTATTGCTATGTCAAGAATCAAGTCACCCTGTTGAATCTTCATTTTCACATCTGTGAGGCACAACTTATGTCTTTAGATAAAGATATTCTTAGTCTGCAGCTTAAATTGAGTTCTGTATCACTATTCAAATGAAATAGAATGGACTCATAACAATTATATTGTTTGTGACCCTAACCCACGCAAAAATCCACTCCTGACACTTTTTCATTCATTAAGTCCAGCAAAACCAACAGTTTTTTCTTAGCATTGTTTTTAAGCCTTTCAAATTCCTGAAATAACCACAGTCATGACAAACATAATGCTTCACAGTTCACTCTGAGATTTCAAAATTGTCAGTCTAACTTTCTTCTCAGAGCTTCCTATGTATCTTTTATTGTAGCTTATCTGTATATTTTTTCTGATTTCCAGAAACCATGTCAAACTGACCTAATCAAATACGAAACTGGATTCTTTGCAATAGCTCTCTCTGTTAGAAAGGTGTGATAGAATTTTCAATAGGCATAGTTTCAAATTTTTTTTCCCTCAAACAAATTAAAGTGTTTTTTAACATGTACACAGTGCCCTGTGGTGTTGGGGTAGATGGCTATATAACATACCTGTCTGACCTCACAGTATCACAGTATCATAAGTTTGGAAAGGACCTCCGAGATCATCAAGTCCAACCTATAACCCAACACTAACACCAACACTAACACCATCATCTAAACCATGGCACTCAGTGCCTCATCCAGTCTCCCCTTAAACACTTCCAGAGTCGGCGACTCCACCACCTCCCTGGGCAGCGCATTCCAATGGCCAATCACCCTTTCAGTGAAGAACTTTTTCCTAACATCAAGTCTAAACCTCCCCTGACAAAGCTTGAGTCCATGCCGTCTAGTTCTGTCACTGGTCACCTGAGAGAAGAGACCAACCCCTGCTTGACTACAACCTCCTTTTAAGTAGTTGTAGAGAGCAATGAGGTCTCCCCTGAGCCTACTCTTCTTCAGACTAAACAGCCCCAACTCCCTCAGTTGCTCCTCGTAGGGCTTGTGCTCCAGCCCCTTCACCATCTTCGTTGCCCTCCTCTGGACACATTCAAGCATCCTGACATCCTTCCCAAACTGGGGGGCCCAGAACTGTACACAGTATTCAAGATGAGGCCTGACCAGTGCCGTGTACAGGGGGACGATAACTTCTCTGGTCCTGCTCGCCATACTATTCCTGATGCAGGCCAGAATGCCATTGGCCTTCTTGGCCACCTGGGCACACTGCTGGCTCATGTTGAGCTTCCTGTCAACCAGCACTCCCAGGTCCCTTTTGACCTGACTACTCTCCAGCCACTCTGTCCCCAGTCTATAGCTATGCATGGGATTGTTGTGTCCAAAATGAAGTATCCGACATTTGGACTTATTAAACATCACCCCATTAGAAACGGCCCATCTCTCCAGTCTGTCCAGGTCCATCCTACCCTGTAGGGCCATCCTACCCTGTAACAGATCAACCCTTCCTCCCAGCTTGGTATCATCTGCAAACTTGCTGATGATGGACTCAATCCCCTCATCCAGATCATCAATAAAGATATTAAACAGGACCAGACCCAATACCGATCCCTGGGGGACACCACTGGTGAGCGGCTGCCAACTGGATGAGACACCATTCACCACCACTCTCTGGGCTCGGCCATCCAGCCAATTCCTAACCCAGCACAGAGTGCTCCCACCTAAGCCACAGACTGCCAGCTTCTCTAGGAGTCTACCTCTTTTATCTCCATTATTACAATAACTGAGTTTTTTGCAAACACTGAAGAATGCATTGTCCTCAGAACACGCTATGGCTTTCGTTATGTCTGTGGGGAACAAATGGACAAGACAGACTAAGAGCTAAAAACCCTAAAAGTACTTAAGTCTTACAACACTGAGGTGAACAACATCCAGGAGCATTGACCCGGAGTATTTTTGTCTGCAGGTCAGTCAGCCCCGAGGAGAATTAGGAGCTCCTGGAACTGATCCTGAGAAAGCTTAGAAGCTACCGAAGATTTAATTTCAGGAGGAGGTGTACCTGAAATACTTCTGCAGATTCCTGCTCTGGTAAGTATCTACACTTGGTACAATAAAAATAATAATAATGAATGGAAGATACAAACCTCAAATACCTGAAAATTTAGACTATAGCTAAGGTATAGAAGGGGGAAACCTGGGTTGAAAGCACCCAATTAGACAGAACGGGGACCTAAATCAAGTTTCCTACATACCATACACAGGTCTACCCTAGTTACAAGAAGATCCTTATTCTTCTCCAGTGCTTGCCCAGTTGTTCTACTTAATAGGATTTTCAGCGAAGCATTTCTGAGGTCCATAATAGCTCATTGACTGTAGATCTGTGGGATGCTCAGAGAATCGTAGATCTGTGGGATGCTCAGAGACGTAAGGGGTTGGGGGACTAACCAGTGCTTTCTCAGGTCTTGCGTGGAACCTACTTGGATTGTGGCTTTTGTTGCATAAAAAGAGGTATCAGATGCCCTTTATCTACAGGAACTGAACCAAGTCATCTTAATTTGGCTTACCTTATCCCTGAGCACATTTACCTAGTTATCTATGCCAGCGGAGATCATGAAAAGGAGAATACAGTTTTCCTTGAACTTCTGATTATATTTCTCAGGATTAATTAATGTGAACTGGTGGAGCCATGATTGCCAGTTGGTTGTTTCTTCATTAAAATCTAGGGCAGAAAGCTGAGAATAAGTCAATATTGGTACCTCCGTATAAACCACCTGTTTCTATGTGCTCCATAACCTTCAGCTAAAACTAGGTTTTCCTAATCATGAAAAAAGATGATTTTAGAGATTTTTTTTTTAAAAAATAACCATTCATTTTCACCAACTCTTCTAATACTATGAATTGTTTGCAAGTCCAAGTCAAATTATTTTGTATAATGTGCTCTATGAAATGACAACTTCCAAAGCTGTTTTTGTTTCAGAAAACACTTCTGAACATATCATCATTTCCCTGTCACATGCTCAAATTAATGCAGCTACAGAGAGCCATTTTCTTTTCAGTTTCATCCTCCCTGTTAAAATACCTGTAGACTACTTTACTGTAGAGAACCTGTTGATGCTAAGAAATCAGGCTAAATTATCTGGGGTGGCACTGTGTAGAATTTAGCACCCAACTGGCCAAAAAGGAACAACAGCTGTAGTGTCTGCGACTCCAGTCAATAAATGGATTCCTTAATGTCATGTTAGCCTTCTGCCCTACAGAAATCTGTCTGTATGCTGGAAGATACTACTAAAACAGTGCTCAGGAACCTTAAGAAGCTAGAGGGATGCTGGGAGGGTCCTTTCACTAGTATTTCTCCCTATTTGTTGTTTTTTTATATACTGCCCTTCCTTCACAAGCAGTTTTATTAGCATTTTCAACCATTTTAAAGGTATTGTTATTTAAAGGAAAAAATCCTATGTTACATTTTCTAATTGCCTTCTATCTCAAATATAGATAAAGTGGAAGACAGCATGACTGCGCTGGGACTCTTAAGTTATTCTGGCTATCAATCATCTGTACCAAAGTATCCTTCAGTACAACAGGGACTGTGAAATTAACTTTAAGAAGTTATTTTTTTGTTGATGACTGCATAAATCATAAGTTAATAAAGTAGCTTACAAACTAGCATTTTCTTCTAGACAGCCAAGTAGTTTTTGCTGGTGCCAAGAATATATTGGAGAAACAACCCCAAATTCAATAGATATAATTTCACAGCACATTTGAACTTAGCCTTAGGAGAACAATCACAGGAAAGACTGTTTAATTCTGGAATAGTGACCAAAGAATGGAGGAGAAAACCTGAAAACCAAAAATTATGGAAGCACCAGCTGTATATTCACTATTTTCTAACATTTTACAACACGCAGGCTATTGTCACAACTATAGCAAGGAATGCTCTCTTTGCAGTATTGCATCTTTTACAACAGCTCTTTTGCTGACATAAGAATACAAACGGGGTATAAGCACAGAGTAAGAGGAGGTTCTTCAGTAAAAATCTCTTACAATATTTGTGACACCTAGAAAAATACCTACTAAAGTTCCTGGGTTTATTTTGTTTGTTTTTTTCTTTACCTTAATACAGAATAGTGCTCAGGAGGCACGTTTTATAAACCTAGTTTCAAACTTAATACTTCATAAAGTTTTCCATAATCAGTATTTTACCTAAATTCGCTTCCTTAACATGCTCAACCTAGAAGCTGAGATTGATACATATGATTTATCCAGGAAAAAAGCTATTTAAAAATAGACCAACACCTGTGTTTGGGTTTTCTCTGTCATGTGGCAATGCCCTTTTAAACTAGCCAGAAACTGCAGCTGAAATAAACACTGTATATTCATTCCATGTATCCTCTGGAAAGGCATTTTTGCTGTTCAGATCTAGGAGGTACATTATATAAAAAAAATAGTGTTTCTAGAGCAAATCCCAACAAATCTTCTATTAATTTTCTTGCCATGATTATGCCCACCCTGGTAAAGGGCAATGTGGACTGATGAGATGGTAGTTCTGAATTAAAGAGAGCACACAATACATCTTAACCTAACTGTTAAAAGAAAACACAGAATCCACCAGATACAGAGGGATAAATACAACTCCTTCAACTTCTTTCTTATCGAAACAGAACAGGTCTCATTTAGCCACAGAAGTTAATTATGGTTGGGCTGCATTGAAATATTCTCCAGGATGAAATATGTCCTAGAAGGATTTTGTCTTCGGAAAGGCACCTTTGTTTCCAGGGAATGTAAACGAAGTAATGTGACTGCCAGGCAGACACCAGGACCAATAAGCTGGCACCCCAACAAGGATTGACATGAGAAACATCTGACACAGCAAGTACTGCAAGACCTGTATGTGAATTTCCTCGTGACTTCTCCTCAGTCAGAGGCTGGATAGCAGCTAGAGCTTTTGTATCTTCTGTAGGATGTGTTTTTATATTAACAGTAGCATATCCCTCTATGTACACATTTCCAAAACCACAGGAATAAAATATTTTCACTCCACGTCATAGGAAATCGAATCCTAAGAGTTCCCAAGAGAATCTTACTGAGATGAGCCATCACGTGGTGGAGGCACGTGTGAAGAGGAAATATTTTCTAAAAGTAATGTAGCTGGTGTAAAAGCGAAGTAAAGTCCAAGGAGCAGAGCATCTTAAAATCAGTACATAACAGCTGGCACAAGTTATGCCACTTACATTGCTAGATCCTTTACATGCTTACCTTCAGTTCCTTCTGACTTTGTCAAAAGTAAGCGAAGGATAAGAAAACAGCTGTCTTCTGAAAGGACATGACAACAGCAGGGCAGAGCCAGGAGGTAGCATGGTAGATGATACTGGCACAGGATAGGCTGATGCTGCAAAAGATACTGAAAAATGGAGTGATGGAAAGATCAGGTTCAATGCACATGGGACCAGAATAGGAAACAGGTTAAAAATTTAGAGGGGAAAATTAAAAAAAAAATGACAGTTACTATGAGGGCAGACTGAGAAAGTTGGGGTTGTTGAGCCTGGAGAAGAGAAGGCTCCGGGAAGACCTTATAGTGGCCTTCCAGCACCTGAAGGGTCTACAGGAAAGCTGGGGAAGAACTTTTTACAACGGCAGATAGTGATAGGATTAGGGGGAATGGTTTTAAATTGGAAAGGGGAAAATTTAGGTTAGACATTAGGAAGAAAGTCTTCACGATGAGGGTGGTGAGGCACTGGCACAGGTTGCCCAGGGAAGTTTTGGATGCCCCCTCCCTGGAAGTGTTCCATGACTGGCTGGATGGAGATTTGCACAGCATGGTCTGGTGGGAGGTTTCCCTGCCCATGGCAGGAGGGTTGGAACTGAATGATCTTTAAGGTCCCTTCCAACCCAAACCATTCTACGATTCTATAACACAGCATTTAGACTACATAGTTAAAACCAGAAGCTTGAAGTCTTACTTTTGTCACTAGTAACTGTGAGATATCCTGGGTAGACCCTTTTCTTTTTTGGCTCACGTAGCTTATTATTCTCTGTCCATGACTTAACAAGTTTCCATGTGCATATGTGCACACTATCATAGCAATGTTAAAACTTGATATAACACCAACTAGAAGACTATATATAACCTGGAATTTGTGTTTTTTTTTTTTTTACTAAAGAATAACTTAAAATGTGCATGCAAAATTGTAGAAGAAACTTCAGGTTTGCCAGTCACCTTTTGAGTACTTTTGATCCTAGAGTTTTAATATTTCTTTTACATCAAGTTTAGTGACTAAATAGTTAGAGAGGGGCATCCTTTTGTTCTCAGGGCATTTAGACAGAACCTGAGCAACACCTCCACCTATCGCTCGAGGTGCTCTGGCATAGACACAACATGCTAGCAACAGTTCCAGAAACACAGAAGAATCCAGGCAATCTCAAGGAAGGTGCTAAATAAGCATTGATCCTAGATCTAGATCTTGGTGCATTTGGATTTAGTAGTATTGAAGACCAAGCATAGTAAAACCTTATCATATTCTAGTTATAGCCCTGTCAACAAAACAAGATATCCATTCCTTGAGGAATTACGCTTTCTTTGGCTGTATGTGTCCAGCAGTATTTTCTAGTTTCTTTGAAGTCAGCCAAGGTATGACTGAGTGTAGAAACACAGACAGTTGCATCAGCTTTCCTCTTCTGTAAATTGTAGAGCTTTTATGTGATAATAAGCTTTTATATCTGTATTCATGACATTTCACTCCCTGATAGTTCTCAGATATGCTCTTGAGCAGTAGAGCATGACATTACAACCTCTCACATTTCTGAGACAGCTTCAGTATTGTACTTTTCCCATTCATTCCCACATCTATAGCTTCACCTGGCATCAACCACAAATATTTTAACTGGCTGGTTTGTTTCTAAGAAAATTAAATTAATCCTTAAACTCAAAGATCAATATCACAATTTGCTGGAGGACTCTCTAATCAAGCCCCTTAAACAAATAATTTATTAGTATTTAGGATGTGTATTACCCAGAATGTATTACTGGTAATAATTATGGAAAGTTTAGAAATAAGCTTACAAGGTGAATATTTACCAAAGGGTTTTTTCTTTGCAAACAGGCAGTCAGCTGAATTGCTTGTAATTCATAAAAATAAGTGGAGAAAAGAATGTAGAACATATAGTGATACCTAGCTAGCAGATACCACCACACAAAATCCACACCAAAAATTACATAGAAATCTTGTGAGGAACACTGCCAAGCCAAACAACTAAAGCAGAGGGTCACAGAGACCAGGGTCAGGTCTCTACACAAAAAAATCAGAGTCATACAATGCTTCGAGTTGGAAAAGATCTTAAAGACCACTCAGTTCCAACCCCCCTGCCATTAAATCAGGTTGCTCATAGCCTCATTCAACCTGGTCTTGAACACTTAAAGGGATGGGGCATCCATGACTTCTCTGAGCAATCTGATGAATAGCCCCTTCCCAGCTTTTCTGTATGCACCCTTGAAACTCTGGAAGGCTGCTGTAAGATCTCCCTGAAGCCTTCACATCTCTAGGCTAAACAAGACAAAATCTCTCAGCTTATCCTCATATGGGAGGTGCTCCAGCCCTTTGACCGTCTTCATAGCCCTCCTCTAGACTCACTTGAATGTCTCCGTGTCCTTCCTGTGCTGAGGACTCCGTAACTGAATGCAGACTTCCAGGCGGAGTCTCACAAGAGAAGAGTAGAGAGGGAGAATCACCTCCCTCAGCTTGCTGTTCACACTTCTTCTGATGCAGCCCAGGATGTTTTCTGGGCTGCAAGCTCACACTGCTGGCTCATGTTGAGCTTCTCACTCACCAGCAACCCCAAGTCCTTCTCTTCAGGGCTACTCTCAATTCATTCTCAACTCAGCCTGTAATTGTGCTTGGGATTACCCCGACCCAGGTGAAATACTGTCAGTTCCAATCGCAATAAAAGATGAAAGGCCTAAAAGGCTTCTGAGATACTGCTCTATGTTATATCTGGACAACAGTCAATACTAAAGCAGCATAAATCAATTATAGAACACCTGTGCAGGTAAAAGAAAAGTTGAAGTATGAAAATAATTTTGGGTTTTTTCCCCCTCAAATATATAAAGAAATGTGAGGAAAACACTTCCTTTCATAATCTGAATTATTATAAGCATTTAATCAAGAAATCAGTGCATGACACTCAGAAAAATGACAAAAAGACAATTCTTACACAAATCATGTTCTGCTGCCAAATTGGGAATACTCAAAGCTAGGCTATAGGGGAATAAATACTATATTTTCTCCCAAGATTTTTCTCAGCAAATATATCAGTGTGCTATATCTACCTCTTTGTGAGTGATCTCAGGCCTTAATTTACCTTTTTATTTTTCTGCAGCAATTCTTGTATAGTTTGTTCTGCCAGTAAATGATCTGGATCTGTAAAAAGCTAACCAGGCTAGAGTTGTAACAGTTTAATAGGGCTTCTGGCCTCAATTCAAGGTGCACAGAAGGGCAAAGTGACTGAAATTATTGGTAGAGACAAGTATCCTTTGCTAGTTCCCTTCAAGTTAAGTTGAATGCAGGGCACAGAGAAACAGTGTAGAACATGATGGAATAATGACTCTAAATATAGCTTCAAGGAGAGGCTAGGCTATACTGCAGAAGATTACAAAACGTATTCGAAGGAAGAAAGCAGCTCAGAGAGAACTCCACAGAGATGAAGCAATGCACACAAGAGGTTCTATAGCCCACTGCAGAGGCTTAGTCATGCTAGGATGAGGGATGTCAGTGGTGCCCATTGTGACAAATAGAGCTGTTACCTTGCAATGAGGATCACAGAAGATGAGGTGGGAGGATATGACAAATGTGTGCACTGCTCATACAACTTCTAGTGAGAAAAATGTTATACTGACATCAATACCACTGTTTCCTTCTCACCATTACTTCATCAGCAAACTATCTTGTATTCCACATTCCCCTGATGTGAAACAGAGACAGTATCACATTTTTTCTTTTTGTCTGCTTGCCATACAAGAAAACAAGCTACACGAATTTAATTGGCAACATCAATATTAAAGAAACCTAAAGCCATCTTTCTTGTGATTACTTCCATACCGGAAGGAGGCTCAGTAGCAGCTGGTTGCGGCTCCCACACCATCCCATCACATCTGCAACTTCCTCATCACCCAAAAGAGAAAGCAAACAGAGAAGGTTGACTGCATTTCCACCACTAAAGCTGTGGAGTGGAAACAGCCTTTCTTCTCTTTGCCTGGGCAGCAAACACTCCAATCTAAACACGAGGCTGCTTTAGAAACTGCATGAAACACTCCATTCTACCTAGTACAATCAAGTAGAAATTTTGGAAGTGAGCGCAGCAGCTGAAAGAAAAGCAAAGGGCTGGTCTGTTGACTTTAAGTACATGGTAAGTTCAGGCAGCAAATGAGTAAGGGTTTATGGTAACAGTTCAGGATTTAGGCATTGATGCTTCCACTCAGGACTTTTCAGGCAGGCTAAGAAAGCTACCTGTAGACCAGCAAATTATTTTAGGAAAGTTGAATGGAGCTAGATCAGTTTGACAAATGAGAACGGCTCAGTTTGAAGGTGGTGATAAATGTTATACATTTTCCCTCCATTTCTACCGTCCTGTTGCAAATGTGAATTCAAGCTGCTTTGTAAAAAAAGCAGCCTGGAAAGAATTAAAAATTCATGATGCATTCCCACAACGTAGTTAACAGACAGCTTCTCACGTGAAACTCTGTGAATTAACAATGCAGTTATTGACAGTGCAGGTGATGTGGGAAGGGATGGTTGCTATAAAAGAGCCTGAGAAAAATAAAACCTAGTCTTTTTGTTAATTTCATACATTGCTATTACAAGTGTTCCTTAAAAAAGGAGAAATTTATATATTTGGCAAGAGTCAGACCTTGCTCCAATCAAGGTGGAATTAGTCACAAAAAAAAATCTTTTAGATTTAGTGGAGATATTCCATGTGTAAATAATTACGTATCAATGAGATAAGACATTCACAATGCAGCACGGGAGTTCAATTGGTCTCCCCAGCAACTGATGTGCATTTCCAACGCAGCTGAAGAGGCAGGAAAATATTCTTTTTAATCCCAGGTAGAAATTGTGAAAACCTCAAGCAGTAGGTGTCAGCATTCAACACCATGCAAAACCACCGTATAAATGCATGCAAACTGCTGCTGTGCCTGTAGCTTTGCATGAAACAACTTGTCCATCTTAGATGCTGAAACAGAATCATGAGCAGTGCAGATCCTCCTTCAAGCAGCTGGAGCACCAGCGGCTCACTCCAGCCTTGTAAGGGAAGAGAGTAATTCCTTGGGCAAGCTGGACGGCAGCTTCGTAAGACCTCTCACAAATCCTGATTTATACACAATAAGCTCTGGGCCTGACAACATGAGGAACAGCAGGTCTGAGCTGAAGCCAATGGTGTTATATCAAGAAATAGCTTTGTCCAGACTCACGGAGGTCCTGAGGAATCATCAACTCTGCGATTTTTCCAGAGTTGGTAGGGACTGCAGAGCTGCTGGAAGGCAGGATAAATGCAAAATAAAGTGGACATATTAGAGAAATGATCTGGGGAAACCCCCAAAGGTAATATAATTCAATTAAAATGTGAGAAGAAATGTACATTTATCTGCCAATTCCTGCTGGAAAGCAACAGGCTAGGTAGGAATTCTACAAAAAAAGTATCTATGATAGATGAGGAATAAAACGAAAGTCACCTAAGTGCTAAGTGCTCTTAAGTAAAAGACCAACGTAAGTTGAAGGTGAGCTTGTCAGAAAAACTCATACTACAGCTCTTCGTAGTGTTAGCAGAGCCTCAGCTGGACAGCCACATTTAGCATGGGACATAAAAAAATTTGGAAGATAATATCTTAAATGAGAAGAAACTTAAACCATGATTTTTGAGGGAAAGAATTGAATGAATTGGTGTTCAGTCTGAAAGAGATTACTGAAATGACAACAGTTCTCAAGATCATAGAAGGCTGCAGAAATGAACAAGAGAATCATCTACTTTTTTTTTTTTAAAACACGAGACTGACTCCTGGCTGCTTTTATTATTGACCCTTTGACACAGATAGTATTTTAACTTGCAAGTCTTTTTCTACCAGAAAGCACTTATTTTAAGGCAGAGATGATCAGCAACACAATACATAAAACATGGATGGGAGACTGACCCCATGGGAGCATCTTTTTAATAGATTTCAAAGTGTTTTGCCAGTCGTATTCCCATTGACCTCTACAGGAGCTTGTGGGTGTCCTCACAAAACAGATAATGCTTATATTCATCCAGAGAGAATGAAGAACTGGTGAAGACCCTAGGGGGGGTCTAGAATACTGGAAAACATTTAACTTTAAATGCTCACATACACATCTCCTCCTGTAAAGCCCAAAGGAAATATATGAACAGAAAACAAAGTACAGACAGAGAAAACAAACCTCCCTCTTTCTGTTTATGACTTCTTTGATCAGGTCTTGACCGGAATTGCTATTGCAGCTGCCAGAAATTCCCTCATCTTAGCCCCTGCAAACAGCTTGGAGGATCTAAATGACAAGAATGGGAAAAACATCGAAGAAACATTTTTGGCCAGATGTTTGACTTGTAACAGTGTTGCATTTTATTATTATTATTCCTAGTTTTGTGTTGTTATTTGTGTTACTCCAGCCCTATAGACTTCCACTTGTGAGAGACACAAGAAAGCATAAAATAAAATCATCACTGGAGAATTTATTAGACAAGACGGGAGTGAAAAACAAGCTATTGTTTCTCTCATACCAACAAGAAACAGACACAGAAACATTAAGTCGTTGTAGTGTTCCATGTGAAACTCTACTCATGCTTTCTACTGAACAGGCAAACTCCTGCAGCATGCAGGAGGTCCGCAGTGGCACTTTCATGTTGAGCTGATTGTGGCTTCAAGGTATTTGCAGCTGGTGTAAGATACATTATTAAGTTTAGCCTCCCTGGTTTGGGGACCACGATTAACAGAGCTGTGGTAGCTGGCATGCTCACCCACAGACATGCTCAGGGCACTAGACAACAGTGGCCTCTGCAGCAATCCATCTGCATTGAAATGTATGTTTATTTGAGCTGGATTAGAGCAAAACACTAGAGCAAAACACTAAACCTGAGCTGCACCAACAAGAATTTGCAATGCAGACTATGCCTAAAGTGAGGTGGGAGGTCTGTACAAGAGCTGGAATAAAAATTAGTTTTCTCTCATCTGCATCTTGCTGTGTAATCACAAGAGCATCTCTGCATTTTTTATTTGTGCCTTTGCTGTCCTACTAAATTATATATCCTTAAAAGGAATACTGAATATAATATGTCTTTGCCAGGCAATTTGAAAGACCCTCAAACAGCTTAAGAACTGAAATGTCTTTTCCCTTGATCTACGTTCATTGCAAATATTAGCAGATCAGCTATTCCTGCTTTATTTTTTTCTGCTTTGAAAATAAATTTTTGAAACCTTTTCCATAAAAACCACCACTGGTAGAGTAATCCACAAATGTATTTTTTACCCTGTGCTGGTAAGAGTTAATTCCTGTGTGTTTTCTTTCTAAAAACTGATAACTTTGAGGGTCACTTACAGAACTTCTTTGGGCATTGGCAAAGTGATGCTGATTTGGGAAACTTTTACAGACATTTTAAGAAACTACAGGATTTGAATTTCAGACAAGAAGAAAACTTCTCCAACTTGATTTTTCAGTCTCAATAAGTCTAGTAGTTCTTTTAGAGTGAGACCAAAGTGTAACCTGTTGATTACCAGAATATAGAAGATGTGGCTGCTTTTGAAAAGTTATAACATTTTTCCTGAAATTTCAGCCGTTTAATATCCTATGGGTCTCAGTTTTAATAACATCAACCAGAATAAGAAAAGGGAGGGGAGACAATTTATTTTGACTGGAGATTCATTTTGCTCTTGGAATTTGGCCCAGGATTTGTGATTTATAGTGATGGACTGGAAAAAAAAGAAGATAGAAATTTTGTTGGTTTTTTGAGTTGTAACATACATTAATAATACATGACTATGGATTAAGTCTGCACAGCAATGTCAGCTGAAGTTTAGAAGTGCCAGAATCCTGTGAACCGAATGTCTTGGTGATGTTTCGGATCTAGAAGAAAGATAAATTTTGCCAAATCCTTTACTTACAGGAGGTCGAATTCATAGTTCATTTATATCACACTAAAAATGGAAAATGCCTTCTGTTCCTGGGTCTGGATTAACCATGAAGTGAAAATTCTGTTAGTCTGGTATTGACATCCTTTGAGGCATTTCCAGGAATTTTTAATCAGATTATTATACTAATACTCTAAGTGCTGTAGACATTAGGTTAAATTAAAAGTGTGTTTGTATGTGCATGTCTGCAAGCATGTATATTTATATAAAATTGTACATATTTTATATATTGTCTTTATACAAATACAGATGTATGTATACATAAATAAACTAATTTGTATACATACATATGTGCAGAAATTATATACAGGATGTGTTACATATTCACAACATGGTATATTTATTGCATATGCATGTTTCTAAATATACCAACTATATGAGGATATGGGGAGGTTAAGAAGGAGGTTTGGAAAAAAGTGGGTTTTTCCTGATACAGACTTTAATCTAGTGTAGTTATAAATATACTTATAAAATTAAAGTTTCTGACTTTTCCTACATAGAAGAAACAAGAAACGTTGCTGGTCAAGAGGAGAAAATAAAGTTTTCTTCTGATGAAAAAGAGAGATAAGAAATCTATAATCTCTCTAATTTCAGCCTGCTTTATCCGTATTCAGGTTAAAAGCACCCTGTATGCTTTTGGAGCACTGACAGGTTGTCACTCTAATCCTTCATTGCTTTTTGATGTCAAACTCCAAGAACTTTATGTAAAAGTACAGTAAATCACGATGTAGTGAGAAATTATAAGTGAATATAAGTAATACCATTTTTTTCATGAAAATACACTATTTTTTTGCCTTCATATCCAATAAATATCTCCAGAGCAAGAAAGACTGATGTGGACCTCTAGACTGGGAAGTGCCTGGGGACAGACCATGGAGGGGCAACTTTTGCTCTGGGGCAGACAGCACCGGGTGAATTCCCATAGGCATTGACTTCTGTGGTGTTTGGAAATAAGGACACACAACCCCCTTCTCAATGCATTTCTAATCCAAAAATTGCTCTTTTTGGTGCTAGAGATCAGGCAGCCATATAAGCACTAATGACAGCAGAAGCTGGTGGCAGTACCACACCTGGGGCTAAATTTAATTTTAAAGTATAGAACCAGTGCTGTGCAGAACATGCACAGATGAAACATTCATGCCTTGAACTACGTGATCTAGACTTAAAAAGTTTTTTTTTAACAAAACTCATTCAGGTGAAGTGGTTTGGTCACTTTTTTTGGTGGGAGTACATATCATTTATATTATATTTGTTTCACACAACCTCCTTCTCTTAGGACATGGAAAGCAGATGTGCAAACCTTTCAGACAACATTGTTGCCTATCTGTTCTCCATAAAAAAAAGGTAAAATCAAGAACATATCCCAATCACAAATAGGGAAATGTATCTACTCTGTTCTTCTGAGTCCTCCTTAAACTTTCTTGTATGCAGCTAGATACAAAATTTCTGGGGAAGGATAACATAACTCATAATGTTTGCCAAAAGGCCATCTGTTTGGTTAAAGAATTATCACTAAAACTCTGAAAAGTCCTTGTTCTTTCCGAGCCTCAGTGTGCAAATTAGTGAAATTTATTTATGAAAAAAAAAAGAACTTTTAAAATGAAATGCAGCAATAAATCACTGTGTTTTTTCCAGGTATCTAGCACTTTCGGCAAGTATCAGCTTGCAGTCAATTTACTCATATCACTCCTCAGCCTGTCAAGGCTTAAGAGTAAGGGAAGAAAGCAAACAAGCACAAGGCCAAGTCACTTAATCACTTTCCTGTAGAATAAAATCCAGCAACCGAAGTAATTCAACCCTCATGACTCTGCCAGAATTGGAGTTATGCCAGCCCCAAAAGAAGAAACTAGACATCAGACTGATAAATGTAAGTCACAAAGACAGTGAACATTAAAATGAGATTTCATACTTATAAATGAGCCAGTTGGTAGCCAAATAGAAGATACAGAATTGAAGAGGCATGAGAAACACAAAAATACACCCTGATAGTGATGCAACTTTCAGTGTTCACTACTGCAGAATGATCCAAGAAACTCTATCCAGCCCCAAATGATGCAGCTTGTGTAGTTTTTGCCACCGCTGTGTCTTGCTGTGATGCTTCAAGACAGTGGGACAGGTGAATGGAATGTTTCGGTTTTTATGGGTTAAATCAAGGCAGCCTTTAGACTATCATGAAATGAGAGCCAGTTGGGAGCCAATAAACAGATCTAACATGTGAGAGACAAAAAAAAATAAAAGGATTTATATTCTCATATGTCTCTGCAGACTCGATTCCTGTAAAACCAGAGCAACTTTGAATTGGGGTGAGGAGGAGCAGCCACTGCATATGTGCAGAGCTGGACAATTTGCTGGCACCAGTGCTCATGCTCTCTTTGATCTGAGCAGTGGTGCAGATTTCTAGCTTGCATGAGGCAGAGACCTGTCCCTGAGCTATATTTGAACTCCAGAGCTTCCGGGTCAAATTCCCTGATGTAATTTTCTGAGCTCATATATGTCCAAAGAGGCCATTTACTCAGGAGCATCTATTAGAAACCTTTGACTTCATCCTTCTTGAATGAGGAAAATACAACACAAGCCCTGTGCAAAGCTGCAGCACTGGCTGGCTGTTGGAATTGGGAAATAGTTGCATTAATAAAAAAAAGAAAGAATGAAAATGGAGACCATAGAGTCCTCTCTTCTTTTTAAAAAATCTGAATAAATGTAGTACACCTTCAGTATCAAAGGAAAGACACATTTATCATATTTACCTACAATCTATTAAAGCTGATCCATGGCAATTAAAATACAAAGAAATCCTCCCAACTGATTTGACCTTCTGCTGTAAATCCAGAGGCAGTTCTCTGCTTCCCTCTCTCATATCTTCTCCCACCCCAGAGCTCTGTCAGCTAATCCAAAACAGCTATTCCAAAATCCACATCAAACATAGATGAAAAAGGATCTACTGCGAAAGAAACGGTGCAAGATAAGAAACGAGAAAAAGAACTTGGAGTCATGTTTCTACAAACAGGATAACATGAAAAAAGCTTAAGTATATCAAGCACAACCCATTCCGTACATGGAGTGTTAACCTTAGGAATGCTAGCAGGTGTACTTCCAGATGTAAAGATTTCCACGTACAGGGATTTAAACATTTAAATGACTTCTTTTATAGAGCTTCCTTTCAATGCTACAGAGAATAGATACAATACCTTTCTAAAGAATTGTTAGACAATTTTCTAGGCAACTCTTTTAACTCTGCTGTGTTAGGACAGAATAATAATTTTTTCTGCTACATAAAAATGTCATATTCTGTGGCCTCCAGCCTTCTCAAGTAAGGATGGGTGAGTGTTTGTTTGCCTCTATTGGGGCTTTTGCTTGGCTCTTTGTTCCTTGGTTATTTTCCTTGGCTAGGAAAAGAAAATAAACAAATAGTGGAAAACCGTTGCATTCAGATGAGAGGGAAGTGATTAATGATAGATCTAGAAGCCATGCATAAAAAATAATATAATTCCCGAACTCACAAAGGGAAAAGCAAAATCTTGAACTCTCACAAGATTTCTTGCATTCCTTCGATTACTGGAACAAAGCCCAAAGGTTTTACAAATGTGTTTGATCCAGTTGCTTTGCATAAATACAGATATGAGTTTCAGACACCAAGGCTTGTGAATGCATACAAAAGGTAGCCATAATATAATTGGAGAGTGTTGTAGTTTCAGGGGTTTGAATTTTTTCTCCCCTTGCCGACAGGCGGACAGGTGGGGGCGGGGCCTGCGCGGCCCGCTGCGGGACCGGCCGCTCCGCTGGGACCGTGAGTTTCCCGGGGGGGGGGCAGCGTTACCGGGCACATCCCGGGAAGAGGGGCGGATTCCGGTACGGAGTTGTCGCCGCACTTTTTGGCGCGGCAAGGAAAAGCGGCGGCTCACGTGCAGTGCGGGGAGAGAGCGGCGTTCGGGATCATCAGCCCCGCGCCACGGGTTACAGCGTTGCTGTCTGTGCGGTTCTGTGTCTGGTTACATATATATTTTTGCAGTTGAGAACTAAGTCTATTAGTTGCAAAGGGCTGTGGTGATTTTTTCTTGTGGGAGATATAACTCCAACAGACATCTTAGTTTTTTTCCTTTAAACGAAGACAGAGAGTTACGGAATTATTGAATAATTTAGTTTTGAAGAAAGCTCAGTAGATATCTGGAGCAGCCTCTTGGTCGAAATAGATCCAAGCCTGACAAAGTGGCCCAAGGTTTTATCCAGTCAATGTTTTCAAAATCTCCAAAGATTAAGACTACACAACCTCTGTGTAGTCTATATTCACCTGTTTGAGCATAACCATTGAAACAATACCTTTCATAGAATCACAGAATTATAGAATGTATTGGTAGGGATCATCCAGTTCCAACCCTCCTGCTATGGCCATGGACGCTTTCTACTAGATCAGGAGGCTCAAAGCTTCATCCAATCTGACCGTGAACACCTCCAGGGATGGTGCATCCATGACTTTTCTACGCAACCTTTTCCAGTGCCTTACCACTTTCATAGTAAATTTTCTAATATCTAATCTGGATTTACCTTCTTGCAGCTTGTGTCCATTGCCCATTATGCTCTTTGTGTAACTGAAATGCATAATTTTAAGTGTGAAGGTTTTCCACAGCACTTGCTGTGGCCTTTGAGTGGTTTGACTGAAGTCTTTGCCTCACTTGACAGTCTATAGGAAAGGTGGCAAGTGAATGCCCAAGACACTGTAAAAATCAAACAAGAAAATCTGGTATATGTTTTGATGTATACTGTATACACATATGTGTAGTACACATTTGCATATTAGTATATGTAAATTTATATGTACATACATGTATATGTTCAAAACAAAGTCTGTGTGTGTGCTTGTGTGTGTCAGTGTGAGTGTGCTTTCCCAGCACTGCTCAGCACGATGAGATTGCAGGGTTTGGAAGGACTGAGCACAGCCGGTCCATCACCTGCTCTTAAGCAAGAACAGAGAATTACTGCCCCAGTGTGGTGGATTATGCTCTTGCATGTTCTTTCAAAATTGCAGGTTTCGAATTCACTGAAATTTTTCTCACTTTTGTTCTTAAAGCTTAACCACACTGATACAGAGTCAAAGAGAGTTTTGGTTTTCTTTATACTTGCAGTTTGCCTGCAGCTCAAATAATAGGTTTACTTTTTTTTTTTAATTAGGAAGCTCTAACAGCAGTATATGATTTTGTTTAAGAAGTCATACACAAAAAAATACACTGCAAATGAATGCATACAGTTCAACACAGATTATTTAAAACATTTGTTGGAAGCAATGCCTATACTTGAGATTTCTTATGTTTTGGTCCATCAGTCACCTTGTACGTAAGAGACCTCAACAGAGGCACCAGCTCTAGTCACACTGCATTTTCCCATTCTTTTTTTCTTCTGGGTAGAAGAGTGGTGCCATAGGCCCATATCATGCATATGCACTGATATCCTCTGTGTTTCTTTGCTGCCCTTGGATTGCTGTAGTTCTTGCACCCGCATAATAAGGCCTTATTGTACCCGATTTAAAAGATTTTAGACCAATTTCTCTGTCCTGAGCCTTGTGGAGTTGAATGATCGCTTTATGGGCTACTGTGGGCATTACAGCAAAGACCTCAGGCCAGATAAACATCACATTCCTATGCCAGGTCCATATACATTTTAGCTAGGAAAACTCTTGACTCTACTTTGAAGGTATGTGTGGGCTCAGCCTCCATAAATGGCTTTTTCTTAATACCATCATCAAAATAATTTAAATGAGAGGCAAGTTTTAGTTTGAATTAAGGCTTGTGCTCATGGCTGGCAGTCAGGTTAGACACCTACTCCCAGGAAATTAGAGCTCAGCAAAGAAACACAGAGTGAGCCACCAGACCATCGGGGCTGATGCATTTTATTTACACTGATGCCTAAGCAGGACACCCCTTGCATTCACTGCTTCTGCAGCCTGAGGGTTCACGTAAAATATGAACCAGGATATAAGAATTGAGTTTTATAGAGGTGCAACTTGCTGAAGGGGATTTATCTATATTACAATTGCTTACAGCCGCCTGTAGTGCTAAGGATAACCTCTCCTAACAGATACTGGGCTTTTAAGGGCCTGTTTGTAATACTCAAATCCTTTTATACTGTAAACAAGAAGAAATGAGAATGACAGTGATTCTTATTTCCAGAATTGAATTTGCTCAGACAAGTGTGGGTTTTATTGGTTTCTCCCCCCTCTTTTATAGTAAGATTTCTGGAAAACTGATGCACTGCATGCAATTAGTCATGACCTTGATAAATTGACCACACAAAGACAAGTAGGTTATATTATAATCGTTACTGACTCAGTACACCTGTTTCCTGTACTCTACTTCCTCTGGCCATGGTATAACAGGTTTATGTTGCCAGGCCAAAGGCACTGCTGTGGGAAATTATTGTTTTCAAGCTTATTGTTACTTGAAAAGACTAGGAACATGGAAATACAGTTGGGAAATAATATTGTTAAAATATTGTTTTAACGGAAAGAGAATGATAATTTATGTGTTTATACATCCAATTAGACTTAGCAGAAGATAGGGTTTAGTGGGACTTTACTAGACAATGTTAGCCTAACAAGAGGGAAGGTAATTCTTGTAAACTGGAGAAAATATGATATGCTTCTAGGCTATGTCAAATCCTCTCTTTGATTCGTACAGGAATTACTATTATTTTGGACAGCATTAAAAAAAAAAAGTGGTGTTGTGACTCATCTAAGTTGATGATGAGTTGTCAATGGTTTCTTTGCCTGTTGTCCACATGTGAACACCCACTAGCGTATGTTTTTTGTCAAAGAAGGAATTATGCGCCCAGCTCTCCTGAGATGTCTGGATCATACACCTTGGAATTGTATAGAAACTATCTTTTACTTCAATAGTCACTACTACTTCAGTTATATTAAGTTTTGTTTTGCATGCTTTAGGACTAGAAATTTACAATTGTTACTGAACTATATCATTGGAGATTCCAGGAGGTCCTTTGTGGGAGCCTACCCACAGACAGCCCTGCAGGGACTTCTTAGTAAGTCAGCTCTCTTTATAATAGTTTCCTCTAGTTCCCTCTTATCATCTAAGTAACCTGAACTGAGAAACACCTAAGATTGCATTTGAAGACTAATTTCTCCAGCTTGTTGGTTTTAGACTGAATTTACCTTGGACAAGGACCTACAGCTTGTATTGCACAGAAAAGCATGCATATAGATAATTCTTAGGGACATGCTTTAGTGGTGATTTTGGCAGTGTTACGTTTACTGTTGAACTTGATGATCGTAAAGGTCATTTCCAACCTAAACAATTCTGTGATTCTGTGATTGTCATTCCTATTATAAAGTTAATCTAAATTGTCTGAGTACATAGGAATGCAAATTCACTCTTTGCATATGGCCACTGAAGTCAATGGGCTGGAATAATTCTACTTAGGGCCTGCGAAGTCTGACGTAGCAGCTGTGCTACCATGTGCCCTGTGAATCCAAACATAATTTACCTGCCAAAATCTCTAGACTCTGTTTACTGTAGCCTCTTAAATAAGACGGATATCCACCATCTCTCCTCTGACGTGCATCCTGTGGACTGCATGTACCCATGAACTGATATTATTTATTGTGCATAGAAGAAGCTTAGTATGACAAACTGCTGGCTGATAACTGCTGCCTATGCTGTGACAGCACTGTGAAATTTATAGACTTTGAAAATGACAACTTCAAATACATTTATTTCAATCAGAGTTTAATTCTTGCCTAAACCAAGTATGTAAACTAATAAACCTAAAAATAAATTGGAAAGCTTAGTAATTTACTTTTCAAAAGAAGTGTTAGGATAACTTCAGCAGGCACAATTTACTGGACACGCGTGTGTATGTCAACTATGCAGTAACCAAGACTACTTCAAATTTTTTGAAGGCTTCTGTTTGATGAAGTAATGGAAGAGCAGGGATCATTTCTTAAAGAGCCATTGCAGTACACTGACTGAAGGCCTGGGCTGAGGAACTGTTCTCTGTATAAAATAAACTGGAAGAAATACATGTATTTGAAGTCATTTCAAGCAAGTCTGACAGCAAAAGAATTTGTTAAAAATAATTCTAATTCTTCTAAACTATGGATAGCTTATTATCTCCTGTTGAGCTCCTGGGGAAACTCATGAGAAACATGACATGCCATCATCATATGAGATGTTGGGGCAAGGAGGTGGAGATACCTCACCGGGATCATCAACACACATCCTATCCCCAATACAATCTCCTTCAGATTAAGTTTTGGCTGGTAACTAGAAATTTACTTGCATGAAATAAAAGCATCTTGGTGCTTGCTTAATGCAATGATTCAATAATTCGAGGTTGAGTGATCAGGTACTGGATCCACTGCAGCTGATGGATTTTACAGTGTAAAGACAAATGTAGTGGGGATTAATCTGTAAGAGACACAAAAACGGGTGTCTGAGTCTTACTAAACTACATCGTTCTAAGCTGTGAAACCATCAACACAGAAGAGCACTCAGCATATTTTTATGAGCAGCTTCCTGTTGGGTCACTGCTTCCATGCAGATCTCAGTGGTGACCCAAATTAAGAATTCTCATTTTCTCAAAGTTACTGAGCTACTAACAGATTGAGCGAAGGCTGCGCCTGTACTTTAAGCCAAGGTTTACCTCTGAAGCAGCATTCGGGCAAGAGACGTCTGTTGAGTGAAGGCCCTGAAGCAGAAGGTGCCGCTGGTCTGTGCTTGCTTTGATGCAGGCATTCACAGCTAGGGTTTTGTGGCAGTGGATGGGACTTACCTGAGATGTGGAGAGAAAGACATAGGCTGAAGCATGTTTTTCTGGCATATTTTAGACATCTAAAATTGTACCCTAGAATCTTCTAAGTCTTTTTAGAGACTAGAAGAGGAGCCTATGTGGCTCACTGAGTTATCTAGGGGTGTTTACAAGGAAACTTCAGATAGCAGAAAACCCGCAGGCTCTGTGGGAGTGATTTTCTCTTTGTTTCCTTTCACTGTGGTACTGAGAAATCTTTCTTGGTCCAGCCAGGGCTTGTCTTATCCACTCTTAATAGTACTATAGTCAATGGCTGCATGTATGGACAGAGAGGTCTTTGATGAAGGGAAGTGGCTGTATCAGGCAGTTTAGTTTTCTCAAATAAAGTGCAAAACAAAGTGTAAGTTCTGCTCTAGAGGGAATAAACTCACAGAATTCTTAAATTATGATGATAAATTCAAGCACAAGGCCATTTCTGTCAGAAACATTTTCTTTCAAAAAACTGAACCACCATCTCCTGAGAGATCGTATGTGCTCTAGCATAGACACCCAAAGTAGTCTTGAATCTTTTGCTACCAACATGATTTGATAGCAACCTAATATTATCCTTTATTTCCTGCACTATCACATTAAGGATGGAGACAAGAACAGAAAGAGGAACAGGAGACTTGGCTTATGCAAAAATGGAAACAAGGGAACAAATGAAGTATCTTGAGCTACTCATGATCATATGATCCAGGGAAGAGCAATGGGAATATGAGATTCCCTGGCCTTCTATGTGCATGGAGTTTAAGGTACGCTCATCAGTCTCACCTAACTTCTCTTTTGATATGAGCTTCTGAAGTATTATACAAGTAGTTTTTCAAAACAGAAATTTTTTAATGTACAAGTTCTATTTTGCACAGGCCTAATTAAAATTTAAGCAGGAACATAAGTGCTTAGAAATAAGAAATATTATTCACACCAAGAATTTTCTAATGAATTAAAAAAAAACATTAAAAATTTACATGAAAAATGAGCAATTTTCACCATAAGGACAATATCTACTGTTCTGCAAATGAGTACAGTTGCACATTATATGGTCTATAATGTATTAATTATAATGTTCAGCTACAAATTTCAAGCTTGAGGGAAATCTCTGAGAGAAAAATGCAAGGTTTCAGTGGACTAAACTGCATTTTGGGACACTGTAGTCATAAGAACATGTTCTTAGTAAATTACATGATACAGCTGCTATAGCTGAAGTACTGCCAATATCAAACTGTATATTGTAAAGACATAATATGGAAAATACAAACTTACCACAAAGTATTAAAACATCGGATATGAACTCCTTTTTATCTTGAAGCTCCTGGTTCATCAATAAGAATTTAGTTGCCATGTGTGCAGTAAGTTACATTTTTTTCTCACATCCGGGGTAGTTGCAGCTAATGGATATTTTAATTTATACCTACCCACAGTTGCATTAATGCAGACAGAAAAAATGTAATATTGCCTCAGATTAAAGACAAACCATACTCATCCATCATCCTTGGAGGATGGACTGGATTCTTCTGGAGAAAGGTTAGATCCTGCACCTCTCAATGACTGGCCTCTTTGGCATTTGTGGTGGTTCGTTTCTGATAAGGTGGGACTTCCCACACTTCATCATAAACACTGGTAACAGTTACAGTGGTTTCTTTGGAGTAACTCGAAAGAAATGTTTGCTTCTACTATATGACTCACCTGGGATACTCATCTATCTTAATATAGGTCTCTGTCCAATTTATCCACTGAATATAAAAATCTCAGATACAGAAGTCTTCATGGCTGGCATTTAAAATTAGATGAAACTGTAGACCATTTCTACAACCAGTGGCCTTCATTGGCTTGGGTTGGAAGTCCTCTAAAATAGGGTGAAATACAGCAGATTTTAACCTGGAATATTTGAATCTATATGTGAAATCCTGTAGCTCTTACTCAAGACCTGTTACTGTAAATCTTGAGTACCTTAAGATTGCATTGCCAGTGAAGCATTACTCCCTAACATATGCAGTCCTCCACGATACTTTTATCCAATAGCTAGGCATGATTTGGTTTCATCCAGAATAGAGTTTTGGAAAAGCTTTGTTGATATGGGGATTTTCTTACTGCATTTTATTCTGTTCAGAATTGTTTAAGACCTTCTGTATTTTTTAGTGAAATATGTTTGTATGAACAGAGAGATGTCTAAGAGATGATGGCAGATCATACTCGCCATGTCTCATAATTCAAGCTTAAGAACTGTTCAGAGAAAAATAATTAAAAAAGCCAGTGTTTCTTCATAGTAGGTCTGGTTAAAATGTCAAAACTGCTGCTGCAGAAACTGTGAATTGCTGAGCTCAAAAAAATTAACAAGATTTAAAGAAACAATTAAGTAAGACTATCTTATTATCCTAATAATTCACAAAAGTTTTTGGAGACATTTCCTCATCAAAGTTGTGCCAATCTTTTCCTATTAGAAACCAGAAAGAGAAATATTTAGGATTCAGATAATGTTGCCTATTATAAGGTTCTTCTGAAATAATCTTGTATCAATCACAGTCACATCAGACAAAAATACTTGACCTTGAGTCTAATCAAATATGACCTTTGTAACTTCTGTGAAACTTTTTTCTGTATTAGTGTGGCTGGCAACCTGAAGTATTTTATCATATTTGTCTTGCTGCTGTCCTCCAAGCAAGAGCATCCAAAGATTCCCAGTGAAGGATCAATGTGTTCATACAATACATCACAAAAGTATTTTGAGTCTGGTACATTTAATTTTTTTTTAATCAGAATAATATATTTGGTATTGTGCTCATTTTAAATACTACATTGCTTGTCACACTACACTTGGCAATAGACCTTTTCAAATATATTTAACAAATTGTTCCATGAGTAATAACTACATATAAAATATCTTCATCGAATTAAAAAAATCCATATGTATTTTCTTCATGTAGTACAATATATACATTACGATCTTTTAAGATAAGTCAAAATTTGGGCTTAAACAAATTCACAGTGTCCATTTTGCCTCTGTAATAAAAATCTTCACTTTAAAAGTGCCTGGATCTTAAACTACGTTTACGTATTTCCTTACATTGGTTTTACGGAGATCGAATTTTTACCATCAACTAGCACTAGACTGCAGATCCAAATTGTACTTTATTATGATCAAAAATATAGACTTTTGATTACTGAGAGTAAACTTTGACTGTCCTTGTTAGCTCAAGTTCTGAAAAACAGATTTTCTGAAGAGCTTGTCAAAGGTAGATCTGCTTTGAGCAGTATGACCTCTGAAGTGGTTATTCAGTGGGGCTCTAGTAAGTGCTCACTGCTTCAGAAAACCAGGACCAAAACACTCAAGCAGTTACTCAAAATCAGTTACCAATTCTGGTCAAGGGAAATGGGCAGGAACCATCCAGGAACTGAAAGGCATTGAAGCTTCATGCTGCTTTCTACCCCAACTGCCTTAGTTTTCCATACAATGGCTGACACAGAAACCAGAGCATTTCTGCTGAAGATCACAGTATCACACAGTATCACAGTATCACAAGGTTGGAAAGGACCTCTGAGATCATCAAGTCCAACCTAAAACCCAACACTAACACCAACCATCATCTAAACCATGGCACTCAGTGCCACATCCAATCTCCCCTTAAACACCTCCAGGGTCGGCGACTCCACCACCTCCCTGGGCAGCGCATTCCAATGGCCGATCAGCCAGTAGGCCGTCTCAGAGTCTGAAGCCTCCTGTTGATTACCCCAGGAAACATTGCCAGTTATGAGGTAATGCTTTTTCATTATGAAAGGTGAGTTATGAAATTGCCTATTCTGTAGTTCATAGTTTTTCAGGCCAGCACACTGTGATTTTTAATACAGACTGTTCTACTACCTTTGAGAATCTCTCTTTCCCTCTCCTTCCTGAGAGGAAGAAGCCTTTAAAGTTCTAAACCCTGAGTTCCTTACACCTGAAGCCCACAGGACAGGTATTGTCCCACATACTCTGATTGTGGCTAAACTAATGGGCCAAGCAGGAGGCTGAGCAGTTTCCACAGACAATCACAAATGATGCCCTTGGGGCAGGCTGACCTCCACTGCAGCTTCCATTGCTCTCCAGACAGGACAGAGGTCCTCGCCTCCATCTATCTCCATGTGGTTTCAAAACCTGCTCTAATACCCTCTTTTTTTTTTTTCCCTGAAAATACACAGTGATTTCACTAACTTTTTTTTTTTAAAAAAGGACTATCAGTAAACTCAACTAGAAACTAATCTAAATCAATTAAAAAATAACCTCCAGCCTAAAAGGGAGAGGCAGAAACATTCTGATACATTCCACAATATATAAGTTTCACAAAGCTAATTTAATAGCAATTACTGACAAGCCATTTTCAGCCTTGTTTCCTAAACATACAAGGCTTTTCTGTTACATTTTTTTTCACAGCCCTTTCTGTCTTTTCAACGAAGCTCAAAGAGGAGCAGCCCCAGAACTGGTGATTTTCAGAAGACAGAAACCCAAATTACTGTATCAACTGAAGAAAAAACTAAATGGAAGTTTGTCTGTATCTATCTGGAGAGACACAAACCAGTTGACTGCCCTGCATGTACACACTAGCTGGCCAGTCATAAAACTGTTAGTCAGACACAGCACAGGCTAACTCTTGTCCAGCTTAACGGGAGACACAGGAGACATGGCAGAGACCGGGGCAGAAGCTTTAGAGGCTGATGCTGCTGACATGGAGTGAACATTCTTCACTGCAGGAGTTCTAGGGAATACAGCACAGGAGCTGAGCTTCCTCCCATGGGAAGAAGGACAAGGGATGCAAATCCATACATGAGATTTCATTTAACTTCTGGAACAAGAAGTCATTGTTTGCTAAGGATAGATATGAAGAAAATTCAGCAATTTAAACAAGTTTAACTGCGGGGAAATGTGGTCACAGTGAACTCAGTGAGAGGGTTTGCACCTAAAGATTTAGTATCTTCTACCTTAAACAAACGTGTTACCAACTTTACATTTAAACCCCTATCCTGCAGTTTGCAGGTTTTAGTTGGAGAACTTGGGAATTCTGGAACAGATTAGGAGTTCAAGGATTAATTATGTTGGATTAAAGAAGTTTTCCTCAGGCCTCAGCAATAGCTTTTCAATAAACTTGGTGAAAAATATTTTCTTTCTTAAAACACTAACTCCCATTGGAACCCAGGTATCTTTCAGGATAGTTCAGTAGTGACAGGGGTAAGTAGGGAAAAGTATAACACAGTGCTCTGAGTATTCTGCCATCTACTTCTTTAAGGAAATGTTCAAATAAATTAGTTTAATATCCTCCCGCACATTTATAAGAAAGGCAGTGTTGCTTTTTTTTTTTTTTTTTTTTTGCTAGTTGGGAATTTTTGAAAAATTAAATAGCTTTTGATATAAATTTGCAAAAGCCTGGAATTCTCCTCTTTTGCTTCACTAAAATATATATTATGAATGTCTACAAAAGGAATTTTGCAATAACCAGTTAATGTAGGAAAAGTTTAGGTTTATGTCTTTAATCTTTCATGACTGGGCTTATAAAGATTCCACTGGAATTGTAAATGAGGTAAATTGAATATTAAAATAATCTAAAATTAACTCTTCTTTAGCACGTAAAGAATAAATAAGTATCTTTACTCGAGTGGCATTTCCTCTCTACCATAGACACAGAGAATTTGCCGCTGTGGTTTTTCAAAAGAGAATTGGAATGATTTAATTTCTGAATTTGTTGTAGAAATGTCAGCTAGACTTGAGAGAAACAGAAATATGGCTTTAAGTGAATTGGTGACATTCTGTCGCATGTCATAAATGTTTAGGTTCTCTTTTGCTTTCTTCTTCCTTAGAGTCAATTGACAGTTTCTCCCCAAGTTTCCTTATAAGTTCTGCCAGATCTTCAGAATTCTGAGACTTTTCCTCGAGGAGTTCATATCGTAGACTTGAGATGTCCTGTTTAATTTCCTTTAGTTCACCTATAAGAGACATTAGAAGATGACACTTAAAAAACAAAGGAATATGAAGATGCAGTTTGGGAAACAAACAAATCTCAAGGCAAAAGTGTGAGAGATCACATCAGTTAACAAAACCTAAATCATCTGTTAGATGGAAAAGACATCATGCATATCATGAGTGCCCGAGTTCTCCTGGCCAGCAACAAGGCCTCTTGCTGTCCATAAGAGAGAGGTCCTCTACTTTTCTTGTTGCACTATGTGGTTTTTCAAGCAAAAAGGGATGCAAACAGAAGACAACATTTCTGTGAAGTGCATTCAGTCTGTTTTCAGCTAATAAACAACACAAAAAAAAAGGCTGAAGAACGTGCATCACCACACATGCATCTGCCACACAAGGGAGAATTCATACTGGAGTGCCCCAAAGCAGCGACTGCATTAAATCCAGTCTCCCTGTGGGAAACGCACAGGCAGTATGAGAAGTGGCAACACTCTTCATAAGAAGGTGTCAGATCAGTGATGGTTTCTGCTGTGAGAGCAGAGACAGAAAGCCACTTCTATGATTCTACCATGTCTTCCTGAACTTCAATTTCATGTTAATTTTACATTTTGCACCTGTAAACATGCCAAGTAGATTAAGTAATTTGGAAACATTTTTCAAGTGGCAAATGTAATCACTTTAATTAGTTTGTTGTGATTCTCTGATTAGAGAGAAACATACAATTTATCACTATACTCACCTTCATTGACTTCATCACTTTCCTTATCTATCTGAGCTTTCAGTACATATCTTTTAATGAGACGCTTCATTATTTTCTGCAAAGAAAGAGAAAAAAAGAGTTTTTGTAGTTGTACTTTCTAGTATTGCAATGACATTTCAACATATGAGCTCTGTTATCTTCTGTTGTATTCAGACATTTCAGTGTAGGGCTTGCCAGGTTAAAGGAATATCATGTAAAACTCTGCCTTCATCTGCAGCAGATATTTAGACTTTATGATCCTGCACATATACGTACATGAAAGTTAGAAAACTAAAAACATCTTACAAATGTTACCATGCACAAAGCTTCCTAAACCCTTTTGCAATCAGTTTATTTTAATCTATTCTTACATTTTATGTGATAAGTTATCTTTTCACAATGTAAGGCTTAGAGTAAATGAGGCTCATGTTCTAAGACTCACTTAAGCACCTTACTGGGACTCATCTAACTAAATACAGATAGTTTCTAATGTAAACATCCATATTTGTGGCAGTCACCTTTAACTTCCTCTGTGAAGACAAAAAGTAAACCTAATAGGACAGTTCTCTTAGACTGCTAAAATTCATCAAATAAATAAGACAATTAGAATGACTACACTCTCTGCTAAAAATAAGGAGAACCTATGCCAGCAAATTCAGATGCAAATTTTACTTTTCTAGGAAAAATGAATTCCACCCTTGATTCTCCCATTAGTTTAAGTTACTTGAATAAGAATTGTATATAATTAACTTTCAGGATATACCTTTGGCTTTAATATTTTCATATGGTGTAACCCATGACAATACTTATCATTTTTCACTACAGGACAGAAAGCATGTGTAGATTTATGTGTCTGTTTTGTCTCCCTGGTAATAGCTGGTTATGAGGTGAATCATCCCCGATTAGTGGTTCCAGACCATCACTAGAGTCATGCTTGCAAGGTCAGAATCTGTACTGTTTATTCTAATAATCTGCAAGTGTTTCAAATACAAAGCCACACACTCACGTTTATGGGATAAAACTGTGATCTTAGTATTTATCACTGAATCATAATGAAATCAATTGTGAAAAAGTTAGAGTATTTGGAAAGGCCTTTTCAGTGATGCAGAGGCTGCCTGCCCTAAGGAAAAACCTTTTTTTTGAAAAAGGCATACTTAATTTTACACTTTTTTCTATACCTTTTTGCATTCAGAAGACCTTGTTCTACTGCCCAAGCAATTCTTGCCTGTTGCCTTCCACCCACCCTGTAGCTTTACAGGAAGGAAAGTAACAGCCTCTGAACCAGAATAGCTGGGCTTTATGTGGACTATGCTGGGTCTCTTTTATGCTTAACTGCACAAAGGCTCGTTATGGCTCTTTAGGAGGCAAAGAATAAATAGACTGTATTGACAGAATAAAAGCTTAAAGATATTTGCAGAGTTTGAGGTATTAGAACACACAGTTGTGGCCCCATAACCTAAACTGCTTCAGCAGACAGAATGGTAAATTTTGTATTTGTTTTTTTTAATTCACAATGTGCAGCTGAGAACTCAACCTGTCTCTAAAATTAAAAACATTTCTCAAGCACTTTAAAATATTGTACTATAAGAGCAGCATTTAAGAAACAAAGAGGAGACAAACCCAACCTGACTGTACTGCAAATACCTAAATCATTGCATTTATTTCTGATATATAGAAGGTCTGTATATTTATTCTTGATTCCTGCTGTTTAACATAAATCCAAAACCATCCTCATGCTGTCAGTCTGATCTTCCAGTTCTGCTATTTCTTGACTTTGTTTAAAAATAAACTGGTTTTTTTTACCTGGTATTGCCTTGGAGGATTGTTTAAACTGTTTAAGTGGTCTTCATCTGAGCTTCTTATACTTGATTGCTTCCTCTGCCCAAGCTGAAATGAAAACATTATTTATAGTGCAAAATAATAGTATGGTTAAATTACCTCGTGCATATATTGTATGACAAAACATTAACAGTTCAGCTCACTTTGAGGAGTATTAAACTACAGTGGTACAGTCCTTGTGCAGAATTTCATTCAAGAGCTGAAACAAACCTTTTCAGATTGTGATGTAGAAAAATGAGAACTGGGAGGTTTTCTCCTTTTTAATCCACCCGTCACTTGCTCCTAACACACCCAAGGGACCAGAGCAGAGCAGCCACCTCCCCATGGGCTTTCCCTTGTGCCTCAGGTGCACAGGAGGGGGATTCACAACAGGAGGAAGGCAGCACTGGTTGTGCACAGCTTTGTAGGTGATGGATGAGGGAGAGTCAGGGCAGGGTGTGGGAGAAGCCAAGGAAAAAGGAGAGGTGGCAGCATCACCCCTTTTCTTTCTTTCATGGCACTTGGCTGCCAATAACATGACTACCAATACCAGAAAACAAACGAACACTTTCCTTCTCCCTTCACTTGCTGAATTTAATTGGTTCAGCAATTCATGCCACAGATTACAAAATTATCGGGTAGCATTTTTCAGTAGCATCTTTTTCACTACACATGCTGAATGGAAATGGTATCACTCGCTGATAAAATACCCAGGATGCAATTTGCAGGCTTCATTATTGATCTACATGTTTGAGAAGAAAGTATCAAAAAATGGTGATCTGAGACTCAAGCTGAATGACTAGGCTGCAGTAAAAGTGAATAGCAACTGCCAAAATCAAATGAATGATATTACTTTAGATTGATAATAGGACCAGATCAATGAGTAGTAGTGCAGGAAATAAAAAAACCCCAACCAACCAAACACAAAACTGAAATATAAATTGATTGATCTGGATGAGAACTAAGTGAGACTGTCCTACAAAGTCAGTTCACTGTAATTATACACGGTCCAGTAAATTCTTACTGTTTTAAAACATGAAGTTGGTTATTGCAGTATCTCAAATGCTGTGATATTTTGTTTTACTTCCTGTGAGGTCCTCTGTTTTGGTTATGTTTGTGTCTTAATGCATCGAGCATCTACACAGGAGCAAACTGGGGCACTTTGAAGCTTAGTAAGTAGTATGTGGGATATGATGAGATATAGGTTGATGGGGAGGAAAGCAGGGAGGGTTTAGATGCTTATGCTGCTGTACAGGTGTGTAACACATCAAGTGAGACCACAACACAATGCATGATGCCAAAGCCTTCATGTGGCCATTTCTCCTGCTACTGAACTTATTATAAACTCCTGAGGATCTGTCTCAGGATGAGGGGTGAACTTCTGAGTCTACGGGTTTTTAAAAGATGAGTCTGACTTCTGGCTGCTTGTGTTGACCCATCAATGCAGACAGTATTTTAAAATACTTAAAAGTCTTTTTCTGCCAGAATGCACTTAATTTTAATGGGAACTTCCCATGGCTGAACTTCGATAATAAATGGAAATAGGAATATAGAATATGTGATAAATATTCACCAGATGTCAAATAGAAAATGATAAAACCATCTCAGCAGAGAGCTTTACTGGGGCTTTGTTCTAACATGTACTAACACAAAGGCTAAAATAAAAAACTTGGGAATTCTATAAAAAGGCTGAATGAGACATCAGATTCAGTTGTTTAACTAGCAATGAGGACCTCAATTAAAATTCTCAGTTCTCCCAGGTGCTGCAGAACTTACTCCTTAGAAGTCTTCCACTTTTCTAAAATTCCAAATAACTTTATATTTACTTTAAAAATAAAGCAAATAAGTCTTCATGGAACTGCAAACAAGAAAGAATTTAAATACTTTCAGATTTTGTTTAGCATTTCATAGAATCATAGAATGGTTTGTGTTGGAAGGGGACTTTAAAGATCATGTAGTACAACCCCCTTGCCATGGGCAGGGACATTTCTCCCAAGATCGGGTTTGTACTTTGATATTTTTCCCTGAAGAAAAAAATTATGATTATTGGCAAAATACATTAATTTGCAACTAATATAAAGTTTACACTGAATTTGGAATTTCTTCGTGTTCTTTAGAAAGAATAATTTCTTTGACTAATCAAAAATAATGACAGATGTACAGTAATATACAAATAGAAAAAAATTAATATTTATCTCTAACATTAACTTGAAATTGAAGATGTTTAAAAGATTAAGTTACTGTTACTTTTTCTCGCTTGAACCTTAAAAGTTTTGAATGAATATTAGAAAACATAAGTGTATCTAAACTTTTAACTTAATATAGGTATCTTGTTTATAATGTGGCTAGTGAGCTTATATGACTGTGTAATTATTATGTCTTTCAGGATTTTGGAGTTAATAATACTCTATTTGGCCTCACCTCGATTACTAGATTAAAAGAGAAAAGAAAATTCTTACTGCTTTTTCAGCTCCTGATTTCCTAATGCACGATTTTGGGAAATAAATTAGTAAATAAGAGAAAAAAGCTTCTCTAAGGTGTGAGCTCGGGCTCCGGCTGTGTGGCCGGTGCCTCAGACCTTCTGGATCTCTGACTTTTTCTGCAGTTGTGACACCATTCATGATCTTGTTACTAATCAGTTTACATATAAGCTACAAATTAATTTAATTTTATTATGTATTTTTTAGTATTTATTTTATATTTTAAATGTGATCTGTTATGCTGGTTACCAGTTTCAAATTTCTGTTACATTGGTTTTCTTCAAAAGTTAATCCAATGCTTAACTAAAACTTGATTTTCACTTGAAATAACAAAATCAGTAATATGTGGTGAAATGAGTGAACTGAGACACTGCAAACTTGTTAAACGAGACACATTGTAACGTGTTTATCTTATCTTTGGCCTTTCAGCAGTCTGCATTTTTGTGAACAGAATAATGTACTTTTAATTAACTACAGACTTCGCTTTGAAAGTTGGCAGGTAAGTCAGAAGTGTGTAACTTCATAAAATCTGCTCACGTGCAACAGGGACAGAATATCTACTGTACTTTGCTGAACGACCACTTGGTGGCAGAGATTGCCAAGATTTCATTGTAACTTCAGTCTTACAAAAAATTTTTGAACTCTTTAAGCTTCAGTCCTACATCCTTATCCTCTCCCAAAAATTACTACGAGAGTAAACTGAGCATGTCACATTAATGATTGAACTAGGATTCATATTTTTAAGTTAATATCTATTGACCATCTGCACATTTGTAACTGGAAGGGGAAAGATGTAATTTAAATAAAACTATATAATCTCTAACAAAAATAACTCTCGTCTAGAAATGTGTGAAAGAAGAAGTGCATCATAAATGGACTATTTCTCTTAGAAATCACCTTCTTCTTTAAACTTCCTTCTCATTTTGTTGTTCCCTGGTATTAGAATTCAATGCAATCAGAACAGTAATGTAATTACTTGGAATGCCCAGAAGGGAGAGTTCCCAGAAAATGACTCAGTTTGTGCTCCCAGAACCAGAGGTCCCTTGTGAAAATTTCAGGAAAACTGTTTTATACCAGGACAGTAAAAACTGATGTTCACAAAGCAATTTTTTTTCAATTTAGAATAAAACTCAAAGTAGATTTCTTTAAAACCCTCATTTTTCTTCATTTATTTCTTCTCTTTTTGGTTTGAGTTCATGAAAGAAAACACCTTCACAGCCTTTGCTATAGTATGTAAATCTGACTCAAGAAATAAGTTTCTGGCACGCTACTCTTTGAACACGGCTATGATGTAAATCACTCGACATTCAGCATTGCCAGCATCTGGCTTTGTTTTCTGCCAACAGTAATCAGGGCAGAGTTGGCTCCAGCAGCAGAATTCCTTCCCATCTTAATTCTTTTCTTTACACTCATTCTGGTGCTGCCGCTGCTTTTGCACTGAGAAGATGCAGGTTCTATGGGAGAAAGACCCACAGGCTGGGTCTGAAACAGTAAACTCAACTGTGTCCTGACATTTCTGGGTACTTCAACGCAATGTAAACTTTTAGCATACTCCCAGGTAGGATTTGCACAAGAGCAACTGGCTGTCTCCCTAGGCACCATTTGGCAACGGGAACGCTCTGGGGACAGTAGCTTGCAGCAACCTTACCTCAGGAAGAAAACTAGTTGAATTGGAGCAAGCCATTCCTGAACTGGCCTCAGTGCCCAGATAAGCTCCCAATCACACTTAATTTACCAGCACAGACACATCCACCAAATCTAGGATGTGACATTTTCTTGTCTTTTCAAATCTTTTTGTTTCTTTGCACAGCTCATTGTGTTTATGGTAGTTCTTTGCGGAAGTACTTCTTTGCTCAGCAGTCACAGCAGCACCAACTTGCTCAGCACAGATGAGTCCAAAGCCTAAACTCACAAAACCTGAGAATGCCTTTGAAAAGGCCACAGAAATCGCAGAATCGTTTAGTTTGGAAAAGACCTTTAAGAACATTGAGTCCACCCATAAACCTAACACTGCCAAACCCACCACTAAACCATGACCCTACACACCACATCTATACCTACACATCTTTTAAATACTTTCAGAGGTTGGTTCTCAACCACTTCCCTGGACAGCCCTTTCCAGCGCCTGACAACTCTTTTGGTGAATTAATACTTCCTAATATCTAATCTAAACCTCCCCTGGTGCAACTTGAGGCCATTTCCTCTCGGCCTGTTACTTGGGAGAATCACTCACTGCAACTTCCTTTCAAGTAGTTGCAAAGAGGGATAAGATGTAATAGAACAGCCTCGACAATAACAAATAATAAACAGTGGGTCAAGATGTGACACAAAAAGATGTTACTGACTTTTTAGAGATGCAACATATGGCAGCATCTGATAGATTCAGATGAAGTCAGCTCCACACTACATGACGGTCCAAATGGCAAGTAAAAATGTAATCATCTGGCAATTATCAGTTACCTTGCTGCAAAAACTGAGGAATGTATAGATGTAACTTGGCTATTTTATGTTTATCAACATAAAAGCTTTTATTTTAATTTGATTTACAGTTTTATAGCTTCTTTGGCTGGGGAGTAAGCACATTTTATTTAGCATTAGTTACACTACAATCTACAGTGAGTGGAAAGCATTAATATTTGAAGACTAAAAATTAATTCAGGGTTAGGAAAAAAACAGATAAACCGTGATTGCAACCTCACAGCTCTTTCAGAGGTACTGCAGTAAAAGAAAACATAACTGCTCCTGTTTTGCCTAGAATTGGAAATTATTACAATTTTCACCTTTCTAACCATCTGAATTGCTAGGTTTCAATACAGTTTTGGAAAGGAATGATAAAACTCCAGCTTCTTTCCTTAGGGTGCAAGAATAGATTTTTTAAGACTACCTGTTTTATAGGGACATAAATTTCATTTTTAAAAGTCATTATAAACAAACTTTTAATTTACTTATATGCTTTTCAAAGCCACAAATGAAGCAAACTAGAAAAAAAAATGCTTTGATTTGACGTTTCTCACCATCGTCCAATTTGAAGTTTATATGCATCTCCTTAAAGTCATGAATTTTCAGGGATGATCTTATCACTCATGGCAATTATGAAATGAATTTGCATCAAGAAGCTTGACGAAAAGTTTTGCAAATTTTGGAGTCAATAAAAACATGAGCAAATGCAGTATCACCTCTGACGGGTTTAAATAAATTAGCATTAGATTTATCAAATAAAATGAAGTGAGAAATGCTAGAAAAATTATGCATAAGACACACAAGAAATCTGAAGTTAATAACAACTTTTACTTCGGTGACAGTATTTGTAATATCTATGCTTGTTTTTATAAACTTATGAACTTAACTAGGGCAGAGGCTTGTCAAAGGCACAGAATTTTTCTCTGCAGCTCCATTTTTTCCTCCTAGGATAGAAACCAATTTCTTTTCTCTTTTATTTTCAACTGATAGCTGTGATGGAAAAAGTCCTGGTCACATTGGTGACAGAGAGTTGACAGATGCACACTGTTTCTCTACTGACCCCCAGCCTATTGACTCTTGGCTAGAGACTCAAGAACCCCTCACCTTGAAGCCCTCTGCTCAGAACACCTAACAAATAGCACTTTCACATTAAAATGTTCCATAAATGACACATTTGATTCTGCCACTATGCCAAATCTGTAATTGCTTTTTCTTGTGTGAATGTTATCATATGCTCACCTTTCTACTCACTATGTCTGAACAGTTGTCCTGCAAAGCTCTTCTTCACTAACATGTTGCAATAGTGCTAGCGTGTACACTTCCAGTATCACCTAACACCATGTGCTATGCACTGTGTTCTCCTAAAACAACTAATTCAATTTATACCAAGACATCACAGGAAAAACAGATTGACTAGAAAATCTTTAAATAAGCCTGGGAGATACAGTAATGAATCAACTCAAGTGCTTTTACTGTACTTGTAAAACAGATAACAATGCTTTACAACAAAAGCAGGCTGCATTCTCAGTGGAAGCAGAGGTGAGATCGGGAATGGGAGTGGTGTTAGAAAAGACAAAGCTCACCTTAAGCTGACATTTGCAAGGGCAGTAAGAAGAGCTTCTACTGCTACAATAGCAGTATAAGGCTGAACAAGGACAATATGGGCCTGTTGCTCAGTGGGGCAGGGACTGAGGTAAGGCTCAGTTACAGTGGGCTGAGGTAAGGCTGAGGGACTTTATACCTTCTCTGCCTCATGCTTCACCAAAGGTTTGCAAGGCCTCTGTGCTTAGTGAAGGGGTTTGGGGAAGAGAAAAACAATTGACTGTGGAGAGCAGTCAAGTCAGGGGTTACTTGAGAGAACTTTACCCAGGCAAGTCCATTGGACCAATGGGTTGCATCCATGGGGGCTTGAGAGAAGATGAAGTCCTTGCAAAGATCTTTGAAAGATCATGGAGACTGGGAGAGGTCCCCAAAGTCTGGAGAAAGACAAATGTCAAACCCATCTTCAAAAAAGGCTAAAAGTAATGATCTGGGAAACTACAGACCACTCAAGCTGGTAAAATAATGGACTGAGTCCTCTTGGAGCATACTTCTGCGCAAATGGAAGTGCAGAGGGTGACTAGTACCAGTAAGTGGGTTTATGAAGAGCAAAACCAGCCTGACCATCCAGATGGCCTTCTGAGATAAAATGACTGGATTTGCAGATGAAGGAAGAGCTGGAGATGTCAGCTACCTTGACTTTAACAAGCTTTTTAATCTTGGACTCACATTAGGATGTTTCTGTCTGAATGGGTGGACCACATGGGTAAAATCCTGTCTGGATGGTTGTGCTTAGAGTGTAGTATAGGGGTAATACTCTGGCCCTGCCCTTTTAGGCATCTTTATTAATGATCAGGAGTCAGAGGTGTTGGAGCACACTCCTGTCATGTTTGCAGACAAAACCAAATTTGGCAGCGGTCAGCTGATAGGTATGAGGACAGGGATGCCATCTAGGAGGATGGAGCTGACAGGAACCCTGTGAATTTCACTAAGGACAAACGGGAAGCAACAGCTCTTCCAACAACACAAGCTGGGGACTGGTTAGCTGGGGAGCAGCTCTGCAGAAAAGGACCTGGAGGACTTAAAGGACAGTGAGAAAGATGTTAAAAAACTGCATCAAGTTCTGCAGAGTATCAACAAGATGTTTGGGGCTGGAGCACTTGCCCTGTGAAAAGACACTGTGGAATCTGGGTTTGTTCACCCTGAAGCAGAGATGGCTTCAGGCATACCTAATAGGAGCACCCAGTGCGTACTTGGAGGTCATTGAGGAGATGAAGCTGGGCTCTTCACAGTGCTGCAGGACAAGAGGAGGAGAGACAATAGACAAATCCAAATGAAAAGTAGAAGAAGAAGTAATGTATTCTCCATGAGGGACTGTCAGGTGGTGGGACATACTGCCCAGAGAAGCTGTGCTGTCTCCATCCACGGAGGTTTTCAAGGCCTGGCTGGCTGAAGACCTGAGCAACCTGTTCTGACCTCAGAGTTGACCCTGCTGCGTGCAGGAGACTGGACCAGAGACCTCCTGAAGTCCTTCCCAGCCTGAATTATTCTCTCATTCTGTCACAAGAAGCAGGAAGAAGTGTAAATTTACAATGTTATTTTTGGGTTTAACTTATTTCAGATGTAGATAAATATTTAAATTAAAAATAAAACAAAGTAAGAATTTCAGCCTGTACATAGTGACTGATTTCAATATGGACTAAATATGTTGGGAAATTAATTAGAAAAGGAGGTCAACAAGAACAAAGAAATGAAAATTGGTTTTCTGTTTTAAAATTAGCAGCCAGTATACACACTACACAATTACCTTGTTCATCTCTGCATCTTCCTGAAAGCTTTTCTTTTGGCACAGAAATGGTTTAGAAATCCACTTTTTGATTCTGAGGAGGAGATACAGCAAAGATTTAGGGCTCGGCACTAAGTTGAAGGGTACTGGAAGAGTTCTTCCTTCTTCAAAGTAAGAAAACCAAAGTTTAGCCCTTGCAAATTTCCATTCTACATCAGCATCATCCTGTAAAACAGAAACAGGGCTGTTAATGCATTGTTAATACCACCTAGACCATTAAAGATGTTTTAGCTAAACTTTATGTGTATTTTGAACATAATTGCCTGAAGTTAACCTCAAATATATCAAGAACTTGTTTATAATCTGTGAACACCAAATTTCAATGAATGCTACTGTTCTTTTTAATCCATTTAAAATACAATTACAGAAGAACAAAGTGGATTTCATGTAAACATTGGTTACTCCAGAGTGAGTGCTAATAGTCTGCAATACAGGATCACAAAGACAAACCTCTTTGTTTGGCACTCTTTGTAAATATACTGATAGGAACAAAAGCTCTGGCTTAAAAGCACACAATACAATTCCCAAGCTAAAGCTTTATGGCAACACTCAAACTCATCTGCTAGGGCTTGACCCAGTAGCTTGCTCGCTTGGAACACTGTAATGCTTAGTAAATAAAATCGAAAAATTCTATGTTAACATCCAAAAATGTAAATCTCTCAATGTAGCTACCAACTCTGATTTCTTATCTTACTGGTCCCTTCCGTTGCAATTAGACTACTATATTTTTTGTACAGAAGACACAGGATAAGAATTTTAAATGACAATTTTATTCTATTACTTTAAACATGAAGTTAAAAAGATTAGGTGAATCTTACCTAATTCCTTCCACTTGCTGGAATATATGAGTAAATCAGATATGCTATCATCACCATGGTTTATGTTTAACATTTACGATAGCCAAAACACTCACTTTATTTCTCCCTGTAAAGTTCAAGAGGGTTTTCTGCAGAAAGGGCTGACGTCATGTTCAAGCACATGACTCAATATTGCTGTAGCTGTTTTTAGAAGCTGTTTGTATCGAGTCACCATACTTTTGGATAATAGCTTCTTTTTATTGCTCTGAACCTGATCATAATTTGTGGCCTCCTGAGTCAGAAAAATCTGAATCTCCTTGACGGTATGTTGCTTTTGCTCAAGCTAGACAATGCCACAGTCCCAGATCAGAGCCCAAAACCTGGGACCAAAGTGGTGTAAAACAACCTGAGTCCTCTGCTTTGTGGCAAGGGCATCACCTGGGAAAGGCTGGGATATCCTAGCTCCTAGAGATCTGCTTCCTTTTTTATGATTTAACCCTTTGTTTTCCATGGGATGCAAAAGTGACTGCTGATTTTCAGTAGCCCTGCTGAATGTTTGCTCAGGTAAAGTTTTGTTCACCAGAGAGAGTAGAACAACAGTTGTTTAAATAAAAGAAGAAAGCAGCATATTATAGATTTGCTTGCAAGGGCAAGGCATAGGAAACAAGAACATTCTTGCAGCATGAGGGACAGTACTTAAATAATAACTACATGATAACAGACAAATGAAAGATTCACAGAATGCTGCCCATCCTCTTCAGGAACATAACACAGTTCAACAGCAGCTTCTTAGTCCAGTCTAGTTCTTACTATTGCAAGCATATGCAGCTGAGTGATTTCCAGACATTTAATAATAAAAATGTACAATGGAATTAATATTTTGTCCTACAGTGGAATTAATACTTTGTTCTACTCTATTCCAAAAACCTATGTGTTATTTTTCTTAAATACGATATCAAGAAGAACTATTTCCAGGAGATTTAGACAATTAGCTATAACAGTAAATGTGGTGATATTCCACCAGAAATAGAAATTTTACCTCAATTTCCTGGAATGAACTGTTGATCATAGCGATAAGCATGTTCAGTAAGACAATGACCATGGTAACATTATAGACTCCATAAAGGACATAACCAATATTTTCAATAAATTTGTGTTTATAATTGATGACAACTGATTTAACTTCTGAGAGTCCAAATATAGCCCAGAATAATGTCTTGAAACTTTCTTCGACACTAAAAGGAGAAATTGAACACATGCATACATTATTGAAGAAAAGCTGTATATTATTATTGTATAAATTGCCAGTTACCATTTTTATACAGTGTACAAATTTTTCATTATCATAATCTAGAACTCTACTATAGTGATATTATGCAGAACAAATAGCCTACATAATTTCATAGGTACAGGCTTCTTCATAATATAAGATTCCAATAAAACCATCTGATTCGTCTTAGGAATTATATTCTCTGAAATACATTACATTCTCTAAAATATATTACAATGATTCACTTTTTAAATATGTGCTACACATTTGCTGGTAATGTGAATGTAAATAAAAAAATAATTAACCAGTAAATACTTCAATTTAATTGCACAATTAGTTCACTTAGTACTAATTCTTTCCCTATTAAAATGACTAACATTCTGAAACTGTGAAGAACAGGATGTCTGCCTGCAGATAGCTATTTTTGAAACACTAAGCCTCACAGACCATAATCCTCTAGTTGAGTTTTCACTATTCCAGAAATCCAGGGTAAAGGTAATAAGCCATGGTGTGGGAGTACTGAAGTTTTTTTTTCACGTTAGTTCATTTAAATACATGTAATCGGTTTGCATATATATATATGTAAAACATAAGTCCAAACCTCTGAGGTATCTTTTACTATCTATCTTCACCTGTTTGAAGACATATTTTCTCTTGCTTTGATGAAGAGTTCTCTCAGTTCTCCATGTCCAAAAATGCAGTAGCATTGCAAAGCACATTTTGGATTTTATTGCGTTATTATTAAGAAAATAAGTTAAAAGAAACTTAGCTTTCAGTTATGAATTTACTTCTCTGCTTATAATATTTTCCCAGACTTTACCATCTGTAAATTGTAGTTTTAGGTACTTTATCTATTGTTTGAACTAATAATACAAAAATAGTATTAACAATATTTTTCCTCTTGGCCAAGATTGCTTCCTGGCTGTCCATACTTCATCATATCAACTACAGATTGAATATCATAGCAGCCAGAAAATAAAAAAAAATTGGTTTTCTCTCTAATCCTGACCTATAAATTCTTGCTGGCTTATCATCCTAGGCAGAGGTACAGGTATTCCTGCTGCTCTCTCACATAAAGGGCAACTACATCTCACCTTCCCAGCCTATCTTTCCTGATTAATCATAGTAGCAGTGGGATCAAGAGCTCATCCTCTGATTTCAAATACATCCTTTAAGCACCAGAACAAGAGAGAAAATTACTTAATCCAAGATGAAGAAATTTTTAAGAAATTGAAATCTTATAAAACAATTAATATACAACACACACAATGCAAGTAACTGACTTTCCATAAAAATAGCACACAATCATCACAGTTTAATCATCTGTACTTACGTTGTGAATGCTTCATTTTGTTTTGCTCCCAGATAGTAGGAATAGAGATTAAACATGCCTATCATGAAAGCCACAAACACCATGATAAATATCACCATGAACTTGAAGATGTCTTTCACAGTTCTGCCAAGTGATATCTGCAGTGGTCCAAAACTTTCATTAGCTGGTAAGATGTAGGCTATTCTGGAGAAGCTTAATACTACCGCAATTGCATACAGGCCTTCAGATATTATCTGAGGATCGGATGGATCCCAGTTTATTCTGGCTAGAAACAAGAGATGAGAATTTCTGTCAGTATTTCAAGATATCTGTACAGATCTGTGGGAGGTCTTTTTGGAACAGCAGCTGGATGTGATAGAAGAAATCCTAACCACCTAAAACAGCACTAGTCACTTATGTTTACCCAATTGAATTGAACTAGGTAGTGCTAAAACTATTTAACAACTCCATTGACTGTGCTTATTAGATCTTCCTTATAAAGATGGGTTGTAAAATCACTGAGGTAACTTTTTTGAGATTTGAATCTCAACCTATTAGAGAATTTAAGTAAAATTCAGCTTACAGGGTCAGGCAATGAAAATTGAATAAATTACATTAGAAATGTGATTAGTTTGAGCCATCCAAATAGAACTGTTTTGATCATTAAAGGCCATCCACAACTCCAAAACTGTGGAAACAGTAATGTTTCTCTACTTTTTTCTATCTACTCCACCTTTTGACTCATAGTGAAATAGTAATGACTCTTTCCTGGCATACACCAAAAACCCATTTCCACCACCTTTTCTGTCAATCCCTTCTGTTGAAGCAAATCAACTTATGTGAATAACTTCAACATCCCTTGGATGATGAGGGAACATGACAGGGGTGTTTGATGGGGAACACATTGAACTGAAGATGGGAACATTCAGGTTCACACCTGTACTTAAATATATATTTATAGAAAAGTGTCAGAAGATGAAATCCAAAGCAATGTGTCCTATCAGGAGGTTAAGGCATTCTTCCATGAGGTGGGAGGCTTCTCCAAGCAGACTTGACTTTACATGTATAGACCAAAAAATGGTTTAATTCTGCTTAAGTCTATAACAAAGTCGCAACTCATGACTGATGCCAATGGAAATTCCCTCTCTAGATGATACTGTGCTATATAGTATAAATGAGTTACAAGACTTATGCCTGTCATACCTAGTAACTGTGAACATAAACAACAGTCTCTGCAGACTCTTCAAGTCAATGTTACTGAACACTGAATTAATAATTAACTAGCTGCTTTTATAACTTGTGTGAAATTTGTAACTTTCCAGTAAAATTTATAAGACTACAATTTAATGGGTTTGAGAATATTAATTGTTCTGCCTTTCCTACAGCCTGGATAATGAAGAAATGAAAATTTATCAGAAATGGTATTTGAGGCATAGAATAGACATAGCAACTGAGGTAATTCAGTATCTAGAGAAAAACATCTAACAAAAGGAAGGGAGATGTGGTGATATTGAGAGTGAACACAAGTAAACAGAGCTTAATTTTTTTCTCATTTGGGCAAAATAGCTTCTAGTCACTTCTCATATATGCCAAGCAAGTTTATTAACATTTTTATCTCTTACTGGTAATGAAAGTGGACTGAGAAATATTAAAAAAAGTAACAGAATTTCAGAGCAAAGAGTTAGGCTGTAGTCAAAAGATACATTGGTTATATCAACAAAGCAGGTTTAAGACATTCTTGCATCTCATTGCTTAGTGCCAACACAAGTGTTTGCAGGATAGCATTGTGTAACTGAACAGATAAAATGACCTGGGTTGAAATAATCTTGAAAATGAGTGATGTGACAGTGGGATTATTTGATTTTAGATTATTTCAGTGCCTGATATCTAGAACAGTTCCCAAAGACACGTATGAGCTGAGAGAAGGTAACTGTAATCAAGTAGTAGGGATCAGAAAGAGAAGAAGGGGTAAGACTTTCTTAAACTGTACATTGTGGAACTAAAGTATAGGAGCCTTACTAACAGAAAATCAGTAAGTCTTGGCTCAAGAAGTAAAACTTATTTATGCAGAATCAACTCACCTAAGGTGTAGTATTTTATGTTGGGCTCCAGTGTCGGACTTGTCAGATCTTTCATATTTGCATCAACAAAGTTCTGGGCTCTGGATGCATGCCAAAATGCCATAAACCTTGCTATGAATGATGCTGCAAAAATTGCTAACATACCAAAATCAAGCATATTCCATAACTCAAAAAGATATTCCTTTGGACCTTGGGACCAAATTTCTTTACATTCAGACCATATCATGCCTGTAGAAGACAGAACAGAGAAAATAGTGTGTTCTTTTATCTTCATGTTTGTTTCTTTTGATATTTTACTGTGTGTAGAATATGCTCTTGGTTGTAGCCAAACTCAAAACTATTTTGAACATTGGGAGTTTGAACACAAAGTAAAATATTTATCTTGCCAATTCATATACATTCCAGTACCACTTTCTCATAGAAGCAATAATAGCAGTCTTTCATACTGCTTTTTTTCTTGTATGACTACAAAAGCTTTCAAAGAGAAGAATGGGATGTGAATATTCCCATCTGTTATAGACACAGAAAGAGACTGAAAAAGCAGAAATGCTCTGGCATGATCAAATAGCAGTGGTAGAACTAATAGCAGAACTCGCATTTTCTTATTTGCAGAGTTCCCTAGGTGCAGTCTGTTTTACTGAAATACAAATGTATGTCATAAATGAACATGAAAGTAATAATCAGAACTAATACTTCTCTAACAGGGTAAAGGTGTCTGTTTGATTCCTCATTATTCTCCCTTAATGATAAAATAAAGGAGTACAATATTAGTTTATGTCATCCTTCTTTATTGAGCAAATACTTTTCTTTTTCCAGATAATATTTATTTAATCTTGAACAACATTTCTAGGATTCTAAAGAGAGTTAATAAAACACTGAATTGAAATAATGTCACTAGTTTTTGCACTTATCAAATTGTCTGAGGGAACTTTTCATCATTTTCAGATAGGACAATTATGTTAATTACAGTAATTAAATTCAATGATACATCTATATGCATTGAATCAATTTTTCATTGTCTTCTGCGTGACACAAGTAAATATGAGATTTAATTAGCAAACTAGAACTTAAAAATGGAAAATTATTTATGCCTTTATTATCAGATGAAAACTGATATTTACAGAATATTTTGAAATCTAACTGCCATATTGTTCCTATAATGCACAATTATATTAATTTACAAACAGCTTTATGATTAAATAAATAAAGATCGTGAATATCTTTTAAAGCTATAAGAATCAGTTAGTGTGCAAATGGCTTCAATTTCAATCACAGAGTTCACAAAGGCAAAATATTTTAAATGCATAAGGCCTTGAATAGAAACAGATTTTACTTAGTTTGAATGTAAATCTCCCATATTACTGACTTAACTAACAAACAGAACCAAGATCCATAAAATATTTGGGCATCTAACCCCCATTGGAATAAAAGGTAGTAGTCTTATAAATAAGAATAGGTATTTTTTAGGGTCTGTGCTCAAGTTCTTATGCTGAATAGTACTGCATCACCAAATTGAATGGATGAAGTGAGAGTACAATCCATAGTATTCATTTCATTCCTATAATGAGATGCAAAAATTTACTGCTGAATGTTCAGGGATATATATTCTGCTTCTCTTTTGTTAAATAATAATACATTCAGCTATATACTATTAATTTTGCAGGCATACTTGCAAAATAAGAGATTCTCAGCATATTGAGATGATGTAGCTTTCATCTAAGTCTTTAAGTTGAACATATGTGATTAACTAGGCACCTATGAGTCCTCCTGACATCCAATAAGAAACACGAGGCCAGCGTAGGAATGCAGTCAGTTGGCTAAACTGCTTTTGTTGTAATCTTTAACAGAAAAGGATTAAATTGGGTCCAGCTTCACTGAAAACAAAATAAGGCAAATTTTAAAAAAGTTAATCTTTACCTATTACCCAAGAAATAATAAGCATCTCCATCCATGAGAAACAGGATGTTTTCATCCTAAATAGTTGTTTTACATTGCCTGTTGTTTCATTAGGCCGGAGTTTGGTGCCATCAAATCTGTCAGCTGCATTCATGACAAGTAGACCAAGAAAAATGGTGAAAGAGGCTGCATGGGCTACAAACTTCATAAACGGTCCACGCATTATCCTCCCCAGCTGCAACATAGGTTATGAAACATAAGGATATTGCATTGCCTTCTTCCAAAAGAGACAAGTATAAAAACAACAGTAACATAGAAAAGTAGATATTTCAATAACACGCAGGAACAAATACTTGGAAAAAGTTGTACATTATGATGTCACGCTGACAGTCACCTTTAAAAGTTTCCACTTATTTGCTCTTTTCAGATGGATAATCTATGTTTTTAACTCAGTGTTTTGAGTAATTATTTTGTGGCATCTATGTCTACTATAGGCTATCAAAACAAAAAAAATATTTTAGTTATTGAATTTATTACATGCTCATCATCTTTAAGAGGCAACAAAGAAAATGAGGTTTTGACACGTACTAAAAGCAATAAATTGTCACCAGGAGTGAATTATGACTAAAGAATCCTGTTTCTTGACTGACAGGATGCTCAACTTAGCATTGTTATTGTGCAGTTTTCTTAATTCTTCTTTTAAAAAAAACATGAAGAGGCCTCAAAAGGTTATGTTTATAGTTCTGTAGTGCCTTATTTTCCTTCCTGATTCCTTTAATGGACAGGTCCTCAACTTTGTGATGACTAAGAACAATTTTAAAATGGTTTTAGTGCCACACTTTAAAAACACTTAAGTTTCATACAAACTAACAAAAGGTTGAACTTTAGCAATTATTTACTTTAATTTTTAGAGTGCCCATATTAATAGTGAAAGTCTTAGTTTGTTCACTTAGTTAGAAGCAGCAGAAAAATACTTATTTATTTATATTAAGACAATATCTATATATGACAAAAATTCCTTGAAAGGAACGAAAGCAAGTATCATGGATCTCAGCTGAAATATAACAATGTGTGGTCTGGAAAAGGGAGGGGAAAGCAGAAAGATAAGTTACTGGTATTCATATTTTTGGTACACTTGTTTCAATATCAAACTCAGAATTTTGTTGTCCTTATAGTCATCTTTTACAGAAACACAGAATAAGAGGATGCAGCAGAGGATGCAATAGTAAGGTCTCAAAATACAGATAACATGAAGAAGATCAGACAAATGTAAAGATAATGTTAAATGAACACTGTCAAGGTTACCAGGCACAAAATTTGACCTTTTTTCTCTTTTACATTATTTTGCAAATCCATGCCCTTCACTATGTTTCTCACTCAATAAAATTAATTTATCTGAAATTTTTCAGAATGTCTGTATGAAGAAGATATAGGTCAGAAAATACAAATCGGGGACTGAAAGAGCAACATGAAAAGACAAGTTCATAACCTCGACAGTCTGGACTTCTCCATTAGCTAGAGTACCTCTTTAACACACTTTCACTGTGCATTTTGACATATTAAAGCCCCTTTCCTTGCACAGACCAAGAACATGATCTAAATGCTCTGAATCTCTTTCTGTAGTTTGAGTGGGTTTTGTTTTGGGTTTTGTTTTGTTTTTTTTTCTGTTTTCTGATCCTCTGTGCCTTTAGTTTGCTATAGTTTTGAAAGAGTGTTTTATAGCTGATTTGGGTTAGGACAAGATATACAATAGTTATACTGTGCATACTTCAACACGTATTTGTCTCTATATGGGGTCACCTGAAATGGCTTGGGACTGTAGTCATTGATTCACATTATTCCGCTTTTGTGATTCTGCAGAAACAATCAATATTTTAACATTATGGAGTATGGCATTATTAAGGAAATTACAAAATACTGCTCCAGGTAGCACATCTATCATAAGCAAAAAAGGCCTAATAACAAAAAAGGAGTTAATGCATATTAGTTTTTAGGAAGAACAATTTCCTAGCTCTTCATATACTGGACATAATGTTCAACTTCTTTTCTTCTTCCACAGTGCGAAAGAGCAATGTGCGTTATGCATGTAGAAAGCATGCAGGGACTTCTCACGCTACTTCTTTAGAAGAGTCAGTCCCAGGTCTGTACAAGTGTTAACCCCAGGTTGCTGGGAACAATGGAAGAAGACTCAATTTCAAATTCAAATCCCTCATGTTGATCAAGGGCTGGCTGAATTACTTACAGATTCATAAACCTAAAAGTCTAAATTCTATTATTAATTAGAGTTGAACAGTACAGACATTAGAGATTCTTGAAGATAACTGAAATAAGCTTTTACTCTTTCAAAATGTCATACAATAAAATAGTATTCTAGAAGTTTTGGGTTAATTATGTCAGCAGTTACACTGAATTACCAATTAGAAATGCCAAGCAAATGGTTCACAAAATTGTGAAGTGTCTCCATGTGGACTGCTGGATGAAACTCAAATAAGAGGTAATTTTAATTCTTTTCAGCATCTGCTGCTAGAGAATTCCTGCCAAAGTGACAGGACTTTGTTCACATATTTCTATGAAATTTCTTCCAGAACTGAAACTCTCAATTCAGTATCTGTGGTCCAAGCTCGAATTATTATTTTCCTAAAGAGGAAACTGGTCATCTAAACAGGTAACTAAGTGAGGTGTTGCAAATGCCATAAAGACATTTTTGCATTTCTCAGGGCCATGTGATGAGAATACAAAGAAATGTGTCAGAATAATTCCACTGCAAGCTGTTATTTTAACCACAAATAGTACGAGTACTTTCTCTGTTCCATCTCTGTGCCCCATAGTGTCACATCTAGAAAAAAATGGGTACTTCATCTTGGTAGGAGGAGAAGAGTTTTATAAAATTCCATCAATTCAAACACAGAATGAGCTCTGTTGATACAGATCATGTTCTATATTGGAGCCATCCTATCCTGAAATTAAACAGTGAACATTTTCATCTTAAAAAATCAGAAGAATCAAATTCTGAATTATAAGTGATGCACAAGCTAAGAAATAGCACCTGGTGAAAATGGTGGATTAGATTTTACAATTGCAAAATATAATGAAACAAAAAGTATTCAACATATAAATCACACTATGAGATGATTAAACAGCAACAGAAGTAGTGAAATGTTGTCCCTTGAACCTTGACTTTAAAAAGCTACTCTGAAGTAGATTTTTCAGAATGGTTCAAAACTACTTTAAGATCCAATAAGTCACTGAAAAAGCAAAATAATAAATAGAGAAGTCACTGCTATAGTTGAAAATCAATTACTGAAGTATGCTAAATATCAAGGAATGTTTTAAGCCAAAAGTATTAATAAAAATCCTAGCCTATACTATACAGAAAAGTAAAAATGATATAACTAATTTTTATTGTCCAGGCTGAAAGAAATGAAAAATATAGCAAAACAAAAATGGGACACATCGTTCTTTCAGAGAACAATATAAGAAGCGAACCACAAAGACACTGATCCTCTCTTTCAACCCTCCTTCCCCTGAAATTACTGTATGTGCACAAGTTTTGACCTGCTAAAATCATGGATGTTATACTATAATAATCCTCATAGGATCCAATTTGTTCCCTCTAATATACTCTCAAGGGAAATTTTCTATCAGTGTCTATTTAAAACGGATAGTGACCAACTAAGAGATTCAACACAAAGTTCAAAGAGATCAGAGCTTATAACTCATCTTCAGTGGAAAGGCTTTCCAAAGTATACATAATCCAAAATACATAGAATGGTAGAATCCAGATCCAAACAGCACATTATAAACGGATGCTGGGAGGCTTTGTGACTGCTTTAAAAACCTCATGAAATATAATGAGCATTAGCACTGTCTTAACAAATCAACATAGTTAACTTTGACTTCTAGAAAACTGATGATGATTGTTTTAATTTTTGGCATTCACGTTTCATCGACTTTTATCGATTAATTCTTAAATATCAAAAATAAAGTTGCCCTTGAGGTAATCAGAATCAACCTATAGGTTGAACTTAGTCTAGCTCTGAAACAATGGGAAATGAGGATCCTCTGCATCTACCTAAGGACACAACTAAATGAAGAATGGTTTGACTCATTGTTTCTAAACAACAATTTCTACAAGGCGACTCTTGCTCAGTCATTGTAATCTAATTTAACACACCTTGCATTTAAAACAACACAATTACCTGTTTTAATTACAATTGCCAGAACATGCAATCCTGCAGCCATTCAATCCTAACTCATCTTTAAAATAACATGTTTCTGAAGTAGTATGTAATTGATACTTATGCTTCACCTCTGCCAGACAGGAAACTGCATACAGATGATGCAGGAGTTAATAAAGGGTCATTACAAGATTTCACAGACTGACCTTACTGCAAGGAGCAATCCAGTAAGCCATTGAAAGGAATGGTAGTCCTACTGCAACAGCAAGAACAACCAGAAACTTCACTGCCATGGTCTGCTGCCGTAAACCTGACAAATTCTCATACCAGATTGAAAGAAGTTGTTGCTGGCAGTTTGGATGTGCTACAAACTGTAACAAAGAAAAGGAGTATAACAAAATAATGTTGCTATCAAAGTATCTTTTATTTAAATAACAGCTATATGAACCCCATTAAGAATGTGGGAACAGCAACAACTCAGCTTATATTCAAAGCAACATTAACAAGGGTATAAGATAAGAGGTTTTGATAAACATAATCTCCCAGAGTGCAGGAATGTTACTATTAGCGACAATAAATAGTTTAAATTTAAAAACCTATTTTTTAATCGACGGTGTTCCATCACCAACTACTAATTTCCATCCAACAGTAATGAAACATAAACTTTATGTAGGTAAACGCTACTTGTTTCTCATAGTTATAATCTTCATGTTACTACCTCAGAAAGTACAAAACTATAGTCCTTCTGTTCTGCAAAGTATGTTATATAGTCTTCAGTTATGACAGAAAAAAGATGCCATATTTTCACATGTTAAGGTGGAAAAAACATTTCTTTCAGCTGGCATACAAAGACAGCCATCACTTTTATAGGTAATCAGCTAAGGTCTTGGTTCTGAAATCTTTTGGACAAACTCTGCAAAACTGAAGTTTGGCCTTTAATACTCTCTTTTATCAAAACCTCTGAGGAGTAAAAGAAGCATTTTACTAAGCTAGATATAAATAAACAGTGAACTCCTGATCATGGTCCTTTTTTAAGTCTAAACCAGGAAATACAATTAAAACTTTAACTGAATCCAGTAATTTTTTTCCTAGATGACTGTCTGAAGGTGCAAGAAATGTATTTATTCAGGCAAAACTGTTGAAAGAAAGTTCATATTCAAGGAAGGTTTGAGACTCAGATACTACGAAGGACAAGGACAATGTGACATCTTCCCTTCAAAAGTGGTTTCAGCTCTGTTTAGTGACTGTAGCTTGCCAAGTGTTTTGCAGGTTTGTGTTCATATGCTGGTAGGTGTTCCTCAGTCAATCTGGTTTTCTTCTTTTCCTCCCTTCATGAACATATAAATAGTCCTAGTATATTTTATGTTTTGTTAAAGTTTCACCCCAGAAAAAGCCACTAAATTTTTGTAAAAATATCTGCAACTCTTCCCTCACAAATTAGGTCTGTATATTCAGTCCACATTGGATTTTTAAGAATCTTGATTTTTTTATTGTTGCTAAAAAAAAAAGATATTGTATATTTATACATTGTTGATTTGATTCATTTCATTACATAGGAAAAGTTTTATGAAAGATCTTGCTACTCTGTCAAGAGACAGCTCTACTTTAGGATAACCTGCTTTTAATTGCATCCCTGAACTGTATTCTCCTTGGTTGAAAAAACATCATCACACAAATAATTTCTCTCTCATTCACACACATGCCATCTGAAACTTTACAACTTGTATTGTCCCAGAGAAGTTTTCTGGGTAATTCGAGGTCTTGGTGCAGCTACTAATTCAGCTGGTTCCACAAAGTACTCTTCATACGCAGACAAGATTATTAATCTGGTACAGCAGAAATGGAAGCAATCCAAAGAACAGACAACTCTCGTATTCAACACTGCCTGTAGCCCACTGTTTCATGAGTGAGAACCACAGTACTGTTACTCCTAAATAGTGTCTCTGATCAGCTATACAGACAAATACACATTTGCTGTGAGACACTCAATTTCACAGCTTTCTTAACTTTCTGAGTAAATCATAACAGCTTGACAAAAACACGTATCAATATTTGTTATCATCCAGTGCACAGGACTGCTGCGCTATCCTCTGTTTTTTGTTAAATCTTATATTTTTCCAGATGGCAGAAGTAGTGCAAATTTCTTCCATCTTTGTTTAAAAAATATAGATTAAAAATAAAGACTGGTAAATATCTACAAATTTTTAGAGCCATTTGCTCTGATACTCACTGTGACCAGTATTCACTCTGAGTATCTCCTTCTTGTTTATATTTGAAAGCTATCTGGGAAAAGGATTCTTTTGTTTGTAAAATACACTGTACAGAAGGGCCCAAATGTTCATTTAAATGTCAGAGGCTACCATACATAAACATTTGATAATAATACAATTAATACCACTATCATGACATGTCTGTCTGATCAACAGAATTGCTTACCTTTTTAACTTCATACTTAATGGCAAGTTTTAAGCGGCTAAGGCTGGGGCGACCATGTTCTCCATTGTTATGGCTCATCTCTACATCACCATTCAAAATAGCTTCCACTTCCTCTGTATTTCTGCACAAATCAAGGAGTCCAACTACAAAGTCTTTGCATTGCATAGACAATTTCTTGTAATCATTCTAGAAAAAAAAAGAAGAAAGGAGATAACTTTGCTGTTTAGAGCTAACATGAAAGAAATGGTTCTACATCCCAGCTACACATGTGAGCATCAACAGTTTGTTCGCATTCTGTTATGTTTTTTTTTTCTGGTAGATTAACAGCACTTTGTTATCAGGCATCTACTGAACATTCAATGAGTAGGCTTCGTCTCACCTTGGTTACCTTGGACATCCACATTACCAACTGACACGTGAGTTAACTTCTCTACACTTGCTTTAGCAACAACTGAAATAAAACATTCTGAAATATTGTATGATATATTTTAATGACTATTTTGAGTTGAGATGAATAGTACAAGGGAAATTTTTCTTTTCACTGACTGTCATAGAAGTCTGCATAACTAGCTCAGACGTAGAAAATGACACTGTGGAGATCTCAGTTGGACAAAGTGAGTATCCTACAAAGAATACGTCTAAACAACTTCCCAACCTTCTTGAGAATTACATAAATATATTGAATTTTCTTAGGTCTTGAATTATTATCATAAATCTTATCTTTCTCCTTTTCTAACATCTCTTCTAGCTTGCAAACACAAGATTTGATTGCTGCTTTCCAGCAACAGTGTCAGCAGTGTGATAGCACATCTCTAACTTGAACTCAATGCTCTTTAGATCAAATATCTCTATCTCAAATAGACTTCACTGTGTGAGCCAAAATATTGCTCTACAACTGCAGGTTAAGTTCTTATTGCTTTAACTACCAAATATCTTCTCAGTCACTGTTTTGCAAAAGGCGTAAGTCTATATAGAAAAAAATTTTGATCATTGCAATCCATAGTTTGTTAACCACTCCTTACTTGCAGCTGTGTTTTCTTCAGAAAAGATGAATATAGCTAGACAGAAAGGGAGTTAGGTGAATATAAATAAAGATAACTATCTAAAGCTAAAAAATGTGTACAGATATTTTGCTCCTGGCCTAGATCTTACAAGAGATTTACTTATATATGTGTTAACAACCGATAATTTCGTGATCTCTGCTAATTTTAATACCTTAAAAAGATTAAAATGTAGAATTTTCCCAAACAAAAGAATGAAAAAAACAGTCATCACACACCATACAGGACTGCTCATGTAGTCTCCAGTTCATGTTCAAAGTAAGTTTCTGTGAATGCTTTCGTTATAGTTAGACACTTCCCCATCGTATAGCCTATTCTTCATAGCATTTCCCCATCTTCCACTCAGTCTCTGTTTAATCCCTTCTTTTTATTACTTCCTTCACACTAACTGCCATCTAATGCACACCCTGAAAGAGAAACCATTATTTTGAGTATACAGAGTACCCTAATCTATTTGCCAAGGGTGTACTTCATGCATATTTGTGCTTTTATTACCAACACCACCACAATATCAGTTTATTACTTAGAGATATTAAAGAATTCCATGCAAGTTTTACATTTCACTTTACTGGGATGCATGAAAAACTTCATAGACAAATAGTTATAGACACTATTGTATGTGTACATAAAAATGCTAGTGATTTATTATTTTAATAATGTAATATAAGCAAGATGACTCAGATCTGTCATAAAAAGAACTTTAACATAATTTCTCTACAAAGACAACAGAAGTTAAATACTAGAAGTATTTCATGACATACTGTGTATTTTCTTATTGTATTACTTATTTTCCCTCTCTTTAGAAGAATAACAATAGGGATTAACCAAAATCCTGACTTCTTGGCACTACAGAAAGATGTTTTGAGAGTAATATATCATTTTCTGTTTGGCTTTTATTTTTGTAGCAGCAGCTAAGATAAGAGTCAGTATTCAATCATTTTAATACATAAATCTCTTCAAAATTAAAAGAAAAGCAGCAATTTGAGATTCACAGACAAACGAAAAACACAGAGCCAACCTAGACAAGCTTGTACAATAAATACCATGAACTGTTCCAAACTGATATCTGACCTTTGAATATCAAATCACAAAAGGAATAACTTTCAATAAATTTAGGAACAAATTAATTTGTTCTTCATAAATAACTATTACAAAATATTGTAACGTATTTGTATTAAATTGGTATTTGCATATTTATGGGTAGGAGATTATATATATATACACACATATACACACATGCACACTCACACATTCTTCATCAGTATTTTCCAGCACTGATGACTGAGACATGATAATGGATTTTCAAAACAGTATGTGAGGAGACCATTTCTCCATGGTGGAGTCCAATACCTTTAGGTAGTCTTAAAACAAAAATTATATATGATAATTTACTATAATGAAACATATGATTTTTCTTCCTGAGTATAGTCCTGTTTATGAAAAAGAATACTGAAAAGACACTTTTAAAAATAGACAGATACCCCCATTTACACTTTGCAAAATTGCCTCTTCTGAATTTAGGTTTGTATACCTTGTCACAGTCTACATTATCACTCAGTAAATTCATCCATAAATTCCATCAGTTTATTTTCTCATTTGCAAATGCAATAAAACAGCTTCCCCTCCTGTGAAATATTGGTAGCTGAGCTGAAATGTCCTCACTGGTCAAGTTATAGCAAGCGAGCTTGGGGGAAGTAAGCAGTGCCCAGCACCATAGGGTGATTGTAACACAACAAAGTCAGCTGAAGGCAATGCATGTCCCTGCTCCAGTTCACAGTTTGCTGTCTTGAGACATATTAACTTAGGGAAGGTTAGAGAGGACAGATGGGATGATATCTTAAACTGCTGTGGGAGTATTTGTCAAGGTCTTGAACACAGGGAAGGTATCTATGACTGCAGAACTTTTTTTCTAAGAAATCAAGTGTGTCAACTTGCAGAGGCCACCTTTTTCTCCTCGTCTCCTTGGTCCACTTCAATGTGTAGTGACAGCAAAAACGATTAACGTGCTCTCCTCGCCATCTCAGTGTCTCTCCATCACACACGCACAGAAACTTCCCCCTACCTGAGTCTCACGTGTCTCTTACCATTAATGTGAGCCAAGGGAATGTGGTAATTTGTTTGGCTTAACTTACTTTTGAAAATGGCCAAAGGCACCCAAATAGACCCACAAGTTCTCCTGTACTGTCAGTTGTAAACCTAATGAATTAAAAAAGCAGCCCTGGGAGACATGAGAAAGTAGTTAGCAATTAAATTGCAGCTGGAGGCTCTAAAAAGAATCAGCCCTTAATTCTGCAATAAAATATGCATGTGCTTTATTTTACACATGTGACAAAGTTGGTTAAGGGCTCCTCAGCAGTTTAGAAAAAAAAAAAAAACAATTTTGCCAAATTTTGCAACTCCAAGGATGAGGGGCCAGCACTGGCTGTTCCCACTCTGCAAAAGAAGGTGCTGATTTGGGGTGAACACTGTAGGGGATGAGGAACCAGGGCAACAAAGGAATGACACGGAAGGGTGAGGGTGAGAATGGCTCACCTGGGAGGGGTCACCTGCCCTTTGTGGCAGGAGAAGCCACAGGCTGTATTGGAGTCCTGGACGATGGAGCAAGCAGGCCACAGTCAATCTGAAAACGTCAGCTGACCGTGATTTGCCTTTCCTCCAACCACATAAGCAGGAGACCATGGCCAGGAAAGCATGAGAGCATCACCAGAGCCCGTTGTCCCAGAAGAAATAAGCCTTCTCCATGTGACTTCCTGTGACCAGTTAAAGGCTCCTGCTGTCTCCCAGACTGTGTCCAGGATGAAAATGCTCTTAGGGTGCAGGCTGATACTGAACCCCACAGACGATACGTAGCAGTGCTCCAGATCACTCCTGGCCCTGCTTATTGATTTCAGAGGTCAAGACCAGAAACACAGATACTGCTATATGAGGATTTAGGATTTCATAGCACCTTGTGAATGTAAGTGGGACCTCAATGTTGGATTTAAGCATCTTAGTAGGCAGACAAACACATTATTTCCCTTACAAAGGTGGTTCCTACTCCTTAGGAGCCTCAGCAGTTCTTCTCTAAAAGGTGATGTTAACTATTCTCTGAGAGCTGACAAATAACCCATGATGAAGTCTGGGACCTGATTCCTGTAATGGGGTTGTATAAATGAAAACAAATCGAAAATCAGACTTTGAGATAATAAATTGGATTTTGCTTCTCATCAGAAAAGCAAACTCAGATGATCTAATTAGGGGTATTAATTTACAGCAAACAGTTACATATTTACATTTATTTTAAAATACATTTTTCCATTCCATCACATTAAAAAAATGAAACAGTTTGTTGCCATTATAGAGAGCTCAGAGGAATTTATGCTAAATGCAAATCAACAACACTGGGCCACAACTGTCCTTGTCAAATCTCCAGGCTACATTTCTGCAGGGCAAAATGTGTCAGATATCATCTACACCCTTATGGACATAGTAGTGACACTAGCTCTAGGGTGGGCAAAGAATTTAGATGACAGAAAATATGACCACGGTCCCCCAAAATAAAAATATTCTATATAGTATCAAACCATGTAAACCTGCACATAGCTTAGCCATGTCTTAAACTAAATTAAATGGTGTTCAGAAAATTATGAAGATCTCAACATTACTCAGGAAGTCTGAATTAGCTGCTTGCTTGGTACAGAAATTTTCCTACACTTGATACATCTGTCCAGTTAGTCTTCCTTCAGAAGTAATCCTCTGTCTTCTTCTGGTTTTAATCCTAATAAAGGATTCATGTTCGAAAGACTTGTAAAAACAATACCAGCAAACAAATGCAACAGGCATGTAGTGCTAGATAACAACACTATGAAGGTTTAAAGCAAATAAAATAGTTTATTTTGGAGAACAACATTTTCCACTGATTATGGCATTTCCCATTTTGCATGAATCACGGTTCCATGGTCAGAGTTACCTCTAACCTTAACTGACAGTGTAACACAGGAGACAGAAGTAATTTATAAGACAGTCACAAAGCAATCAGCATCACAGTTCAGTATCAAGCCTTTCCGTTGCCTCCAAGGAAGACCTGGGAATCGCCTGTGCCACTGGTTGTTGTAGGCACCCACCAGGAAGCTCCCCTGCAACAAAACCCCATCAGCACTACAAAATAGGTGGCTTTTAAAACACTTGAAAATTACTCGAAAATTTTCATTAAGGCAAGGTTTTACATGCTCTAAATGGCTCAGGCAAACTCTAGGTGGAGCTAAAGATTTGCCATGTCCAGCTAATCTGTGCACTAAAAATACTTGTTTTGATTACAGTAACACGTGTAACACATTTTTACAAAAACATTTTTTTTATGAAGGGACTACATTATCCAGATAATTGTAGTAAACTCCTGAAATAAAGTAAGGCTAACAATTTTTAGATAAATTGCTGCAAGCAGGGATATGAGCTTGCAGGAACACAAACAAGCCCAGACTCAGTAAAAACAACAACATCCATTTCCTGCAGTTTGTACACACAACCTTTGTACTGCCTGCACTGAACCTAAGCCAGGTATTTCTCAGACAAGTCTAGAGGCTATCTAGATTTAGTAAATGTTATCACTTACCGATAGTGTAAATGTTAACTGTCGTCAACACATGTACTTCCTTGTCTTTAATATTTATTCAGAACCACCACGTGATTTTAGTACCTACAAAAATGCTCCCAGAAGACCTTATGTTGCCAATTGCCTGGTCCTGGTGAAACCTTAAGTTAAGGGAGAGTTAAATTTCTCCACTGTTTTGTGCTCCTGCTCCTCATTGTTAAAATTCGCTCTCACTCTACTCTAAAGAGTATGTACATTCCCAGCAAAGCTTGGTGGATTAACACTCAGCCATATGGAGTTGTCTCTTGTCTAGTCTGCCATTTCTGCTAAGGAACCTGAAATCTCTGCTGTAATTCTTTATACGACACTACCCTATAAGTAAAACTCTAATTTTAGAGAAGGCAACTAATACAAAAGAGAAACTAAAAAATCAAAAGTCACTTAGGGATGAGCCAGGTCATGTCGAGGAAGGACCTCCTCATGGCACTTCAGGGCATGCTACAGAAACGTCCTTTCTGAGCCAGCCCACGTTTTCTCATCTGTGTGCTCCATTCCCTGCCCTGGCACCAGGGACAAACACTGTGGTCCCAGTTATCTCACCAGTTGTGTACCTCTGCATACATTTGAAGGACACTTCTTGCTGACAGTTCCAGATGATGATTTTATTTATCTTTACAATAATCTTAGCTTGTGTCGCTTAAACTGTGGTAAGCGGAGCTATACAGCCCCTACAAATTAGACATACGAGTTATCTCAACATAGCTGTGAACTTAACAGGCTGCATTTATGGTGGATAAGAAATGTTTTTTCGTTCTGTTCTAAATTTATTCCCCTTTAAGTTAATCAAGTCCTTTTGTTCACATATTCAGCAGCTGCTAAAGAGAAAGAAACAAGAGCATGTGGTTTAAATACTCTGAACTGTACAGGGAAGCACTGGATTAAATCTCAGTCTACTGGAGGTCCTAAGGATTTCTGCCAGGGACTTCATGGGGCAGACTTTCATCCTCTGCTTTAAGATGAAATGCTACTCCTAGAATTTGGTCTTATTGATATAAAATAAACATTCTCATCTGCTCCTATTCCAGCTGTTTAGCTGCAGTTTTGAAGAACCCTTAGCATGTTCCCCCTCCAAGAAATATTTCCGCTTCTTACAACAGACTGGCGCCACAAAGGTACACCTACAAGAACGAGTAAGGAGTAATGAATTCATAATCGCAGCATCTCACCTCAGGTTGGCTGAGCAGACATGAATTCACAGCCTTGAGAACTGTGTCACTGCTAAGAAGTTTAATATTAAGTATCGATCATAGCAACTTCAAACTCTTCCTAATACGATGCTGGAAATTATTTTTGGAGGAGGTTTGATATCCTGCTAGTGAAGTTCAGATATCTTGTTCTGTCACAGTAGTATCACATAGTAGCATATGCTTCCAATAGGGTCCCATGAGACAAACTTAAGTCATAATTAACACTGCCTATGTTTGCACAAGGCCTGACTGCATTTACCCAGAGCAAAAAGCTTACACTCTTACTGTCTTAACACAAATAAACTGCGGTAAATATTTTCTGTAGGTTGTGCACCATTTTATCTACATAATAACAAAAACCTAAAGGAATATTCATTCTTCAAGGATTTAAGGAGCCTTGAATCCCTAGGTCTTGACTATTTTTTTCTTGTTTTCCAAAATCATACATTTTTGTAACATTAAAAATTCTATATAAAACTAAAAAAGCCTTTAGCTTGACAGAGTCCACATGTAACTAGGTATAAATAAGTAAAAAAAGAGGAAAAGGTTAGTAGAAACACCAAAGAAAAGCAACGCATTAAAAAGGACAAGAAGCACACTAGAATTCTTTTGGTCAAATAACTGTAAATCATTGTGAGAAGTGAGAAAGCTTTCAGTCCAGTTATAAGAAAATGAGAATGTATGAGGGTTTAGTAGAACCATGCAACTTGGCTTGTATAAGTGACCAGACTGTCCCAATACAGTCTCCTCTCTCCCTTGACCTAAGCCAGTTTCACCCGTGGGTTTGGAGGGATCCCTTACCATCCTGCCTGAGAGGAAGTGAAAAATGAATTCCTGGCACCTTCTGCATAAGCAGCATGAATTATAATGAGCACAGAGTAATAAGACATTCTCAAAGATTTAAATCTCACGTTCATTAAACAGTTATACATTTTCCCACGTTATCCTGCTGATTTGTGAAGATGATGCTGTTCTCTTCCTATTCAAGGAACATGAGACAGACCTTTGAAATTTGCAGTTCTGTGTCTGTCAGAACTGATATCCTGCTACTCACCTTAAACTCTTTTTCAATGTTGGCAAGAACAGCCAATTCATTGCTGAGCTCTAAGGCAGTCATTACAGGGTCTTCACTGGACAAAGACAGATATGCAGGGCTGGCCAGACCTTTGTAGGCATTGATTCTAGACCTAGAATGGCTGAAAGAGTCATGCTTTTGTTTTTGATTGCATTCACTGCACTTGCAGAAATAGTCATGTGGCCTATCGATCCGAGCTCCTTTTCTCAGCAGAGTGTGGACGATCTCATATTCATGGCAGTGAGCAGCCAGAATGATTGGTGTAACATCATGGGAAAACCGTGTGCCATCTTCATCGTATGCATAGAAGTCATCATGTTGGAGTTCCGACTGGCTAGGACTCAATGCAAGCCTCTTGCCTTCAGCAAACGCAGGATGGTTTAGGATGGCTTCCACTATCCGAACATAACCTTTGCTAATAGCTAACAGCAAGGCATCCCCAACCCGAGACAGGTTCTCCTTCTTCAGCAGAAGTTCTGTGATCTCCAGGTGCTCATTGGCAACCGCCAGCTGCAAGGCGTTCTGCCCCATGTAGTCCACACAGTTCACATTGAGCGAGGAACATTCTTCCAGCATTTTGCGAATCACTGGAATATTTCCATATTCTGCTGCATCCAAAAAGCGCTCCTCCTCAAGAGAAAGGCTTGTTGAGCGGTCATTAAACATATACGCTGGCCCTCGACCGGCCTGCCTCCTGCCCTTCTCCCGGAGGATGGTCTGTCGTCGCAGCGCTAGCCTATTCTCGTTGCCTCGGCTGTGTGGAAATAGAGAAATTAATAGTTCTGATGCATGCAACAGCATATCCATTTTTAATAATAATTAATAAGAATATCTTATAACTCATCTGCTGCATTATTTTAATCCGAGAGACCAGAAACCCTGAATTTGATGCACTTTGTAACCACTGTTGCTACACAGCTCTGGAATTAGCAGCCAGCTACATTTTTTTTTTTACAAAAAGAAGAAAAAGCCCTAGGCAATCATTATTTAAGACTATATTTTTTCCTATTTTGTCCTTCACAGCTTTTGCAAAATATATATTGAAACTGGATTGTGCTTCATGTTACATAGGTAAAATAACAGTTTTAAAGATAAGGTCCTTGTTTCCTTTACACAGAAACCCCTCTCTGTTTCTGCAGCACTCGTATCCGAACTTCTGACCATCATTTGGTATCCTACACATTCCTCTGATATGTAGGGCCACTTCATGAAAAAAATGCTTCCTATTTTAATTTAGAAAAGAAAGCATTACAATATTTTTACATACTAAGACTTCACTTTCTGTTTACAAGAATATTTTCAACAGAAAACATTCAGCTAAGTTTGAGAATTGCTGCAGAAGCAAAACTTCGTTTTCTCTGGATGAACTACTTTTTGACACCTTTTCTAGATCTCACAGATATTTTGAAGAACTTCACTTGAACTACTGAGTATCAAAAAAAAAAAAGAGATCATCAGATCTCAAGTTAATTGTTTAAATATATATTTAAATACAAAGATGACCTGGAGAAAAATGACATGCAATGACTACTTCAGACCAGACACAGCCAGCAGCAATAGCACAAGGCAGTGAGAATAGCCCATGTCTGCTCAGCTGGTAGGAAGGGTCCCAGTGACATCACATCAGCCTAGGTGTCCTCAGGTGGCCCTTCTAAACCCCACCATCTCCTCAGGATGCCATTTACCCAAAGCTCTCTACGTGGTCTACTTTGGTGCTAAGTCACAGCTCAGAGTGAAGACAAGTCATAGGGTATGAAAGGAGTCAGCAGCTGTGGGACAAGAGATTGCACAGAACAGCAAGGACACATTTGCTTGGAAAGTCTCTAAACTCTCCTCTGCCTCAGAAAAGCAGGCAGACTAACTTCACTTGCTCTTATTCTTATCCCCATCAACACTTCAGCAACTGCCTAAATTAAATTTGGATCCGGTTTCTCCTCTTTGCCCTGCTGATGTTTTTCTGATGTCTCTAATTGAATGCTCAGTCATAAATTGAATCTGTAAAAAATAACAGTATATCTATTACATTGTATGACATCTGTTACTCCCCATATCCACTATCCTTTTCATTATTAGTTCATAACCTTGATATTCAATTTATTCCTCCACTCAGTGGCTTGCCAACAAATCCTGCCAGGTCTTGCTTCATGGTAGCTCTGATAAGTTGTCCATTCTTCTACTTCTACTACTGAAAACCTCATCCATTCCTCACCTCTTATGTTTATTATTAATTACTTAATAACGATTTAATTATTAAAACATAAAGTGAATCATATCAAAGCTGTTTGATGATGAATGTTAAAAAATATGCTACATGCTCTTTAATAAGAAAATCCAAATCAAGACTCTATTATTTCAGTCAGCTAAGATCCCAATTCTCAACAGAAATTCAATTGCAAATCATTTCCTCTCCTAGAATTACTTCACTAAACTACAAAATATTAATTATAACTTCATCTTTTTTCTTTTTGAATGGCAGATTAATGATTCTTTACTTACATATGTTCAAATGCACTTCACTATTTTTAGTATTTCCCATAAAATAATAACCATGAGCAATATTTTATTCATTAAATGCTTACTACTGAATATGAAATTAAGTATTTAATTGACAGTAAAAAATTAGTCCTTTGTGACTCAAAATGTCTTTACAAAATGCAATGTTAAAAGATATTATTTCTTCTAGATTGTTTAGTACAAATTTCCTTTTTGCCTCTTGCCTTCTCAGTTCCAGAGATAAGAGTCCTCCGCAGCAATGGAAATGCTTTAAATTGCCAAAGTCTTAAATCTAAAATGGCATTTTTTTTTTGCAAGATAATCACAGGTATGGAACGTAGAATACATAAAAATCAATAACTATAGGATTGTTCAATATGCAGATAGTACTAATATTGTACTACAACCGCAAGTTTACAGCCTTAGTTCAGACTATGTCATTTCATGATATGGACTAAAGTTAGATCCCTTACTCTTCTACTTCTCCACGAAGGCCGTCTCAGTTATTGTAGGTTCACTGTATATGAGAGAGCATGGATATATGCTGATATTTTCCATGTGTGTTTCCAGATATTTTACAAGAAAAAAAATGCTTGTATTTGGTGAAAGGACAGCATTTGGAGAGTTTTCAGAGAAAATATGAAAACTGAAAGCATGAAAACGTTATTGGCATTGGCGACAATATTGGTGACAAAACTGAAATTCACTAAATAGAAGCCCGTCTGTTGAGATACCTGCAACTGCAAATGAGTGTGCTAAATTGAAATAGAGATGAAATGGTAGAAAGGAGAGATCACGGCAGAGAAAGCAGACACCAGATTCTCCAGTTTTGAAAGTTATACCTTAAAGGATTGCAATGTAGTTCTGGAAAGTTTGTTCAAAATAGAATATGAGAGTGTACTGGCAGGCTGAAAATCAGCTGTGAGACAGGACAGAGAAGACAAGATGAAGGGGGAAAATAAAGATAAAAAGAATGTAAGGGGAAATTTTAAAACCCACTGGGTTTTAAGACTTATGCACTGAATAGCTCCTAAGAGATGACCATAGCACAGGGAGATAAGTTCCCCGATTTCCACAACAGGGTTAGTTCTTAAAAATTAAAGGACTTAAAAACCCCACCACAATGAAGTTAATTCTACAGTCAAGGGTTTTAATTGGGCCATATGTTTCTTGAGCTTTATAGCTTCCTGGAAAAAAGGAGATTCAGTGTACAAAATTTCGAGAAAAAATGCTTAGTTGATTCTGATCAAGTGATCAGAATTGATTTTCATTCACCATTGCCTTTGCATATCCAAATTATGCAATGCTTGGAAAAAATACATTTTTATAGCGAAATTAACTAGAGGTAAAGTAAAAATAAACAATGCATAGTGCAGGTACAAATCTTGTATATGTACACTTCTACCTACTTAATTAAACATGGTTTGGCTTTTGAGTTTACCTGATAAAGTTTCTCTAACATAAAAGAACAAATTTATAAAAAGTGGATACAAAAAAACTTTGACTGTAATCCTTTTAAGACTTTCTACACATGTGATGTCACAGGAGTTCACTGAATCGTGCATTTCTACTCTTTCTTAGGAGATACTAAGAAAAGCAAGTATATCTGGTTTGGATAGTTGTCAGTAAGATATATATATTAATTATTCTATATATATATATTAATTATTCTTTCCTTCTCCATTTTTTAATAAACAATTATATTGTTTCTTTGCTTTGCACATTTTCTGTTCTGTAGTGGAATGTATAAATGCAAGAACTTAGGAATACTATAAGAGGCAGCTTTAAACAAGTAGGAAGAAGAAAACATGGTTTGGTCAAATCCATCATTTACAGATGAAATATAGATAAGAAATGTATACGTATACAGGAAAAGTAGGAACAATATAAACAGCTTATAGATTTTTTCCTGAGCTATACTTCCACGGTACATAGATATTTATTTATTACTAATAAAAAAGTTTGCCTTCAAAATAAATTTACATACAGAACTAAATATTGCCCTGCTGGCATTTAAATATTTCGTGTTGTTTGAAAGAAGAGGAAACGTTTCTCTACTAACAATTTGGAAAAACTCTTTATTACAAAATATCAAATTATTAAACTATTATATGTAATAGTTCACAGTAGATATAAATGTGTTTGCATCATATATATTGCTTTGATATTATATAGTCAACCTAAGATAAAAAGTCTAAATTCCCCACATCTGCTCAACTCATAATAACACGTCTACTGCTTATCCTTACCCTCCTGATTCTGACTTTTGGCAGAAACATTGAGACAATACACATCAACACAAAGATAGAGTTAGAAAAGCTTATGTTCAGTTGGAGTTAAAAGTACCAAAGGATGTGAAGAACAAGAAGAAAATATCATCTGAAAGTACACTTGAAGCAAAAGGAAGACAAAGGCAATTCATGTGAACCCACTGTCCAACAGACTGGTGGATCCAGTGACCAAGGACACAGGTGAGACTGAGGTACTCAATACTTACTTGCCCTCAGTTTTCAACAGTACAGTGTGTTCCCAGACCTCAAAGGTCGCCACAGAGTGAAGCATTACCTACATTCACGGAACACTGACCTAGGCTAAAATTAGGCCAATCGGGGACACAATCTTGAAACCTTGCATCCAAGGGTATAGAGGGAGCTGGTAGTGCCATTGCAAGCCTGTTCTCTATCACTTTTAAAAGCACATAGTGAGTGGGGAAATTTTCACTCATAGAAAACAGGTTTTCAAACGTTCTTATCTTCCCATTGGCTTCTCAGTTTTGAATAAGCTAACCACTGAACTGCAGTAGCACAATAATCTGGAATGCAGAAACCATCCTATTGAGCATGATAGCAAATTCCATATCTATCTTGCACTGCTTCTTTCTTTATGATCTGCAACAGACATTATTTACTTCTAAGCATCATTTAAATAATTTATATTGTACTTATTTGACCAGACAAAAAATTCAGCCCATAAAAATATAATTTATAAAAACTCCTTCAAAAAAATAGAAACATTCAGTGTAGATTCAGATCTTATTTAAACACAGTGACAATAACAATATCATTGATTTTAAATACATCTCTCTATGTGCCCTACAAAGCTAATCCAGTATAAAATTATTTTGCTAGCATTTGATTCTTATACAAGGAAACAAACCCTTCAATGGGATGACAGTCATTAGCTTTTCCTGAGATGTTAAGAACTTCAGTTAACCAGCCAAAAACTTCAGTTCATTTAACACTTCCTCTTTCATTTTTCAAATAATAGAAACCGATTGTATTTCTACTCCCGAAATACATTCAGTATGATTTATCAAAACAAAGAGTAATCATTGCTAGTGATGAATGCTTAGAATTATCGTATTTGTCCAGTACCATTTCCTCTTTCCGTGCCTGTATTTAGAAGAAAATCATTGCTTAAATGGAAGACTAAGTACATACATTCCTTAGACAGTAGTTTATCTTCTGGAACAGAACTTATTACAGAACGAAACAGAAGATTTTTTCACTGTTTGCTGGACTGTAGCATGTCTGATGCAGAGCTCTAGAATCTCAGTGCAATTTGTTTTCCCTGCATCAATATATTTTATATATATATGGAATAAATTTCCTGTTTTGCCCATTTGTAATTATAGTTAATTAAAGTTATGGATCTGTAATCAAAACTGGTTCTTGCAGCACAAGATTTGTTTAATTGTTACAGAGAGAGAAAAATGTTCTACTTTATTATTTCTGCTTAATTAGTTATGCCCAGTAAATATTAATTTAAGAGTTTGTTAAGAAAAGTCTAAGATACTTGATTGCCTCCAAGAGGAAGGAAATGAATTTGATGATCCAGAAGAGTATGTTCAGTCCTGATGTTCTTAATTTATTTCACCATAATTAAGGTCTTTTCAGTCCATTTTTCATCAAAAAGATGCCCATTTAGCCACTGTTGCCACAGATTCTTAGCACATGAGTCCTAAGGCACTTGAAATGCCAGCTTTCGCAGACTACTGAAGAACTCCTACCATAGGAATAGCAGGATTCCAGTATAAATTAGTCATCTTGATCTACTCTGTAGATACAGGAGAGACAATTCTCCTGTCTTCCTTTAGTATTTTTTTGGAATAGCATAAATTTTCAAGTGGAACTCATACATTTTTCCATTGTTTAAAAAAAAAATCCTAGCTGATGAGGTGAGATTAAGGCCTCCTTTAATGTATTTAATTTAGTAGGAACATAGAACACAGAAGGATGATGGAGTCAAATACCTTACAAGTACAGACAACACCTCAAATAATACCCATTAAAATATCAGCCTCTGTCTTAAAGGAAATTGCTGTCTTACTGAAATTTTATTTTATTTCACTAATCCTACTGAAAGCATAATCCAGAATGGGATTGTTCTAGCAGTTAGCAACATTCATCTAATTCTCAGTCTAAATTTAATAATGGCTAATTTGTATCATTTGTTTTTGTTTAGGAACCAGAATTGTATCTCAAATTAAGTAGTGCTTTTCCCTGGCAATGGTTATCTGCAACACACAAACACATAGCAATCACATACCCTCTCAACCTTCATTTCGCTGATCTAAAAAAAGTTCACCTCATTTCCTGCTATGTCCACACAGTTAGATCTGCCACATAACAAAAACCCACTCAAACACACCTTTCTGTACTATACAGTAAACCCATGTGTCAGTGTTTGCAGTACAATTATTAGAAACCATTTTGTGTTAAAATGTATGTTCGCTAAGTCTCTGGTACATTTACGTCCAATAAATTGTTTAGGCATTATGGATTCCTCTGTCAGCCAGAGATAAGTCTTATGCCTTTGCTAACCTTCCTTAATCAGATGTCAGGCAGTAATTCTCTAGATTTATGAACTGAAAGAACTGCACTGAGAGATCTGATTTTGAACCTCAACTCAACTTTCACTACAAAGAGTTGTGGAGCTAGGAAAGTTTGGGAGTGGGTAACAACTGTGAGCATCCACAGCATTATAACATAAGGACAAAAGATTTTTAGGAGTGTCTACAATAGCTGTTAGAGGCTGAATGAGCTTGCATAGTTCCGGATAGCCTCCTCCTCTTTTTCCTTTAGTCATGTAAAAGTTTTTATTATACTGTAAACTTACTGTGTGAAAATAATATCTTAACTCATTTGAACTTGAGGTTTGGCTTACATTCAAAAATTTATTACCTCTGGAAGAAGACTATACAACTTCTTAGGAAATTAGAACATATAAACTCAAAAAATCCAATAACGCTTTTGTTTTCATGACCATGCATTAGTAAGAGACACAACGCTGAAGTCCCTCACTTGTGCATATTAATGCAAAACCCAGACATAAGGTCTGTAGTTCTCAACATGAGAAAATTAGTGTCCTCATGCAGACCACCAGCAATACAAATCTACAAGCTGGAGGAATGGTAAGGAAAAAAAGAGGACTGAGATTGCTAGCAGCATACTAAAGAAAAATATTAAAGTCATAGACGTAAACACCCTCACAGCAAAGTAAATGGAGAAAGTAAAGGTAGGTCACCACACTGGCCAAATCACAAGCTACTCAGTCTCCTGAAGTTGAAGAATGTTGAAAATTGGCCAGTTACTATGCATGACAAAAGTATTCACTGCCTGTTGAAACTCAAGTAACTGGCTGAAACAATGTTGAAACCATCAGTAATCACCTCTCAATAACCTCTGTGGGTGAACTTCCAGAAATCACAAAAGGCCATAAACCCTTTTTTTTAAATAAAAGAAATAAGCCAATGTAAACTAAATCAATCATTTTTAAATTTAATTCTCATATGCTGTTGGGCAAACTGTCAATAATTAGTAACTGGCTAGGAGATCAACTAAGAAGTAATACCAAATTAGACTGTCAACACAAAACACCCAAGAAGAAATTATCTTGAAATATTCAAATTTCCTTTTGTGTCAGAATAAGTAGCCATGTGAACCAGGCAGCACCCATTGTAAGAGCCAGTCCAAAGAACAGTACTTGTCTCAACATTGCCATCAGGGTACTTGGAGACATACCAAGAAGGAAATGTCCTCAGAGAAAAAAAGGCATGGTGCGAGGAATGCTATGCTGTTCCCCAATACCTGGGACTGGATTGAACAACCGTGATAAGGCCTCATGGCTGCTGTCCAGTAGATGGACTTCACCTGCTGCATCAGCAAACTTGCCCACCTCCCTGCCTCTGAGGCCAGCGAAGAGAAGCATGTGCAGAGGTTCACAGAGGGACAAGAGAGGAAGATGATGTGAGCAAGTAAAGGACCCCCAAATGTGAGGTGGTGCAGGTGCAGATAAGTTTTGGCAAGTTAAGCGGGAACTTTTTTTGCCTGTGCAGTTAAGTCTGGATTGCGAAATGAAGGCAGAGATTGGTCACAACCCATGGGGGAGAAGAGGTGTGAGGTGCGGTTGCTTAGCATAAAAGATGGCTCCTAACCGAGCCTCAGGGAGATCTCTCCACCAAAGGATCACGACGAGGACTGACAGGACACTGTTCAGGACCTGGGACTATAGGGACACCTTCGACCCATGGTGGTAGCTATAATCCTCTTTTTCTCACTTTTACTTTATCTTTTATTTCCCTTTTCATCACTCTATCGCGTGCCGCTTTATGGGCAAAATAATACAGTGACACTGTTTGATTGAAACCCTTTGGGTGTTTTGGTCACCTTAATTTTTGCGTTTCAAAATCGTGGTAAATGAACCATCACAAGTTCACTGAGTTGACCATGACACACATATATATGTTACAGGTCTTGGTAGGTATTTTGCTGCTGCCACACATTATATTTTAACAAGCAAAATAGAGAAAGATGCTGAAGGAAATTATGAAGGCAGAGTACATGGTTGGAAAACTGTGATTATCAGTCCAAGGTTATGAAGACAATTTGATCAGAAAATTCAACTTAGATCTGGTATTACTTAAATATATTTAATAATACATTTATATATTTAGGTATTTTATAATATATTTATATGTTTAATAATACATTTAATATTCATTAAATGCAATGGATGATGGAATCTTGCCACTCTACTTTTCTAGCAGACAACTAAGTGCCTGAGTTCCCCCAGCATGATGACAGCCTGCTAGCACAATGCCTCCTAAAGCTAGAGGAAGAAGACTTCGTCAACAGGCTCCCCTTGATCAGGTGGTCTGTAGTAGATACCAGCCACAAGGTTCCCTTTGCTGCCTTGGTATCTGATACTTATCCATAAGCTTTCAATGCATTTGTGGCTAGTCTGCAGAGATAGCTCTTCACACTCTATCCATTTCTTAACGTAAAGGGCAATGCCTCCACCCCTCTCTCCCTGACTGCCCCTTCTGAACCACATGTAGCCATCAACAGTCACTCTCTAGTCACTGGATTCATCCCACCACATTTCATTAATGGCAGAAAGTAAAAAGGAAGATTAGATTAAAATCCTACATGTAAAAACAGATAAATTCTGGAAACAAATATCTGAATAAATCTTGAATTTTCCATCACCTGAAAGCCTGAAGAACAGCTGAGATAAGCATGTGGTAGGAATGGGTAGGTGACAGCTGACCTTGCTTGGTGGAGAGGAATTAACTAAGATGTCCATGTGTCTCCTTTCTCTATTGTCTACAATTTGATGCTGAAAATTATTAACAGGGACATGTCTGTGTCATGAGCGAAGCCAACCCCCTCAAACCATGTTATTCAGTATTCATGCTGCTTCTGTATTTCATCATTATATCTCTAAAGCCGATGGTCCCACATCCTTTACTAATACAAAGCACATGCATGCAGTTCGCACAAGACACATCTGTCAGAAAACTAGCAACAGACTACAGACCATGACAGATCCCTGGCATGCATCTGATCGCTGAAGTCAGAGCCTGTACAAATGGAAGAGTGTTGGTAAAGTCCAGTGTCACAGGTCTGGACGCTGCATCAGGGTGGTGGTTATTGTTGTCTACAGGTCTGAGCTCAGCACAGCTTGGCCAGGGGAGCCTGTGGGGCCACCATTCATACAGCATCAGAGAGACTATTATATTTTACAGGTAGCAAGATGGCTCCTTCTGCTGGTGTTTTCTGACTGAAATGATTTTTTGTCATTCCTTGATATATTTAATGATAATGGCAAAGGCCTTTTAGTAACATCCACTTTAGTATAAAAACTCACAGTTCCTCCATAACTCTTAGAAGCAAGTGTTAAAACATAAGTGGGCTAGAGCTGAAGCACTGTAAATAACAAGCTAAAACCAGCAGTGGACATTTACAATAAAATTTCCAAATAATCAATGATAGTGATTGCATTAGAAGTGAGAAAAGCCCATAATGAACATCCCTTAAGTATTCCATTTTGGTACACTTGAAAGGTATTACACATTATTTCTACTTGTTAGTTTTTTTCTCAGAAGATGCGCATCTAACACCAAGTATGAAATATGTCATCTTTAAGACTGTTATTTGAAAGTATGGTTGAAACTGATGTATCTTCTGGGACTGCCCTGGAGTCCCTTATGAGATTTGAACTGTCATAGCTTTTGGTTTACATACTGCTGAGAAGTGCTTTCTCCTAACGTTTATTATGTTCTGTAAAGGCTTTTGTAAAGAAGCAGATAAAACCAATTTAACTTTAGAGAGTGTTTCCTCGTCCACCGCCTGGTAAAAAGTTCACATCTACTGATGTGAACCCAAAGGGTAGTGGTCCAACAAACATTTTCTTCAGGAATTGCAAAATGTTTTTCTCTCTCTCTCTTGGAAAGTAGTTCAGTGGCTATTTAATGGCTGGTGGAAGGAAAGCACACAACACAGGCAAACGAACGTTTCCCAGGTTCCTCGATTAATTCATCATTCTCTCTACTTTTTACCCTGCTCTTTCACTTCAGCAATAGAACTGGTGGTTCATTCTTGATAAAGCAGCTACCCAGCACTGAAATGGGAATAATAAGTAAATAGAAAAGTTTAGTGAAATTATTAAGAGAACAGTGCCTGGAGAAAAATGGGCCAAGATGGAAAAGCAACTTGGAAAATTGTAACTGAGTCTACTCAAAGGAAATTTATCAGAAACAACAATTAAAAGGTTAAAGAATTCTTATTGTTTGAATCTTTTAATCGAAGAAATGGAATTTAGATTCTTTCCTAAGAATAAAAAAGGAGAGAAGAGAGTGCTCTACTAGCCCAGAACCTTATTATGTACCATACTTGCAAGACAAAGAAAACAGAGAAGTTTAAACAGCATAGGATGGTAGTGCAGGACAGATGACGCTAAGAAAGGGGTTAAGACTGCTTGGTAAGGAGGGGCAAAAGATATCTTTTTATTTTTATCATCCATTTTCTTATGGATTAGTGTAACTTTTGGCTTTTGAAGACTACTATGGAATCCGGTTTTGTAGGTCTGAAGATCCTGTTGTCCCTAAGCACATGCATAATTTCATTCTGGCTGCTGAAAATTTTTGACGATAAGCCTTAAATATAAGATTAAAGTCCAATTTTAGAGTCATTATTAAAAATCTGAATTGTCACTTTCTGGTACTTGATGTTGCTCAGAATGGCATCTAGCTATGTCTGCATTCACCCTTTAAAACACGTTTTAATTTAAGTGTAATTGCCTAGTTTTACAGATTATTTGATCAATGTACTACTCTGAGATGATTTAAAGCCAGGAAGGGATTTTTTCCCAGATTGTTTCTTGAAGAAGATGGCAAAGGATACCAGTGTGCACCCACCAGAGGGAACTCCTTACTAAACCTGGCACTTAATAACACCAGTATTCCTCTCTATACTCAGCTCCTCAATAAAAAACTTATTGTTCCACGTTCCTTGCATGCTTTCCAGAAAGTACCTTTCGGTGCCATTTGCATAACTTTTTTACATCCTCTGCCCCTTTGGAGACAGACTGCCCAAAGTTTATTGGTTTTAACAACAGTAAAACAAAGATAAAAAAAGTCTTAATAATACAAATTAAAGCTAGCATTTTAGCTATAAAATAGGAAAAAAAAGAAAAGTTAGAAGCAAATGAAATGCAAAGTATGACTTTAGCATAAATTTAACAGCTGGCTACTTTGCAAATTTGTGTTTCTTTATGGAATACCTAAAATACATCACAGCCTTCATTGCCATTTGTTTATAGAGATATTCCACTTCCAGTATATTCCAAGGGATATGCTAAACTCTGAATCTATTCCTAAAGTCTTATGCATAGCCATTTTGAGACGAAGTAAATCATTCAGAAGTATCTCTATATCTTTGGATTTGGTGCTCAATCTGCATAGGTCTATCTGAGTTTGCATGTTTTGCAAAACTGTGCCTTGTTCACTACTTAGTTACCAGAGTATTATCATTGCTGCTGCAGTTGATGGTTCTTTTTAAGGCTCCTTCTGTTAGTGCAGAAAACTACTTCCCATTTTGAAAATTCAGCCCTCTGGTCAAGTGCTTGCTGTCCAGTTCAAGTCATGTATTTTATGGAACTATTAATACTGTATAGCATATGTGGTACGCAAGCAGCCTGCTGTGCTCACAATCTCTGGTGCGTTACGAGCTTTCATTACTCACCTCATTATGAGATGACCATCAGGACTTGCTGCTATCACAATGACTGCTGTAGGTAACATTGCCTCTCCCTTCCATTAATTATCACTGGGGTTTTTGTGTCAATAAGCTAGTGCAGTTAGCAATCTAAAAATTCAGGTCTGACTTTATCTGAGATGACAATTTGGATCTATTTCTTTACCTAGGTGTAACCTCACTGAAATGGTCTATCTAGTTCATATTAGATCCATCCTAGCTCTTCTAATGTCATTTCCTTCTATTACTATTCTTTCATTATTACTATCATAAGACTATTCTCAATGAATTTCAGACTAAATCTTTAAAACTAACAGCTCATGTTTTTTAAAAGGAAGCTAAAACGTTGTCCAGTTAGAAGGATCACAATCAATATAATTATTGTAACACATTCACTGCTGGCCATTTATGACAAACATGCCTTTATACAGAGAATATTATTACATTAGTAATGAAGTTATAGACTTTAATAAGATAGCCCTTGTAATTTTCTCAGAGTTCTTTAGGAATCAAGTAACAAGAAGTTCAAATAAAAGCAAAGCTCACTTTTCATATAGTTCTCTGGAATGTTATGCTGCAATGTAGTACGTGCTTTAGAGCTCTGTTCCACTGGTTATAAACAAAAGCACTTAAAATAGAGAATGGATACTTGTACCAATGCTAAAACTGAATACAAACAAAGCAAACTTCTATTATAAATATATAAGCAACATGATCTTCGTACTCCCCTTTTGGAAACTCTATGATTCTTAAAGAGAAACTGTGTTTCGAAGTATAAATTGCAGACAAGGTTCAGTGCTCCGTCTCTCCAAATCAAATCTGGTGCCACAAAATACTGATCCTATAGAGACAGAGGGACAAATACAAGTTTTTTAGCTTCAAAATGATTAAAACTGATTTCTATTCAGCTGAACAGGTTAATTCCTATACTGTCATAATTTATGTGGTGCAGCAGTTTCGCTAACTGCTTAGTAAATTAGGTTAGGATGTCATTTAATGAGCATTCTTGCAGAAACACTCACAACCCTTTGCTCTGCTTTGACTGTTCAGTGCTATTCCTGCACCATGCTATTTGTTATCCTGATGTAAGTACTGGAGCATCTCCAGGTTGATCCTAATCGAGCTTATCTAAATGAAAACCAACGTTTAAAAAAAATGCTTGCTGTAATTCAAGGTCCCCGGCAGATACGAACACCTGTACTGGCCCATGGTAGGAGGTAGCATGAGAACAAGAATCAGTGGCAGGAAGTGAGGAGAGAAGGAGACTGGATTCTTGTGGTTATAGTGGTTGTTAAAGTCACCCCAAACTCTGTGGAAATCTATAGAACATGGCTACTTAACAAACACCTACAGTAATACTGGTCTGTGCCGCAAAGACCATTGTCTATCATGATGCTTAGCACAACTTTGTTGTTTCCTTGTGCTTACCCCTGTGTCCATTGCACTATACCATTTTTCTTCATATTACATTTATATTGTGAGCTCTGTTAGTTGGAACAATTAGGCTAAGATGGAAAAGCAGCGGTTGTTATCAATACACATTTTATATTCACTCATCAAATGAATATATTTTCCGAGCATTTAATGCTTTACTATCTGCTCACTGTCTACAGTTCACAGATACAGATGCTTGTGATTATCTGATTCCCTGCCTCCAGCACTGCTCATGCACAGTAATCTTGTTCAGATCTCTGAGTCACAACAAGGCAACTACAGAACTGCTACTAAGAATGCAAGAGAACTGCTGGGAGCCTAGAAAGAGCAAAGCCTCGTTTACACACATGCATACACACAGTCACCTTCCCTCTAGAGAGCACATGCCAATGAACTGACAGAACACCATATTTAATATTATCTGGCAGCACAACATTTCGCTTCCATAGTGTGTATTTTCCTTCTGTCATGTCTCTTTTGATTTTGACCACACATAGGCATGTTTTTAAATAGCACTTGGAGGGAGAGCTGATGACTTATACTGCCTGTTCTCCCTTTTTTTTTTCCAGATACAAGTACAATCAGAGTCTGTAACTCGCCCCTACAAAGGAAATTGAGAAAAACTGAGAAGTATGTAAAATAGCCAATAACTGGTCCAAAAAGGAGGCAATACCTTATACTGTGCAGTTAGTATATGGAACTTGTCACTAAATGCTGTGAGTGCTAAAAGTCAACAATAGGTTCAAAGGGCAACTAGACAAATTTAGCAAACAGAAATCCACTGTTGCTATTAAACACAAAGTTTCCTAAGGCTCTGAGCAGTAAAATGCAGGAAGCTAGGAAAGTATAGCTTCTTGTCTTCACTAGTCTCAAAGTCTTTTCTAGACATTGTTTTTGGTTCCTGCTGGAGACGGGATACTGTGAGGTATGTAATTTACTCCTCTCATATATATTTTTATATGTTCAATCATGTACATACCTAATTATATATATAATTGTATATAAGTGCCTGACTCAAAAGGTTTTCTTTAATCACAGCTAGAACTGAGGAGAGGTACTAGTTTGTATTTTGAATCCTTTGTGCTGGGCAGAAAGATTCAGTAAAAGTACTTCCATATGTGTAGCTATTTGCATAGCCATAGCCCATAGCAGATTCCAGCAGCTTCTGTTATAATCTGTTCTGATCCCCACAGCAGAACAGAACACATCAGAGTGGCATGTTTTGTAGGGTTTTGAGGCTGTTCAGCTTACCCTGATAGGAAAGCAGCTTTTCTTTGGGTGCCTCGCATACAAGAAAAGCACAAGAACCTCTTCAAAGGACTGTTTCTTTTCTCATTCTCTGACCAGGTCTCAGAATAGCTTGAGGTTTAGGCCAATAATTTTAATATTTGCAAGTATCACATTGATGTGTGCATGCTATAACAATATAGCTTAATAAAACAATAATTTCTGTTTAAGCATTTTGTTACATAAGCTTGAGTATGGATAGCGATTATTACATTAAGCAACAGGAAAGTATATTTATATATCAGGGACAAAACTGCATTTGCATTGCTCCTCTGAGTAAAGCCACAATCTATCATAGAGACATAGAATCTTACCTAGTATACTGGTAATTTATATTTAATGGATTCTTGTTTATAAAATCACTTCACATCTAAGAGAAAAATACACTGAAGAGATTAGTGTAAATTAGTGGAAGGATTAGAAATTGGCCTGAGTTACAATTTTTCTTTAGAATTTGAAGAACTCAATTGTTCAGACAGCAGATCTTGATTTATACTCCTTTCTAATAAATATCAATGTCTGAAATTAAACAACAGCTTTAAAAGACACTAACATCTGAGCACAATGTATTCAGAAAGACAGGGAGATCAAAGATAATTGATTAGTTCTTTAGTAGTCCATTCTTCATCAGCAAATTCCAGAGCTGAAATGCCAAAGTTCAACGGCATGAGCTCTTGATGCTGCAGCAACAGTCTATAAACTCAACAGCAACACTGATTTACTATATTGCCATCTATCATTCTCTATATCCAGCGTTTCTTGCCTTTGCAAAACCTTATACAGCTATGGCTCACAGCTAGAGAAGAACATTGACGAAAACCTCATGATTCTGGTGATGAACTTCTACCTAGAAGAGTAATTAACCATGAAAAACAGAGCTGAGGAAAATATTCCCTTGTGTTCTCCAACTCCAGTTTGAAATTCAAGTATCTGAAAGTACAGCTCAGACCTTTTCTAAAAGTAGCTACCCTCTTCCGAATAGTACATACAAAAATGTATGAAACATGCTTTACATAGCATATCGTGACCTTCAGAATAAAACACCCCACAAGATATAAGTACATGGTGTTTCGGTGAGGTACATTTAGTTCCCTTTAACAGAGTTCCACTGCTTGTAAGGCTTAATGCTGCTGGGACCTGGAAGCCTTGAAATAAAGGTAGGGAACCTCAGGTATCTGATTTGGAATGACTAGTCAGTTTACTTCGTGGAGCTACAGTTTAAGGCTGTCTGTGGTCATGAAAGTAAAATCCATCAGCAGTCAGTAGCTCATGTGCCCAAAGCAAAGAGAAAGGGCTGAAGAGGCAGGACTCCCCAGTAGAGTTACACATTTACAAGCTCCAGCAAAATCCCAGCTGCGGAACAGCAAGGGCCATGAGTCCAGATGACCATAGCTGAACACTGCCAGTAGGTGCAGCATGTAAACTACTTCCTAAATCTGTGCAATGATGGGTAAGCCTAACTAAGCAGTAACAGCATTTCAGAGAAAATTCTGTTCTGCTTGCTAGAATAGGTAGATCTGTGGGAGACTGCATGGAGGGACAAGAAAAAGTCCTTATTGAATATTGTTGACCAAAAAAATGGAAAGGAGAAAGTAAACGAGCAATGTCATGGAAGGATATATTTAAGTTATGCCCCAGACACTACGAGATGTCCTATTATGGTCCTGAGGCATTAGACTTCTGATAAGAATGGAGTTGCATGTTTAAAGATTAATTTCACTTCAGCTTGTAAAGCTGCCACATTTGGAAAGGCATTTTAAAAATAGAGAAATTTCACTTTGGTTAGTACTGCTTATTGTAATTGTACCTTTTTATCTTCTACCACCGTCCTTGTTCATTCTGCTGGTTTTTTGTTCGATTTTCTTTTCCATAAACTAAACTCTGCTTACTGACATATGTGATAATTAACCTCATTTGTGAAATGCTTCTCCCCAAGCACTTTCTTAACTCTTTCATTTGTTTTTAAACCAATTAAAGATAGCATTGTCACCTACTTTATTAATATTCAAATTATGACAGCAGATATTAATGAATAGCCTTATAATAATATACAATGAATTTTAAGAACAAAAATGGAGAAACGAAACACCATTCTTCCCAATGCTTTGGATTCTTTGTTTTGACATGTAAAATGAAAGCTATTTTGGACAGAGATTCACTGCACTTTACATAGTTTGAACTTAAAATATAGATGTTAATAACTGGCAGCTAAATTAGAACATATAGAAAAGGCATCCTACTTCCCAGAAAATACAAACAAGGGAAAACTTGCATAAAGTTGCATGAAGATACACTGGATTCCAGCAGACGAGACAACTATCTATCCAGGTAACCAGCACTCAATATCCCTTCCCTTGTAGTTGTAAGAAATAAATGTAGAATTTTTAAACTCTAATATCAAACAACAATCCCAAACATATTTTCAGGAAAAAAACCCCAAACCCCTCTACCTTTTTCGTTTCTGATTCTTTGAAATACCGAGGGTATATTTACTTTCCCAGAGCACATGGTATGATTTCCTCAGGATGTACGACAGCGTTTGTCTCTCCTCTCTGTGCTATTATCACTCTTCAACTGTCTTTCACCTCTGAGACAGGGAAAAGCCCAGTAGTGTGATAAATTCCCATCTCTGACATGAATAGGCTGCTGGATTACTCCCTTCTTAGCTCCTTTCCAGTATAAAAAGATCCATCTATGGCTGCTCTTCATTTCCTGGGAACTAGCCAATAGCCCATTTCATCTTTCACCCAAAATCACTTTACCACTGCTCATAATCTCCAGAGAGGAATCTTGTCAAGAGATTTTAGAGAATATGCTGTCTCCAAGGAATACTAGCTATCTGACACAACATTTTATGTTACTTAAAAAGGACTTCATAAAATTAACAAAGCATTCTCTGCTCGCTACTGATAGATAAATAATCTATTTTCAGGGATTCTCCAGTTCCTAAAATCACAGGAACATCCGAACGTTTATATAACAGTTTGTCATATTAAATTATTATAGTTACAGATAGTAACTGTCTACTCAGAAAACCTAACTGAAATCATTCCAGTGCTTAATATTAAAGGGGAAATAAGTATCAAATGATCTCATCTGTAGAAGCAGAAGAAGTAATTTAGATCACTTAGAGCTTTGCTGAATTTAGCTGAAAGAAGCTAGTGTTTGATATAATGGTTACCCTCTCCTTAACTTTCTACAAATGCCAGTGCAGATTGAATCCAAACTAGTATCTTTGGAAACACAGCCAGAACTACATTTCCCTATCCACATCTCATGTATATTGTATAAAATTTCCCACTTCCTTCTTTTTTATATGACCTAAATAAAGAACCCTTGTAACTGAAGAATGAACTTTTTCTTTTTTTTCTAAAAACACTTTACATCTTGTTTATAAATAAGTAATAGTGATATGAACCATCTGGGCCAAGTTCACTGTAAAAATAGTTCAGCTTTAAAAAAAGTGAGATTAATTTAATGCTACCTTTAGTTTCAGATTAGATGAATTTCCTACTAAACCACTTTTTTTTTGTGTCCCCTTAAAGCTCTGTAATTCCTGGCTCTAACAGAAGTAAGTTCTGTGGATGAACTCAGCTCTTTCTTTTTGAGGTCTGCATGCTTTTGGATATCGTGTTTTCTACTTCTCAAAACATAAGATAATAATGGAAAAGACTTGGGGAAAAAGGACAGGCATTATGAGAGAGTCTGAGAAGAATTATGCAGAAGAAAATAGATTTCTATTATCAATTATGAGAAATCTATACAAACAAAGAATTAAAAGCAAATTAAAAACAACTACAAGACTGAATACAAGGAAAAGATAAAATAAAATACTGAAAATAACAGACATAAAGAGATTACTCTTCAATGTTCCTTATAAAAAGTCATTAAATTTTGCCTTTCTCCTGATTAATGTACTTTGTACGGAGAACACCACAATGCCCCAGAATTACTCACAAATACAAAATGTAGGGACCTTTTCCTTGGGCCTTCACATACAAGTTGTACTATTTGTTCCTGTTCTCTATTCTTCTGTTTCTATATTGGACTCTAAATCTTACAAATCTTCTGAAAGTCAAGCCAGAGATTTAATTGAATTTGCTGTATTTCTTTTTAGTTTATGTCATTCTATAGACAGGTCAGTAAGAGCAAAAGTATACTTAAGTGCCATGCCAACCTCATCTATTTCAAGAAAATCAATGTATATTTCCATAGCTATAGCAGGGAGAAAATAAGTTTAATATGTTACATTCCCTTTCTCTGCATCATCAGCTGTAACAGTCTGTTTATCATGGTCTAACTCTTCAGTGTTCCTTTGCATAATTTTTCATGCATACCATGCCTCTGTCGAAATTGTTGCTTACTTTAATTGCTAGAGCAATCATCACAGCTTTACAATAGCAGTGATGAACTTGTTGAAAAGATGCTAAACTTATTGCAAATTGATTAGAGAAGAAAAACAATCGAAACACACAGACCACATATTTCCTTTCACTTCTTCTGCCTCTAAGGTATAATTTTTCAAGTTTTTTGCTCATTTCAATTAACAATAAAAGAGAAGGCATGGAATAGAAAAAATATTTTTAAATTAGTTAAAATCAGAAATAATCAGAATAAATAATATAAAATATAAAATGATATCATTGAAACAATATGGACAATATCAGTCTTCACTGGAGGTTTTTTCTTAGAGAAAAAAAACAAATGAAGTTTGACAGAGTTTTCTGAGTAGGGCTTGCTGGACTGGGCCACAAAAAATTGATTGAATGACCTAAAAAGGTTGTATTATCATTCCACAATTGTATTAGGAAGCACTGCTGACAGGAAGGAAAATTATGTAAGAAAATTGACTTATACTTCTCATGTTGGCACCTGGATTATTTAAGGCACTTAAAAAATTACAAGACGGCAGTTGGTTGATCCATAGGGGAAAATGTTCTTTAAATAGGGGAGAGCATGAGAAAATTCAAGGAAAAGTTAACAACCAGGACCCCAGATAAGGAAATTACTAAAGAATACAAACTCAGTTTCCTGAAGCAGTATATGATCTTGCCTGTTTCTCTGCAAAACTAAAATCTATGGGTGTCAGAGATGGCCTGAATTTGGATCATAAACACTCCAGGAGAGTGCACTGTCAGACCTTTCTGGCTGCATGTTCCTCCTTCTCCTTTGACATCATTAAATAAACATCTTTGCTCAAAGAAAGAAAGTTCTGCTCAAACTCCATGTTTGTTCTATTTGAAGAATTCTCGTGGCTGACAAAACATTTCACTGAAGTTCATAGAAGGCACATTTTCCAAACTCATCACATCTGCAGAGAATCCTTCATGCTGTACCACCAAACCACTACAGAGATACAAAGAAAAATAATATCTTTTGTATACTCCATTCCAGGAAGTACAGAGGTCGTCTAAATGTGCTTTTCCAGAACAGTGAAAGATTTATGTATCTGTTGATACACATCTTTGAAATGCCACTGCACAATAACCATGCTGCACAGGCTTCTATGTAGGAAACCTTGTAGATAAATGGACTGCAAGAAAAGGCATGGATATATAGTTTCTGGTTGAAGCTTCAGTCCCTCTCTTGCATAACATGATTATACCGGTTCTACTCACACCTGTATTGCTACCATTCTGGGTCTCTGGGTGCAGCACAAAAAAAGTCAATGAAAAAGCAGGTGGTGAAGCATTTTGCTTATTATTATTACATGAAATCACGGGCAATATCAATGACATATAAGGAAACAGTCTGAACATGTTGTTTTCTTAGATTGCCAAAATTCATGTTACCTTGTATACAGGAAAGGCTTCTTACACCTACCATCACCTCCACAAAAATACTAAAAACCTGCAAGCAGACCTCCCAGCTCAATTGGTCTTCCAGGGTGATAGGGGGGGACAAGACACACAACAATGACGTAAGTAAATTGCAAGAAAAACTGCAGATGTTGCTACCTGGAACTTGGAAGCTGATTTTGTTTCCCTCAAAACAGCAGCAACTGAAATCCAAAACCCACAGTCAACTAAGAAAAAAATCCTATTGATGTTAATGCATGCAGGATAGGACCAAAGGAACTTAATGAATGAAACAGCTTATTTCCTAGGGGAGCTTCTTTTTTAGACTTGAAGTTCGTTAGTCAGGAGATGCAAGGTATGGAGCAAAACCTGAATATTAACTTGAGATTCTCTGTTGGCCATTCAGTGCAAAGTTTAAAAAAGCCTGAAGTACTTTGTTTAACATTAAAAAGACACATCTTAATCCTGATCTTCAAGGTCACAAGCTAGTTGCCAAATTGTCTAGTTTTGTGGCTTAAAAGGAAAAACAAACCTTGCTAGCATCTCATATTTGGTGTTGGGGCCCTGAGACAAACAATTGTAACAAAAAAATTCTGTCTGTTTTTGCTTCTGGAAACAGTATAATTTTATCAGCAATCCCTGAGCAACAGTGTGTTTTTCTTCAGGCTTTGCAAAGCAAAACTACTGGAGACTGAATAATAAATAGCATAAAATAAATCTGCAGAAAAATCCATTGTCTTACATCTCTGTGGCAGTAGGCATTGCTATGTCTAGGGTGATTTTTAGTTCAACACTGCAAAAAGCTAAATAACGTTTCCAAATCACCTGTTTTGGTAGGATTAGAGAAGTGTATCCTAAATGCTGTCCTTGGTAAAGAACTAATAAATGTCTTTGTGATTTGTGAAATAGCGCTTTTCTTGTTCTATTTCCTGAGCTTCTGAATTTGCTTCCGTGATGGGCAACCACAGCTCTGCGCATGAGGCACCCATATCTGGTTATGGCTGCGTCCACTGAAACCCCTTTTGACACTCTGCCAGAATAAAAACTCACATCTATTTCATGTGCACTGAATTCAATGACATGACAAAAGTTATTTGAAAATACGAGGCATAACTAAATAAATTTCATTTTTTTTATGAGAAAGGTTTCGCTCTTATGATTATTTACTGATGAAGAACCTAAAGCCTCACAATTCTTACTTTGTTGGCTGCTCCACAGACACACAGGAAGCCTCAGAAGAACTTAGAGCGCAATCACCATTTGTCCAACACAGACTTCTCATGAACATTAATTACTTTGCCTCTCATTTTGAGACATTTTACAGAACATTCTCCCATGATAACATTTCATCATCTTCAATTTCCAAATTGATGCATGGCTCAGCCCATAAAGGACCAAATTGGCTGTGTTGCACATGACCACCCTGCTGGGCCCTGGCGCATGACTGGGCTCAGCAAGAGGTTCTGTGGTGGCGGCTTGCCTGGGCCCTGCAATGCCCCCTAGTGAGCTGAAGCAGCAGAGGCATAATCCTCTTCATGGGCCTGAAACTTCCTTTAATTGCATACTTTTATTTTTACTTTCAGGTGTCCTTAATACTGTCTAACTTCAGAAAGTAAAACCTAGTTGTGTAGGTGCACTCATCTTTGAGAACCTACCCATACAATACAAATCAACCCCACGAGAAAGTTTCTGCTTAAACCTCTCGAAATACCTTGTCAAGCTGTTTATTAGAGGGTGTTGGGGCACTGGCAATCCCGAACGACTATCAAGAGTTTTAGGCTTCAGGGACAGTTCTTAAGAGAAGCAGAAAGGGTTAAACTGCAGTCAGAACAGTCAGGCTAGAATAAGTTGTACAAAGTACAAATAGGATACAACGTTGCTAATGTGTTCTAAGACATGCAAATAAGGCACCATAAAATGACCAATTAAATGCTTAAGTTAGGCACAAGGAATGACCTATGTAACCAATCACAATCTGCCAAGTCACGAATGTGTACATGTATGGAAGAAGCACACACTACAAATTTCTGCTGAAGCAGCTAATAAATGAGCTTGAATCTGCATCATATTGATGTGTTGTTGTTGCTTCGCTTGCCATGGTAAGCCACAGCATCAGGGCATTATAGGCTCTTTGCGAAAACTACACACATTTTAGGCCATAGGAAATTTCTGTTCATCAACGAATTCCACTTCATTCCTTCAACACCTTTATTTGAACCCTTTCACCTTGGCAGAGAGGGGCTGTGTGGATTGAGGCAGTGTGGAATTGAGCAAGGAAAGGATGTGTACACATTCATGTGTTAACAGGATATACAGGAATCAGGATGTGAAAACTGCAGCCTAGGGAACAAGCAATGTCATTGCTCCCAACACTGAGGTCCAGACACTGGACAATAACTTGGGAGAAATATCAGTCATTAAAATTGAGTCACAGATTTAGCGGAGCTTAGTATGATTAAGTCTATAACTTCATAAGTTTTCATTCTAAATTATTTTTTTATTTTTTAATTACAACTCAGAGAATAACAAGTTCCTCACTATCTCTTCTTTTTGTAATTGTAATTGTTAAATGTTCTTAATGGAATTTAGCAAACTAAACGAATGGTTGCAGAATTTGAATGGTCACAGAATTTTTGAAGAACTGTTTGGATGCCAGCAACTCTTCCTAGAAGGACCAAATTAGACTTTGGTCCTCATACTGCTATACAGAAGATTTCAACACACTTGAGCAGAATGCCCCAAGCATTTCCAATTACTCCCTGAAAGGTCTCAAGATTATGATTCATTCACATTTCTACAGCTAATGAGATCTGGAGGGAGCTCTTTTTTTCAAGCATGCCCTGTTCAGTTGTGCACAGTCTACATTACTATACTAGATCTTTCTGACTTCAGCTGCACAAGAAATCTGCTAGTAAGAAACATAGTATGTCACCATAGTGTAGTTTTCTTCAAAAAAATTAAATATTAGTCATTCAGCACAGTAGATGATTATCTGATGGCTTTTAGTGGAGTATACTCATGTTGAGACCAGAACTGGAAAATGAAATAATGTCTAATCATACCCATTATACATGACACAATCAGAAGGGATTGATTTAACTGAAAATAGAAGTACACAATGCAAACATCTGCAACTGAGCTAGGCACCCCAAGCCTTCACCACAGTCAATGGACAGAAATAAGACCTTCCACAGCATGATTCATTACCCCAAGTAAATGTCTAAATTGAATTGCACATCAGAAATTCCTATTTATCTCCATTGATTATAAAATGACCTAAGCATGGCCAGTTGAGATGTGGATACCTACATACACTTCACTGAAGTTATCTGACAAGATTAAGATTTCTTCATGTTCTTACTCAATACTACACTAATTGGTCCAAGAAAGATATCATCTGTATCCACAAACCTTACCTTGCCAACATCCCTAAATCTGACTATAACAACATTGCCTCTGGAACCTGAAGAATATTAGTTTTCAGACTGTGCCTCTATCTATAAAGTGGAATACATAGAATTATGACTGATGTAGTACTAGAAATTAAGATTAAAGCATGGTTTCCAGAGGTTTACATAAAAAACAAAGCCCTCTTAAAAACATAGTTTTCTGATTCTCAATTTAAGCTCTTGCAAAAGGTCAAATAATGCTGTGAAAATTTCCCAGGCAGTTGGATTTGTACCATGTCAGCATAAGCTAGGTAAAGCCAACCATCTATTTGGATCTGATCCAAGCGTTACTGACTTGTGTGGGAACTGGTCTGGACCTTTAATGGTCAAAAAGGATCTGAAAAGCCCTATGATGAGACGAATACTATCTTCAAGGAAGAGATGAACCACTATTAAAGTAAGCATCTATGTCAGTTATCACATTGTATTATAGAACATTAATGTTAAAAGAAAAACAAACAAACAAACAACAGGGATAAAACTCTTACTTTATCAAAGACAAAAGTACAAAAGTTCTTCTGTTCATCTTAACGAGGCTAGGATTTCACTGCATGACATGACAATGATTTTAAAAAACATAGCACATTTTCAGTAGAAGTGTGCACTTGTCTTTAATCATAGAATTAAGACACATGTTGACAGATAACTGGAGTTTTAACAGTTTTACGGACTTGTAACAACTTACTGGCTTCTTTCACTAGATTTCTACAGGAGACAAAGACAACAGATAAATTCTAAGTGAATTCCCGAAACAAAATTTAAAATGTGATTATTAACACAAACTGGCAAAAGAATTAGCTTTGTCAATGAAACTATCAATTAGTATATCTTTCCTAGCATTTAAAATAGCCACGTTCTATCACTACTTTACTACCTCTCACGTGAGAAGCCACCTAATACCCTCACTCAAACCCTACAGACGAGATTTTCAAGTACTATATGAAATACTTTGATCCATTTTTAAGATTTTCTTAAGTTTCAAACCGAAATTTTCAAAAGTAAGGGTTTTTAGTTTACAGTTTTCACAGGCATTTTTAGTTTACCATCTTAGGACTCTGGTTTCAGCAGATAAGTATAAAGAACTTCAATCAGAAAGTTGTCCAAGATTAATCTTTTGAAATAAATAACTTCTACTACACAAGATTGGATTAGAAATAATATGTCTGATGTTTCTTGGTAACCTAAGAACAAGTAGTGCTGCAATAAAGAGGCTGAGGCAATGAGAAAGTTCTTCTTCAGTAAATTCACACCTGAAAAATGAAGGTAAATTTCTTGAATCTTCCCCAGACCCACTCCCAAGGATTACATAGTACTAGTGAGATTCTGTGGTGACAGGATACAAGGATTTATACTTGATCTTTGTCTACCTAAAAACGTCATACTTTATGGAAATTCAAGAATCTAACTTCACTACTATTAGAAACCTCTTGGTCTGTATTCATGAGAAACAGCTTGGCAGTCTCATTTTAATTCTGCATGTATGATTAGCATATATGCACTTAATATTTTTGGCTGCCTACAAAAGAGTACAGATGGCTAACTGTTCCCACAGAGAACCTCTGCACGGGTATCTATACACAGTCCTTCATACATGGACACCAGCTGGGTTTGAACTTCCTCTTAACTTGCAAATGCCATGGGTATGGTGCAGCGTCCTGGTTACGAGCTCAACGGGAAGGTAAATGGCTCAGACTGAACTTTTGGGTTAGCTGTGGTTACTCAGCTTTGCACTTGGTGAGGGTTCACATCAGGCCAGCTTAGAAAGCCAGCAGAATGAACGCTTGCCTGCAGGCAAAGATTATGTAGATGCCAGAGTGTCATTTTTGATGTCAATTAATGTGTCTGCCCAGGAACTTCAATGTGGTTGTTTCTGCTACATGAGGAAAAAGGAGAAACTCCAGTGATTAAAGGCGTATGAGCTACTCTTCATCAACTACTACCCTAACTATAATTAAGACACTGAACTGTCACTTATCAATAACAGATTGATTACATTTTTTACCCCACCAAAATATTATTTTCCTTACAGTTTTGTTTTGATATCACATTTAAGAACATTTTCAAAGCTTTTATTTCTTCTTACTGCTCTGTTTTTCCACTCAGACAGTACTTACCTTCATGAATAGATGACAAATTGCAGATTACCTACATAAGAGGATTCAAAAGACCCAAAGGACCTTGATATGGCCAGCAATTAGGATGAAATTGTTGTACTGTCCCTTTTGGGTGACCTTTCCTCACTTTCTGTTTAATTTCCTAGAAAATATTTTAATATATCATTTAACAGTTGCAGTCTTAAGAGACATCACTGTTGGTTGACGTTTCAACTTCATTCAATTGTTTTGATTTTAAATTCTTCAAACTCCCTCCTGTTAAGTGAATCTAGAAGTTTTACATATAGATTACTACAGACCTTTCCCTTCTTTTATAAGGTTAAAAACTACCTTTAACAGTAAAATAATATTTACATTTTTACATTGCAAACAGCATGTCCAGAAAAAAACAGATGGCTAATTTTTTTTCTCATTGGTTTAAATCTAAACTGATTAAAAAGGAATTAGAGAAGGTGGGGGAAAAAAAAGATGCTTCTATTTCTAGTAGAAAGGATTATTTTTGTTTTAGGAACATTTTACATTCACAATGGCTGTGAAACTTCAGGGTTTTTTGTCTCCTCCTCTCAAATCCATCAACAACAGCACAGCATTCTTTCCTCTTCTTTGTTTCATTCCATCGCTTGTCTTTGCTAATAAATGGGGGATGGGGAAATCTTGTCATTCAGCTAGCCATGTTTCCTGGGATATGCAGGGTTTATTATTTGTTTTGGAAACATAGGAGCTTTATTAGGGTTATTCTTAGGCATCTGCTTTCTCCACATTTTTCTTTTGGGACTTAATGTGACCTTTCAACTTTTTATGAGTACCCAGGAGTTACATAAAACACCTGAAAACGGAATCAGTAGGTACTGGGAAATGAAATGAAATTTATATTTTTGTCTCCCTCATAAATCTGTTGATTACAAAGCTACTCTGTTTTCTTATGTGTCTGGACACCATCTCACATAAAGGGTTCTTGCTCAATTACTAGAGTTCTTGGGCTATGTCTGTACTAATAAATGAATAAGTGCCAGGGAATGTTCCTGGGCAGCAGAACTCCGACATGTGTACAGCTAAATTGCTAGCATGGTCCCTGGTATGGTTTTGGGTTTAGTCAACTAGCACTCCCAAACATTCCCACGCACTATGTAGAAGTTAATCCAGGGCATAGAAAATTTCCATTAGGTAGTCTGGATGTTAGGATCAGATCCATTAGGTAGTCTCGTAAAGTAACAGAGTTTAATAACGGGTCATGGTCTGTTCAGTACCACTTCGCTTCAATGATCCAAGCATGCTTCACTTTTTAGTGCAGATATAGTCTTAGAGCTTTTACCAGTTTCCAGATGTGCTTCCCATCAATACTCGAACACCACATCAGAACAAATCCAAGAACTCATGGGTTTCCTCATATTACCCTCCCACATCTTGAGGTTTCCAAAGAAAGAAAATAAGTCTGCTGACTGGAAGGTATCTTAGGCACGCTTCAGATGATAGGTCCTCAGTTCAGACAGTGGCAGTTGCCTTGGAGGTACAACATCATGCTCTTTACTTCTTTTATAGAATACTGTTCATCTGCTCTATACCATTTACTTGATACTATCAATTACTATCATGTTTCAATTTATCCTTTCTTGTTTCCTTCAGAAAAAGTTGCCATTTAAATTTTGTGTTTTCCTCATTCACTTTTATGTCTCTATTACTGGTCTGAATTTTGATAGCGACATTGGAAGTCAGTGATTCCGGAAACTGATAAGTTTCACTGAAGCAGCTCTTGTCTGGTTATAGCAATAGCTATCAGTCCCCTCCCTGCTTCTCAGACTAACCTGGTTGGTTTTATTTGGTGCTTTTGAGGGGCTTTTCAAGACTCATCATTATTCATTTAGCAAGTTTTTCTATCCTCTGGGACTGATTAAACTTAAACTGTCGAGCCTTGTTTCTGTTATTATTTGCAGAATCTGGCTATAGCCTGTCTTAACATCCCTTTTCAGAATATTTTCTGATATATCTGTTTAACCCCATGCCACACACAGCATTAAAAAATTATCTTTCACAAGCAAAAATTCTCATAAGTAACTTCTGCATGGCACAAAAAAACATTTATGAACATCAAATGCATCTTGACCTGTGGACGATACTTATTTCAGTCATTATCTGGTTGCTACTTAAATCTTAAGAAAATCTCGTTCCACGATCCTTTGCACAGAAACAATTTTTGTTTTCTGCAAACCAGTATTTCTAATTGACTAATACGGCCAACCTCCCATTAGCAGCGTATCAGCACTCTGGGATTATGAAGATAATTAAAAAGCTGTGAGAACATGCACAGTGGGAGTGTGGTGCAGAGACATATATCTTGCACCACACAAGAGTAACCTAGAGTTACCATGCTGGCAAGAAACTGAAAACATTAAGTCCATAAGATTCCTGCAGAATTCCAGCACTCTGGGATACATGAGAAATGACTGACTTCAGCAATGGAGCAAACATGAACCAGTACATACATATCACATAGTCTCCAGCTACTGCGTCCAGCTGTGTCCAGCCCACAACCATCGCCGCTGTGCTCAGTCCCAGTAAATTCTCTCACTATTGAAAATAGAGTGGCTCCATGAAAACCAACTGGGGACAGTTCCAGCAACACTCTTAATTCCCAAACGGTGAAGGGAATTGTTTGTGAGACTGTAGATAGCTGGGAACTGTCCAACTAGTTATTCACAAACAAAGAATTGTTTAAAGATATGAAAGTTAATCATGGCATTGTCTGCAGTGTCTGTGAGGTTATGCAGTTCAAAATCTTGAAAGAAGACAGCAAAACAAACAGCAGAATTAGAGCCTGGACTTCAGAAGAGCAAACATGAGCTTATTCAGATACCTGCCTGACAGCACCCTGTAGGAGGGCAAATAAGTGGAGGAGAACTTGTTCATCTTCAGGACACCCTCCTCAACAACAGTATGAAAACAGTCCTTTGTGATGTACCACAAGCCAAAAAAGCATGGTAGAAGGCCAGCCTGGATGAACAAAAGTCCTGCCTGACCTTAGCATAAAATTATCTGAGTGCAATAAAAAAAACCCATCCAACCACACAGGGATGGAGTTCGGTAAACCAAATTTCAGGTAAAGTTAAAATTAGCAAAGGATGTGAAAAGGAAATAGAAAGGCTTTTACAAATACAATGGTAAAGAAGGAAGGCTAAAGAGAACACGAGTCTGTTACTCAGTGGGGCAACAAACCTACTGTCATGAGTAAGTCTGAGGAACTCAGTGTTGTCTTTTCCTCAGTCTTTACTGGCAAGATTTGTCATTAAGCCCCTCAGATTCCTAAGCCAACTATCAGAGTCTGAGGGAGTGAAGCATTATCTACATTACAAGAAGATAAAGTTGGGCCAATTTTATATGGATAAGTCCAATGGACCACATCAGACACATTCAAAGTTGCTGACGGAGCTCACCAATACCATTGCAAGGTTGACCTCTACTATCTTTGACAGGTTTTGGCAATTGGGAAATGTTCCTGATTCTCGATGACTAGAAGAAGGCAAATGTCACGTAGGCGAATGAGCCCAACCTCAGATCATCATGAACTTCAACAAAGGCAACAGTAAAGTCTTTCATCAGGGATGGATTAACACAATGTAACAAGCTGAGGGTTGACTCAATAGAAAGCAGCTTTCCAGGAAGGATATGAAGATCCTCAAGGTCAAGAGGACTCAGTAATATGCCATTGTGGCAAAGGCAATCAAGCATGTACAACATTGTACCAGCAGGAGCACTAGCAGTAGGTCAGGTGAAGTGATCCTTCCCCTTTCTTTATTGGGCACTGTTAAGACTCTGTTGTACAGATCTGGAGTGATGTGTCCAGTTCTGGACTCACCAGGACAAAAAAAATATATATATGGACATACTGGGTTGAGTACAGTGAGTGATCAAAGGTGCTGGATCACAAGAAGTGAAAGCAGAGATTAGGAAACTGTGCTTCATCAGCTTGAAGAAGCTGTGGTGGAGATCTGACTGCGTTCTACAAAGACCTACTGGAGGGTTATAAAGATAATTGAGCCAGATTCATCTGAGAAGTGCACAGTGAAAGGACAAGATGTAATAGGGTGAAGTTGCAACACAGGAAATTCAGATTTGATATAGAGAAAGAATTCTTCCCTGTGGCACAGACTGGCATAGAGAATTTATGGAATCTCCATTGCTGGAGATTGAAACTCTTCAAACTCAGCTGAACAATGACATGAGCAACATGATACAGTTGTACCCTTTCTGAGAAGGGCCTTGGTCTAAATGATGTATACAGGTCCCTTTTAGCCCACAGTGTTCTATGATTTGGTGACCATGAACAATTCAACAGTCACCTACGACTGCATTCCAGTACTCAGAAATGTTTCCAGAACCTGCTTCATTTACAATTTTAAAAATAGCCTCCCTTTCCCCCTAGAAAATGAATAAATAAGTATATTTTGGAAGCACACAAACGTATGAAACAGGAACTATTTCTGAGAGGCAAATTCTTTTGCAAATGACTGAATAGGGACCAAACCATCACAGGCAAGCATGTGGTAATAAATTATTAGAAGTCAAGAAAAGAGCTCCTGAGAAAAGATTGAAGGAACTGGATTGTTTATTCTCAATCTGGGAAGACTTCCACTAGACAAAAAAGTTTTCAAATACGTAATGCTTTAAAGAGGAAAGGAATAACTATTCCCTTGGACTAAGAGTTACATCAAGAAGAACTGTAAAAGTCAAAGATTTGGAAACCAGAACTCAACACACTATTGCCTTCCACTAAACCAATTTCTTAAACTGGAAAAGATTGTTGTAATTGAACCAATAATTTTCCATAGGACATTATATAAAATGCCTTATTGAGTTCTGGTAAATTAACTTCATTGTCCTTCCTATTCATACACAATTAGTCTTGTAGTAGCCTGAAATGCATTTTATTTGATTTCCTCTAATTATTCTTTCCTTCTATTTTTTCTAAAACTTTGTGTACTGTTCTTAAGCCAAGGTTAGTACATATGCCATTCACCAGTCATGAAATATCACCCCTGTTTGATAGATCTATTAAAAACTGAAATGGCAGAGGAAAAATTGCCTTTAGAAATGGAAAACTTCAGTTAGACTTGGAAAAAATGATTGTAATATTTTCCCTATTCCTTTTATAACATGTTTTGAATCACCTCTACCAATATGAAATCTCATTTCAAGAGATAGTCTTATAATTATTCTTCTGAGCTTGTATTTGAATGAAATGTAGCTTATTTTTTATTTACTATATTTCATAAATTCGTTTAAATCATCTACCCATTTTTTTGTTTACAAAACAGTTGAAGAGCAACAGGAAATTAATTTTATATATTTCAGATCAAATTGCCTGAGTCAGGAAAATGAGAACCTTGTCAATAAATGTAAAGGGAAATGGTTATAATACAAGAAGGAATTATAATGGCAAAACAAAAATAATGAATTATAGCAGGGTATATTTCAAGAAACAGTAAACAAGATCTTGGAAAAATCTGTAAATCGAAAAAGAAAAATGAGAATTAGGACATTATTAAAAATAAAGTAAATATTATGGGGACAAATGTTCAGTTTTCTATTGTGGAAGATAAAGAGGTTAATGGATGATCTTGACCAAACCATGGGCCTTTCTGGATACACGATAGGAAAGTACTGGAAACAGAAGTGACAGCTTGCTTTGAAATAATAAAAACACACAAAGAGAATATAGAAGTATAAAGCAGGGAAGGAGGAGGGAGGAAATGAAATGCAAACAGCTTGGAGGTGCCTGAAGGATAGTCAGAGATTATTCCAAGAACACGTTAACGGAAAGCAAGGAACCAGGGCGAGTCTTGGTTCACTACTCTACCAGAAGGGAGAATTACAGTGCATGAGTCTGTAAGTCCCAAAGCAATAAATGTAGTGCTGGCATCAGTCTTCACTGACCTTCAATTTTTAAAAGATAATAAACAGATAAAGGGATCCTGTCACCATTAATAGCATTAGAAAGGGCAAAGCCTAAATTAGTCGGAATAGAAGAAAAGATTCACAGTCAAAATGCAAAGATATAGACAAAGTAAAAGGCTATAAAGTGTTTATTTTGAAACTGACATTGATCAATATGTCTTATTTTAACTGACACAATGGAGTAAAAATGCCAGAGCTTGTTCTACTTGAATATACTTCAGACGTTCATACGTGTTTCAAGATGAAAGAGATCCTAATTGTAATGAGCTGCTTAGTTGGGTGTTCTTTATGACACTTTGACCATTCAATATCCATACGAAAATGTGTTACACAGCCTTTCTACTGTGAAGAGGTAATAAAATCACAGAAGTTCAGATATTCCATTTAATTTGCCTGAAAGACTAACTTAAACAGAACTAATGTATACATTTGAGTGTTACATCAACAATGAGATATGCTGTGCTCTTGCACTTCTATATAGTTACCTTAATAGCATACAGATAGTAAGTACAATAAGGAAAGGGGTAAATGAGCTAGATCACACACTCCCACTGTAACTACAGAACCAGAAACCCCTCAGGGTACAGCTCACCTATTTTGCACTATTTTATGCATCTTAGAGTTTTACATTCAGGATGATGTAAACTGTGCACTAAAAATGACTGTATCTCTCTACTAATTATGAAGCGACCCAAGGGTAACTTCAGTGGTCTAAATCATTGCATGATATGATCAAGCATATTATGTACAACACACTGCAACCTGCTTTTTTTAAGGAAAGTGATAATAAACATGATGTCCAATGATGATGGAAGTTCAAATCTGAGAACTGCTCTTTGAAGACACCCATGATTGGTTTTATAACAATTTAGCTCTGCTGATTATTGCTGTATTACCATATAAACTGCTATAACTCTGATATTTTTAGTCTCAATATGCTTCACCCTTCTAAGAATTTTTTGGGGGACTTCAGTGTCTTTAAGTAGCTCACCAATGATATAATTAACTTTTCACTCTCTTTCACTTTTGTTCATAATCAAATTACCTGACAGTTGTTCCAGATCTGCCAAGTTTCATGTCCTAAGCACAAAGTTCATGTCTGGCACCCATTCTCAGGCATTGGCCAGTCAAGTCACCAATCTCAAAAAGCCTCTTCCAAACTCAAAGTCCCTGAAATGTCAATTTTATTTCTGATGCTTTCCAAGAAGCTCACTCAGAAATACTGTATCTTGACATCTTAACTGGGGAACAAACAAAGCTTTTGGTCACATATTAAACTAAGCATATATTGGGTCTGGGTCTTCCAACATAAGTAAAAGGATCAGAATCAGACTTGTCAATAACAAGTGGGACCTATTTTAATTGAAAGTTGCCTCCGTTTCTATTCAATATACAGTAGATATTGTAAACTTCAAAAAAATATCAAATGTGGAAAGGTAGTTTCACACTGTATATAATAAATTATTTTGTTTCTAATTATTATGTCAAGTGAGATGCTGCCTTCTGGCATGAAACAAGAATTTCGGTCATACTGAAATGTACATTTTAGAATCAAGAAAGCCCAGAGAATACCTGCCTCACCAAACTCATGCTGGGATAAGAATGTCAAGAATATCCATTTGCCCTGAGTTGAAAAACTTCATGTATTGTAGAAAAAACAAATAACGACCTCTATCCAAATCAAAATTAGATCAACACACAGTATAGAAATCCTTAATGAAAGCTCACATTTTGTAAGTGTACTATACATCTTGAGAATCAAAACTGAAAGTGTTTCAGTGTTGTTTACACTTGACAGTCACCATTAACTTTTCTTGAAGTTATTACACTTGTAACTGAAAAACCCCACAGCTAAGTGACTACTGAATTTCTGACAGTTAGCAATTACAAGTTTCAGTATAAATTTTGGCAGAGTCCATATAAAAACATATTAACATGACCACAAACAGGCAACTTTACAAAATCTTGAAGTTCACTTTAGCAAATTCATTTGTAACTCTCAAAATCAGAAATAGCACAAATCCAGTGTCATATACAAGCAATCAAAGGGACTTATTTTCACAGTAGTTATAACTGTCCACACAATAAGTTCCTCAATCTAAAAGCGATGCTACAAAAAGAACATTCATAATTATAAAGATCAATCTTCATAATTTAAAACCAAAAATACTATTTGGAGGGCTTGGTGTGTATGAAAAAATAGCTTTCTAAAGTTCATACTAATTTGGTCTTCAAATAATATGTTTCTCAATGTTGGCCATCCACATAAACTTTGTTTGAACACTGCTCCCATTCCCAAATCAATGCCATATATAAGGGTGATCTCCAGAGCCTGTAAGCTGTTACAAAACCAGTGATCTTTTCCCAGTTATGTTGACATGCATAAACGCCCCATTATCACCATAATATTTATCTGTGTCTCACTTCATTGAATTTATTACATGGTCTGTACCACTATCCTAAGGAATTGTTTTTGTAAATTGATAGGAATCATTGAAGAGAGTGGAACACAATAATTTTTTTTTTTAGTTTTGCAACTTACAAATCATGCAGTCATACTTAATTGCTAAACATTAAAATTGCTAAGGTTCTCAAATCAAAACACAACACCTCGCACAACACACACAGAGAAACAAAAGGCAGTTTAATTAGTAAGAACAAAAGTTATCCAGGTAATCAGGAATCCACATAGACTGCCAGCCTACACAAGAAGTTCACAACTGGAAAATATCTGCAGGAGTGCAGAAACTATATCATATATTTTATAAGTAAGAAACAATATATTGCATAAAATCCTGTTCACCTGCAATACATAAACTGAACAGATGCTAGATGGCTAAATTAAGCTGAAACTTACTGTCTATAACATACAACAGAAATTTCAGGGCTACTTCAGGAGAGCTATAAAACTAGAGCACTGTTGTTTCCATCTTCACAGTCTGTCTTCTGTTAGAACAGATGAAGTTCTGGCAGTAGATACTTCAACAACTTGATTACAGCCAAGATTCACTCTATGTTTTTAAACACTTCCTCACATATATTTAGGTTTTGGTTTTACTGCTTGAGTACTCTCATTTGTACTTCTAAATTAAATGAGTGATGGATTTTTTACTGTAGCCAGCAGTCCTCTTTTTCAAATACTTGTTCTTCAACTACACATGAAACATTGTGATTCTTTCCGTTGACGCTGCTGCCAGTTAATACCACTACTCCATGCTGATGTATTTAAATTGTCTCAGGTAGCAAAAACAAAGCATCTGGGTTGAATTAAATCTCATTCTGATATCTTACAGTCAATAGAACCTCTTAGCAGATAAAGTCCTATTGCTCATCTATGGTATATCATACGTTTCAATATATGTATAATATCTGCTTGCCTACCCATCTAACATATCATATTAATACTGTTCACTAATATTAAATTTTTACATCTGTAAATTTCTAACTCATTAATTAATATTTAAATAAATATTTAAATAAATACTACAGAAAACATAATGTATTGCTTCCCAGTGTAAGAAACCGTAAAAGAAAAAGACGTATCAGAATGAGCAAATTATTTAGAAGCAAGGAATGCCAAAATCATGTTCAGAAATGTAATATAAGATAGATACACATTAGGAAAACTAAAACAACGCACACTGCAGAAGGCAGAGCCACCCAGCAAGAAGACCTAGATAGGCTGGAAAAGTGGGCTAAGAAGAACTTTATGAAGTTCGAAAAAGAAAAGTCTAAGATCTTGCACCTGGGAAAACATAATCCGGGAGTACAGCACAGACTGGGAGATGGGGAGCAGCTCTGTGAAAAGGGACTTGGGAGTCCTGGTGACCAAGAAGCTTAGTATGAGTGAACAGCGTGCCGCTGTGGCAAAGAAAGCCAATAGGATGCTGGGTTGCATTGACCAGAGAGAGATAAATAAGTCATTATCCCACTCTACTCAGCGTTTGTTAGGCCACGCCTGGAATACTGTGTTCAGTTTTAGTCCTCACTATACAAAAAAAGATGTGGACCACAAAGAAGATCAAAGAACTGTTAGGCCTGCCATACGAGGAAAGGCTGAGAGAACCGAGTTTGTTCACTCTTGAGAGGAGAAACCTTAGGGTTTATTCATGTTACAGTATTTAAAGAGTGGCACCAAAGAAGATGGAGAATCCCTTTTTACATGGAGTCACAGAGAAAAGACCAGGGAAATGGGTACAAGTTATTCCTGGGGAGATTCCAACTGGAAAATTTTTCACAATGAGAAAAATCAGTCATTGGAGTAATCTCCCTGGGGAAGTGGTAGATTCTCCAACTTTGGAAAATTTTAACATTTGTCAGGAGAGGGTGCTAGGCCATCTTGTCTAGACAATGCTTTTGCCAAGAAAGGTTGGGCCAGATAAACCTTGAGGTTCCTTCCAACCTGGTGTTCTATGATTCTAACATATTTAAAATGACCTTTCTTTTCAAGCTCGTACAATGAAATACCACACATGTGAAACCAGAAAAAAAATATTTTTGTGGGAGCATAATAGTAGTAAAATATCAGAATGGGTCCTTTCCATATTCTCTTCTGTAGCTAAAGTGTAAGTTCATAAAATAAGCTCTGTGGTTTTCTCTTAAGAATACACCTATTAAACACCATTAAGACTTAATCACAAACTCAAGTGCTTTCTGAGTTGGAGTCTTAAACGTGCGTTTGACCTTATGGATAGGCTTAGATAATTTACATTTTCATAGCACTTCCATTTCCCCCTATACTTTTGGTGTACGTAAGAATTCAAAACCAAAAGAAGGTTTCACAGAGTTGCAATTTAAGCACATATAATCACATTTGTCAAAACAAACTAATAGTCATGAAGTGGCTTGTAGTCCTCCGACATTTTTAAACTACTAACAATAATCCTTCCATGCTTTTCTAGTCAGGAATTAATCACTGTTTTGCTTGAATGGAGCCTCCACAGTCACAGACAGCCTCAGAAGAGACAGCAGCTTCTGTAACAGTGCCTGCCCCCTTCCCAGGCCTGAGTTCTTGCCTCCCCAGATACAAAAGTCTCTCCAGATGGCATCTCTGATTAAGCAGAATGAAGAAACTGAGCAAACCAGATGCACAACTGTGGCACCCTTCATTTTAACATTTGCATTCTAAAGCTACTGTTGCTTTTGTCACACTGGATTTGATGGCATTTTGCTGAACTGCATTTTCAGAACTGCAGTCCCACATTTACTAAGCTTCTCTTTCAAAAGTTCACAGGCTGCATCTCTTACAGTTCCGTTGTCAACCTCTAAAATACATGCTTATTTTCCACTGTTTAAAGAGTATTTAACTGCTGTCCTTATTAATGTCATGACCTACTAGCAGAAGGTGAGCTCTAAAGAGCACTATCTTTTCCTAGCCATAAGCAGCTGGGGAGTTATACAGATAACATCTTTGTCTTTCGCAACTGCAACAAAGTATGAAAATATTATCCGGTACAAGCTGAAACAGAGGAAGTGAAACTGATTTCAGGCTTGCAAACAGGATCCATCTGTGACAAACACTTGCTAGGATTCTAGCTTTTCCCCTCCCAGCTTTATACTGGGTCAACATAAAAACCCAAGAGTCTTCTTTCCAGACAACAGATCTAAGCTCAAGCAGTAAATATTTGTATCTTTAACTCTGTAGGGCCTTGTTTGAAAATGCCATATTCTATGCTTATGCTTGCTATCACTTGTCAAAAGCTGGAGCACAGCACTTAGCCATATTACTGCAATAACAAGGGTATACTTGGGCACTGAGAAGACTTTCTGATTCAGACCTTCTGCAGGCATTTATTTAAAAAGTGTGATGCTAGAGCACATTAACTACCACTAAACTCAAACTGTCCAAGCCTTTAAAAATGTCAACTGGCATTTGAAAGATATGAATTGGCATGAGTTGATGAACATATTTCAAAAACTAACACAGATAGAACAGTTCTGTATGTACAGGTGCAAAATAACCCTTGCTCTGCATCCCACAAGGCTGGCTACCTTGGTCATCCCTTTTATGTACCCGTGTGACAGAAACATGATCCTGTCTTCTCCCTGTCTATCTCTGTGTCTTTCGGTAAGCCTACCAAAATGTATCGTGGTAGCAGTGCCATACATTTCCTAATCTTAGAAGCCCCAGTTCCCCTTGGGGGTCCCATATGAAGGAGAGGGAGACGAAACTCCTGACTGCCCTCACACAGTTCATATCCATGTAAGGTCCAGCCACCATCAACTCAGAACTCTTCAGTAGATGAGGAGGAATATGGTAACACTGGCAGAGGCTTGTGTTATCCTGTTAGCATAGTGTCAAGAGCTCTGTTGAGCTCTCACTGTCTTGATTATTTAATGACAAGGGATAATTTCCCTTAATTTCACGTAATGCCATCTATTTTCAAAAAGGGAACATATATGAATTGATGCCTATATTATACATATGTTTATAAAAGTAGGGAAATCAAACATACATCACACAGTACAGTTTAATGAGCACACTCCAGTTACTTAATATATCTAAATCCAATCGTAATCTAGGAAATGCACAGGGAGATTAAGCACAGGGTGAAACACTGGCACAGAACTCAGAACAAACTCACAAGGTTGTCTATTCTTCTTTTTCCCTGTTCTAGTGGTATGAATTACTTCTGGGATGAGTCAGATACAATTTTCACCACTACCTTTAGCACAGTTTATTACAGAGTTGTAGATCTTGGCAATAGGGTATGGTATCAGCAAAAAGGTCAGAGAAACACAAAAATTATCTCCAATAGAAAAGCTGGGGAGGCTTAAAAAAAAAGGATAAAAGTAATGTAAAATGCCTTAACGAAAACAGCATTTCAGCTAGTTGCCTCATTTGCTACTTGGTCAGAGAAATGCTGCCAAAGGGAAGAAGTCTAAATGATACTTCTATTTATTGTAAAAATTTATTAATTTCAGCTATTTATATTTTTTATTGCTTGTCCACAAATGAGACTACTGGGTATCTGTTAAGGAAAACATGCACAAAAATTGAGATCCCCCGTAAAATAAATCTTATCCTCTATAGCACAGAGCTGACAACACATCACATTGCAATGTATGAATTCTAGGCAGGAAACAATGTGGCAACTAAAATCACCCCAATAACTCCACATGCAATATAAGTAAAGATAAAGCAGAGTGAAAGAAAATACAAAAAGATTAATTGAATGAGGGGAAATACACCTGCATGATTTACTCTTAAAGCCTTTAGTATATGACACAAACCATCAAGCCTGTAACAGGGATATTCCAGATCAACATGCTTTCCAGTCAGCACTGAATGAACACTCCAACGTAGGAATAAATTGTGCTTTAATCATATTTGTCAGTTTCTGGATTGTAACAAAAAGCAGAATAATTCTTTTAACCTCAGGAGGTCTATTCAGTCTCCAACTAATTCTTGAAAACCTGACTGTTAACATCAAATATAGCTGAAATCAATCTAACCTATCCGTCACTACCACTGACAATAACCGGCTCTGATTTTTTCAGAGAACTGCAGATACAACAATCCTAAGATGTCATCAAATTGCATAAATTTCTAAGTAGAGCCCCTACATTCAGAGTTCTTCATGCTAAAATATTATTCAGATCCTTTTCTTTCTAAAAAATACAATATCTTTCCAGATATCCTCCTTTATATATTTCTCACTGACCTTAACCTGTCTTGGGTGAGGGCTCTGAACTGAAGAAAATTGCCAATAAAATAAGGATGGGAGAAAAATACGGACTTTAGCATGATGAATCCTCCATGTTGAATACAAATATCTCACATGGCTGAAGGAGAACTGGAATAACAGACAATTAGGAAAATGACAGCCAACAACCTCAGAACTACTTAGAGTAATGGAAAAAGCAACAAAAGGTCTTCTAAATGTCTGAAACAGACATAGCAATAGGAGAACGTGGCAGATGAGTGACCAGGGTTTCATTACAGAGAACTCACTTCTGCAGAAGCAGCATGTACATGTTCTGCCCAACACCTGAGGCAGGACTGACTACTTCACAAAAAAAGCAGAAGAAGATATAACTGGCCTAGTAACAGCAATTAACCCAGAGATAATAGTGCCTCCCATAAAACAGATATGCAATAATACATCAGATAGACTTCCAAAAGGGTGTCAGGTATGATTATTTTAACAATCACATTTGACTGAATAAGGACCTTAACTTATTTATCTATTTGTTCATTCATTATACTCTGTAACACAATGAAATTTCTCCATCAGCTCATATGAATGTTGGTCTAACCAAGTATGTCTACAAAATGAAAATTTTCCAGAAAAGTTTCAGTTGTTACAATCAATGATGAAATGCTGACACTAACTAGCTACTCCATTTTTTTAAATTTTCACAGAAAATAATAAGTCTAACCCAATTTTTCTTTCTTAGATAAAACAAAGATTTCCACAATAACTGTAGTTCTGGTACACAGGAGAGTTTTTTTCTTCCTCTTCTGCATGTGCTAAAATAATAAAATGCGCCTATCTATACTTGACCTGTATCTGTGTTAGGAAGAAGTCACATTTATCATGTAAATGTGATGTATTGCTAATTAAGTGTAAGAAGCAAGGTAATATCACAGTGTCAAAGTATCACAGTATCACAAGGTTGGAAAAGACCTCTGAGATCATCTAGTCCAACCTATGACCCAACACCAACACCTACTCGTCATTTAAACCTTAGCACCTCATCCAATCTGTTTGTAAACACTTCCAGGGATGATGACTCCACCACTTCCCTGGGCAGCTCATTCCATTGGCAAATCACCATTTCAGTGAAAAATTTTTTCCTAATATCAAGCCTAAGCCTCCCCTGAGGAAGTCAGAGATCATGTCTTCTTGTTCTGTCACTGGTCGCCTGAGAGAAGAGACCAACCCCTGCCTGCCTAAAACCTCCTTTTAGCTAGTTACAGAGAGCAATAAGGTCTCCCGTGAGCCTCCTCTTCTCCAGGCTAAACAACCCCAGCTCCCTCGGTCGCTCTTCACAGGCCTTGTGCTCCAGCCCCTTCACCATCTCTGTTGCTCTCCTCTGGACACACTCCAGCTTCTCAACATCTCTCTTAAACCGAGGGGCCCAGAACTGGACACAGTACTCAAGGTGTGGCCTGACCAGCACCAAGTATAAGGGGATGATAACTTCTCTAGTCCTGCTGACCACACCATTCCTGATGCAGGCCAGGTTACCATTGGCCTTCTTGGCCACTTGGGAACACTGCTGGTTCATGTTGAGCTTCCTGTCTACCATCACTCCCAAGTCTCTTTCCACTTGACTACTCTCCAGCCACTCTGTCCCCAGCCTATAGCTCTGCATGGGGTTGTTGTGTCCAAAGTGTAGAACCCGGCACTTGGACTTGTTAAACTTCATCCCATTGGAATCAGTCCATCTCTCCAGTCTGTCAAGGTCCCTCTGTAAGGCCCTCCTACCCTCCAGCAGACCGACACTTCCTCCCAGCTTGGTATCGTTCGTGAACTTGCTAATGATGGACTCAATCCCCTCATCCAGATCTTCAACAATGTCGTTAAACAGGACCGGGTCCAACACCGACCCCTGGGGGACACCACTAGTGACCGGCCACCAACTGATATGTTAAAGTTTACCTTAAAAGTGCTTAAAAAGCAAAGCAGTATTCAACAAAAAGAAGAACTGAGTGCTCTCACCTGGAAATAAACTAGAAACAGATAAAAAGCATGACACAGAATTCCATGCATACAAGGAGTGAGCTGAGTGATTTCTGTAGAAGTGACCCCCTATCTGCTGTAAAATAGGTTGAAGAAATATGCGTTCATAACAAAAAAGGGATTTCCAATAAAAAATAGGTGCAATAGAACTTTGTGATAAAGAAGAGTCACCGCAGAACTGCCTAGCATTTCAAATAAAAGGGAAAACAATGTAAAACAGTAATTAATGTATTTTACTTTTAATAAATGTGATTATTGTTATTAAAAATAATTACTTTATAAGACTGAAGAAAAAATTCCAATGTTTATTATTCCCTGCTATGTACAAATAAAGAACCTATTATCCTTACCTCAGAGACACCTTTAGTGAAAACAAAATTGGTAGCAAGGCACACACGCAAGTTCAGCAGGAAAAGATAATTCGTCTTTCTCAGATTTGAGATGTAATAATGATTCCATTACACATCACAATGTAAAAAAGAGACCTGGTTTGATTGATCAAAGACATAAAATGAGATCGGTAGCAGTTACTGTCACTTCATAATTGCAGAATATTCTCCTGTAACTTTTGTAAAATCTAAAGAACTTTCTGCCCCTCACCTCCTCTCAAAAGAGAGTGAAAATCCCTGGCATCCCCCAAACACCGTGTTGCCTTTGATCCCACAGAACAGAAGAAATCTATGAGCTAGTGTAATTGACAATATCATTAGTTATTGTAACCGTTCAGTTAGGTGATAATAGTGGAGTAATGTAGGGAGGCTTTTACAGCCACTTGACAAAGACTGTTATCATCTAAATGAAAATCAAGAGGTTCACTTTCACAGTCGAAAAATAAAGTTTCAAAATACATTGAGAAAACCTCAAGAACTTTATCTCCAAGAAGAAATACAAGGAACAGACAGAAGAACAGTGTGCATTCAGATTTCTGTTCTGCCCAACTTGAAACAGGTTTTGCAACTCAGTCTTTGATACCCTGCAAATGTGCCTTACTGCTAATAATTCACTATGGTGAAACAAAGAAATGAGAAATCTTCCTAAGGGGTATTTATTAAAACTGACATATAAACACAGATTTTGAAGCACTGACATTGCAGCGCAGCAGTAAATACAAACTAAACCCAACTCTTACTTAGTTCTGCTTATTATCAAATTATACTTCTTTTGCAAGACACTCTAGAGAACCAACACCCACCTCATTATAACCTCCTTTCACGGAGTTGTAGAGAGCAATAAGATCTCCCATCAGTCTCCTTTTCTCTAGACTGAACAACCTCAGTTCCCTCAGCTGCTCCTCATAAGACGTGCTCCAGACTCTTCACCAGTTTTGCTGCCCTTCTCTGGACACATTCAATGCCTTTCTTGTACCGAGAGACCCAAAACTGAACACAGTATTCAAGTGTTGCCTCACGAGTGTGGAGTACAGGGGGATCACGATAACTTCCCTACTCCTGCTGGCCACACCATTTCTGATACAAGCCAGGATCCTATTGGCCTTCTTTGCCACCTGGGCACACTGCTGGCTCATGTTAAGCTGGCTGTCAATCAATACCACCAGGTCTTTTTCCACTGGAAAAATAGTTTCACGGTCTCTCCCCCTCTCTTTAACATCCAGTCCTAGGGCATGAGAATGTACAGCAGCTTCAGAAGGCTTTTTTTTTTTTTCAGGAACCAAGTTAGAATTTTTAGGAAGATGTTGATTTGTGATTTGAAACAGGTGGCAAAAAAAGTCTTATTTTGTACATCCCTAACTTACTACATTCCTTTGAAACATTCCATCCATTTACAGAATTTTTAGCATCTTGCCTTTTTTTTTTGCTCAGGGTTTACTAAGCAGAGCAAGAGGTAAGGTGATCCTACTCTTCAGCCAAGACCACAGATTCCCAGAGTATGCCAAATGGGATCATGATAACTTATTCAGAACTTCAATGGGATCTCAAAGTTTCAGCTTCCCATAGAGCAGTAAGTGATGAAATAACAGCTTGCTACATTGATGCTAACATTTCAGAAGCTTAAAACCCCACATTTCACTACTGAGGGTCTCGAATCATTCTTAAGGGCAAAGTCTACTTGGTTATAGTGCTGAACTGTATCATCTCATTATTGTAAATACTGCAGTGGGTATGACTGAACACATTCTACCAACGACCCATCACTCATGTTCAGGACAAACACTGTAAGTTAGCAAGATATGAAAATGCTCAAGAGGCATCACAGAAAAACGTGCTTACCTAGTACAAACAGGTGGAATATTAAGCCAATAAAGTTGCAACAATATTGACCATTTGCTATCACCACATAGCAGAGCAGCACATCCCAAGCAGATAGAGAGGCAGGATCCCAATCCAGCCATCCCTTGGGCCCTTATGAGCTAAGGAGCAGCAGCACCCTGCTGCTAAGTCCAGCTGGGAGCTTGCAAAGAAGGATGAACTTGAATTTTCAGGTGGCATTCAGTGCTCCAAGTCTTGTTCCATGTTTCCTAAAATAAAAAGCAGCCAGCTGTACTGAAGCATTGCCCAGGGGCTATCTGGCTGTTAATTCATATTTGGGACAACATTCCTTCTCTCCCAATATAATACTGATATATTTTTAAAATAACTATTCCAGAAAAAGAAATAAATATTCAGAAATTACCTCTCAGAAGCAAGATTTTGTTGTTGCATCTCCCATGAAATTCTGATTCTCAAAATTGTCCTTACAGCTCTAAACTGAGACTTTTATTTTTGGCATCTTTCAGTCTTGAGGAGAAAATGTCATGCTACCCTACCATTAGAGTTAAACTTCAGGGACGGTTTCTAGCCACTTTAAACAAAAACCTGTATACATGTAAATAATCTATGAACGGAGGGAAATCATTTTGGATGAGCATTCAGGCCACCAAGATACTGGAAATTAAGCTTTTCATTCATTCTTGAACAGAAAATATTCTCATTTCTTTATGCAAATTTTATGCAATTAATGTTTTACAATTTTAAGTAATTGCATAGCAAAATATTATTTACAGCTGAGGTGCATCTTCAGCTTAAGTTTGTACTACCCTGTGTGCAGAAGCATTACATTAATTAAAGGTTATGTCGGCAAGCCATGCATGTAACTTCAGAGGAGAGAACACGATCTGACATGGCAGAATGTTAGTACACAGTCTTAACTGTAAGAAATCCTATTTTGAGACAAAGTTACATCACCACTAACAATACATCTTTATCCATGCTGACCAACTCAAAAACCAGGAAAAACAAACAGAAATTCTGCAAAATCTTTTGCATTGCTTATGGAATCTATCATTATGAATTGTTTAAAAAATAATCAGATTTAATACTTCTGCAAATTGTAGGCAGCGCTTTCAATGAAAATGTAGCATTACATTGTAATCACTTGGCTCAAATTTTAATTTAAGATTTGAAACAAATTTTTTTTTGTAAATATAAAGCTGTTATGGTCTATATATCATGTTCTTCTTGCCTCTGATCATTAATGCAGTGCAGATGATTAATGTGCAAAATATCCTTCTTAATTACCTCAAAATTTTCTCTCAAAAAATTTAATAAACTCTAAATTTTGTATAGTTCAGCAGAAGAAGGTCAGAAAATCCAACCATATATATGCACATCAGAATTTAGCCTTAGTTAAAGAACTACATGCTTGTTTTCACTGTATACCATGTCTCATGTGTATAGTCTATTTCTGAAACTCATCACTTTTTCTTCCATATTTAAATTATCAATCATGGCTATACATTACAACACAGTGAAATACAGGATAAAATATGCATTCAAGGATATAGAGGACTGGGGTTAATACCGTCCACAGGCATACAAACACAAATCCCACTGAAGCCAGTCCCAGTGCATCTGTCTGTTGGGTAATACAGATCTGCTACTCAACAATCCTTCCACAATATTTTAGTCATCAGAAAGATTCAGCCAGTTCTGAAACAGATTTGGTGAACCAGTTCCTGGACGAGCCGCTCTCTTTCACACATTACAGAAGGCACCCAGACCATGAGGTCAGGCTGGATGCTTTATTTCAGACAAACCTCTTGGCCTCTCTTACACTTTCTGCCACCCCAGCCTTCAACTAGGGGAAAAGCCCAAAGACCACCGCAGGGATGAAATAGGTATCAGCAGGATTTCAAGTCCCACATCTAATTCAAAAGTAATAGAAGATGGTAAAGTTCCTGACATTTTTACTAAAGGATACAGGATTTGAAAAGAAACCAGAGATGGATGTGGAGTTTCTGTCAATCTACTATGCCTGATACACAATATGCAATACCTGGGACCTGATCTGGAAGTTCAAGACTTGAGAAATCAGGAACTCATGAAACTCAAGTACATGATGCCATCAGAAATTGTTCAAACATCACCAACACTAGGAGTGCTCCCAAATTCCTGTATCTTCCTGCATGCATGCATGCATGTTGCCTTTGGGGCGATAGCTGGATATGCACCAGCCCTCCCACCCTCTACGCACGTTTCACCAAAAAGGAAATTCAGATAGGAACTCCACCATATTCCCCACAAATCCCAGGGAGTCCCCTTATTTCCCCTCCTTGCTGTGTATCTCTGTGCCTTTTCTGGCTCTCTGGAGATACCAAGATTTGCATGCTTGGAGTAAGTCAGTCTTGCCTCAGCCAGAGGTCAGAAAAGGCTCACAGATTTCGAGCAGTGCTGGTATCGGCACCTTCCTCATTGATACATGGAGACATGTCACAAATCCTGAGTGAACTGAAGCCTGTTACTCCACAATGGATATTCTTTCTCTTTAAGGTTTTACAATGCTTTCACTAATAATTAGGAAAATTTCTGCTGTTTTTCAGATGTGAAAATCAATAATGTAGAAATCTCAGTTCATTAAAGATCTCAGACAGCTTTGTAAGACCAGAGGCATTAGCCTCACTAATCCCTGCCTAGATTCCTTTCTAAGTTTCCCTTCCTGTTATGTATTAAATGCTGTTGTTTATTTTAGGCTGTAAATAGCTGTGGAGTAAGAAATCCCAGTTTATATTTTATATATCAGTTTGTTAGGTAAGGTCATTATTATTTTATCATACAAAGCAGTGCTGAAACTTCACTACCACATCAGTTGTTGTTTACCTACCAATGTGCTCACATCAGATGTTGCTAAATGATTAAATAGCTCTCTGACTTAATCCTCTAAAATTCTTTTCTGAAGAAAAGTGGAGAACATAAACTTCTACCGCTTCAAACTGTAGGTAAGTGTTCATTCTGCAAACCTTCTGGAGATACTGCTATTGCTGATATTTTTCTTACCAGTGCTTTACAAAATGTTTTAAATAGAATAGGTTGTATCTTCAGAAACTTATGTTCCTCTCCCACTCTAATGTTCCCTTGTTTCACTCGTTGCTTAGATGTTAGTTCAATATATAGATATTCTTCCTTCGCAGTATCCTCCACACTGGTGTAATGCCTTTGCCTTTCCTGGCCAGCAAGAGGCTGTTACAGACTCCCATCCTCACTGACCTCCATAGACTCAGAACAGAAACATCGACTGCAGCCCAGGCTCTCCAGTGATGTTGATGTTTAGATTTTATGATCCTGAAGTGAGAATGCTAATGTGAGGCCATACAAAATATCTAGTATCCTTAGAAAATTCCATCCCATCATCTGAAAAAGTTACACTAACTAACTTTTGATAGCACTACCACATTTTGATCCAATTTTTGTTAACAGTCATTGCATTTTTCAGTTCAGTTTTCTACACCTATAGAGAGAGATAAAAACAAAGGGGTACATCATAAGGGAAGAAGTATACTTGAGAAAGCAGCAGTCTTCAAAAACTGCCTTTAGAAATCAACAGGAAACTTGCTCTTAAAGGTAAAAGGAAAAAGAAGAGCTACAGAGAGGAAGAATCATCGCTGCCACGCAGCAGCCTGCTCTTTGTATCTAATTTATCAGATAATTTACTGTGAGAAGGAGTTAAATGTCTCTATGAAATTTTTTTAAGTTCTACTGGAAATATCCTCAGGTATCCTCAAGCACTAGAGTTAATTTATCACCTTCCTGATTCAGTTGATCCTATACAGAACCTGAACCCTCTGAGCAACCAGCATAGTCCATGTGTTCCTAACAGGACAGAGGAAAGCAAAAGCCAGGCAGTGGACATGGTGCAGGTAGATCCACAAGCATATAGACTGGTCCTTCATTTCAGAGGTGAGAGAAGCAGAAGAGCTCTCAAAGCATAGGATTTCCCTTTCAGTAAATGCAACTAGTACTAGATACATTTATATTCACTTCTAAAGAGATCAAAATAAATGCCCAAAATAAAAGTTTGATAACATTAAAATTACCATTTCAAAATCTTCCTCTACTTAATATATTTGGGTCACAGTAGGTTTACTGGAGTTAACAATAAATTAATAAGTGCAGCAAGAAAAAAAAAATTCTTCAACTCATGTATACTCCAACAATCTTAGCAAATGCAGATAATGAACTAGAAATTTCTAGCATACCTGACATTTCATTAATAAATTTTTAAAAACACTGGGAAATTGAAAGTAATTTTAAATTGTCTCAAGGAAATAATGCATAAAACAAAAATTGGCAAAGTGGAACTAAACTAATACAGAAAATCAATTATTGCACTGCAAAACATAAGGGAAAATTGGTTCATAGCCTTCAGTCATGAAAAACAGTTGGTTAGGAATAGTTCTCAAAGAGGCTCACTGTGTTTTCTGAAAGATTACTCCCCCCCTAAAGAAACCAATACAATGGTTCTGATCCCAAGTAAATCACCAAACATGGTTGGAAATTCACAGAATGCAACTGTAAATGTTGGCACAGCATGTACTACAAATGCTTACGAAAGAAAACGCTACCAAGCACTATTTTAATTACTACCTTTCCAGGCATTAAGTTGTGTGGTAGGGTTTGCAAGTCAACAGAGCTCTCTCAAGCTCAGCTGTTTCATGTGGGATGGATGCAGAAGCCTACTACTAAGTGATCAGATATATCGGGCACCATCCCCATCACACAACCCCACTCATGAGTGTGCTTCTGCAATGCATGATTCGGCATGTGCATGGACATGTGGAGAAGGGAGGGCACCTTCCCACGCTGTGATTAACAGGTAATTGTGATGTTCACAGCATGAGTCTCAATGGCACAGACCTTCTGAGCTTTGTGATGCCAGCTTTCAAAGCATCCTCCCACAATCTGCACCTCAGTTAAAAGCATTTCCTGAATTCACACTGGTGGCACTACTGTTACGTTCTCCTATGATTTGCCAGGTGCTGTAGAGGTCTTTAATTGATGCAATTTGTGACTTGAATCACTGCTGTTCCAAGAACCACTCCCTCTGCTGCCAAGCATCCAGCAGCTGGAAGGCTGTCAGCTGGAATGTGTGCAACACGTCTGTTTGCAATGCTCTTCATGAGCCTTAAAAAAGCACCAAGTCTTGGATTATAACCACTTGGCAGGCCTAAAATATGTACACAGAGTAGGACTAACAAAACTAGCAGTCTGAGTACCTGTTTTTAAGAAGGGGGAAAAGCAGCTGAAACATTCACCACAGGCAGAAATCTTACAGAAGTGAGAAAAAACCGTACAACAATCCTCAGAGATGACAGAATCTTCCCTTTTGAAAGGCTTCTCTGCAATCAGTCATCATTCCTAAATTTGGTCAATATGCACTACAGGAGAAATCCAGACTAGGCCAGGAGGAAAATCAGCAAAACCAGGTGTCCATTGGGACTAACATCAGTGCTGACAGAACAAGGTGGGAGGCAACAGACCAGCACTGCAGCCTACCCCATCAGTCTGCTGGGCACATACATATTTCCTAGTTAAACTCATCAGATTGCATGAAAATAACATCTCAGGAGGAACCATGAGAGCTGTGGCTGCCAAGCCTTTCCAACACCTCCTAGGTCTCAGCCTAGTCACTGTTCAGCTCAGAGTTCGACACTGCCTTCTCACGCATAGCGTGTCCCTACCTGTCATGGTGAAATTTCAAAAAAATACAAATGGCTCCATAGCAATTTGTCCTTGTTAGCAGCAATTAACAAGCACCTGATCAGAAATACATGAGGCCTCCTGTGCAGCTGAGGGATAATAACCTGCCAAGTGCACAACTATTAGCACACCACACCTAAGCTATTGGAACAATTGCTTCTGCACATGGTCAGAAAGGGCTGCTACCATTGCTGCTGGTCACATACAATTTGTGGTCGATTTGTGATACGAACCTGCTAAACACCTGGGCTATCCAGCAAAACTCCCACTACCTTCAACAAACCAAGACTTAACCCAAAAGAATATGAGGTGCCATTTGTAAAAGACGCACTGTTTCATTCAAGACGTGGTGACGTAGCAGCAAATTTTCATGGAAATTCTCCAGTCTGAATATTCTGTAAAATGGCTAGTGCTGCATCATACAGACCTTGTGATCTGCACTCTGTTTTCTGGGGTATTTTTAAATCCGATATGTACCAATCATGATCTTCTGATTTATGATCCTTCTTTCTAGCAGGATGGGAAGCCCTAGAAGATACAAAATGATTTCTAAGAAACCTCAGTTCTTTAATCTCTTCACTAAGGTGAATATTGACATCAAATGCAGTATTTGATACATTTCTAAGGGCAAAAATTAACTCCTGTCACGTTCTTCTAAGCTGGTAGTGGGCAAGGTTGGTTTTGTATTTAATTGATGATGTATAAAGGAAAACATTAACAGCAGTATGACTAAGAGCTCTACTGAAGGAATGTTTGAGCGAAGAGGCAGGCATCATATCTACTTCTTGGTGATTCGTGATTAGTTATTATTACTATTTGTCATTTTTATTTCATCACCACTATTCCACATTAAAAGAAAGTGATCCATCTACAACAAAGTTTTTACCTAGAGAATCCACATCCACAATCTTGCCATTTTATTCAAATTAGTAACTTTTTTAAACAAAAGGAAATTACATGCAACTTTTCAGAAAACAACTTAACCACACTTCCTACACAGCTTTGAGAACACACCTAAAATGACAATTCTTGAGACACAATTTCTGTCTATTCTACTTATTTGGGGGTTTTGTACGCAGTCTCATATTTCATTGCTAGTGCCAAAGCTTTCTTTAGATGTATTTGGTTGAGGGCAACAATACAGCTGTGCTGTCAATAGCACGAATGATACGGAAAACTGTAGTGGTACAGAAACGGATACAGAAAATAAACGTAGACTTCAATTAGTCATTTTCAGTTTACATTCCATAACTTTGTTAAAAATTGTACATTTGATTATGTATTTGTCACTGCTAAACAAACAATAACCATGGTACTGCAAGTTAAAAAAAATAATCCATGCCAGTAAAAACTGCATGTAATTTAATTATCACTAAGCTTTTTTTTCCACATTTAACTAGCAAAACTTACATTTAAATACTGCTTATCAATGTAAATACTTTAAGCCTCCTGTTGAGTAGGCTCTGTGTGCCATTTTCTATAACCACAAATGTGTGCACAAACACAAGCGTAAGGCTCATCTTATGCACTTTAAGACTGAAGCCCTTTTCTAAGTCACTACCTTGCACTGCACCACAGTTAGAGGCAGGGAAACAAGCTAAAAAGAATTTGATGAATATAGTTTAAGTGCCAAAATTTTTTTTGCTCATGTTTGCAGAGCTGGAAAGTCTAAACACAGCATGACAAGGTAGGCCCACCGTGCCATGTCACCTTTATTTGGGGATAGTTGGCAGGAATTCTTCCAGTAGACAGTTATTATAACCTTCAACTTCGGTGGTGGCCAATGCTGCTGGGAGGGTGTTAAACAAAGAACATACTTGTTATTAACACTTACACTGAAAAGTATGCCACATATATATCCCACACATTTTTTAATCATTACTCTATCTTTGTCATACAAATTTAACAAATGACTTACATGGAAATCTTCCAGTTTTATAAAATTAGGTCCCACAGGGAGGTGGCTTTAATTTGTTTGGTAACTACATAAGAGTAATCCACAAATATACCCTTTTCTTAAGAATGGGTAAAAATAAATCTACAAAAATACTGCAATGGGTCAAGCAAAATCAATAATGAAGTATTAGCACAGGAAATCTAATTGGTACTTATCCCTGGCCAGTACCACGCACTTTACGGACTGAGCTACACGGGTAAGCTAGAGTAGCACTCACTTGCAACAGAATTCAGCTCTCCAAGGTGAAATAAATATTGTCAGTCTGCTTTCCCACTTTATTTATTATCCAAAAAAACCACAGTTATAGTTTCTTTTTTCCTCATGTGACTGATTTTTTTTTTACTAATTAAACTATAAGGCTGAAATATCAAAATCAATAGATTTTCTTTTGCTTTAAAACTAAATATTTATTTGTTATTTTCCATTCAGATTTTTAAAAATGTACTTAGGGGAAAAAAAGCAGAACTCAACATTAAGCAAATCTAGTTCAAAGTGAAGCATTTTCTTCTAAATACTTGAGAAAATACAGAGGGAACTAAAACCTGGGTTTTTTTCTGGGGTTTGGTAACAACGGTGATGTTGTTTAACGCAAGACTTTGGAAATTAAATTCAGTCACCCAGAATATGAGAGATCCAGACATGATTTTTTTTTCCTGTGTCTAGTAGAAAGTAGATCTAGTAGTCCTGATTCACAGGAAAGTGTTCCATCCACTAGGCTATAAAAGGAAATTACCTCCCTCCATACTAACTCTTCTACCTTTCTGCTATCAACAAAATTATTGCAACGTTATTTTCAGAAGACATAGCATTTCAGCGAAGAGACTAGCAAAGTGAAACACATCTGCCACATTTCACAGTACTCCCTGAAGAGATTATGTCTAATGAAGAGTATGGAAGATAATTTTACAGGTCATTTCAAGCAAGACAGTTGAGGTTGGAGATGAAAATGATGTTACAAAAATGGCAGAAACTGTTATATTGCAGACAGGAATGAAATTATTAAACATATTGTTTGACAAAGAAAAGGTTTTAACGTATGCAATGGGTTTGATAGTGCTGAGAAACACTTGATCTGAAAAACACGAAAGCTAAGGAATAATCTGTGCCTCAAGGCAGTTATGCACATCAAAGCCCTTTTTTAGTCTGTTTTCGTCTGATCATTTGTGTGCCTCATTTACTTTACAACTGACGTTTTAATGCATAATTATCCTTCCTCACGTGTAAAAGGAAATACATTTATTCTTCATGATGCAAAATATTTCAAAGTATAAATAAACTATATAACCAGATGTCTGACTGAATTAGTGTATTCTCACTAGCTTAGTACGCTGACAATCTATTCTTCAATAACATTTCTTCAGCAGGGAAATTTATATACAAGGACTCTCACTTTCAAATCCCACTGCGCATCAGCACTCAGACTTAGGGTTAGACCTTAAAATGCACTTGCCATCCTGTTTTAAACTACAAAACTGGGTTCTTTGCCAATGAAATACTTGTACAAGAGGGAAAAAAAATGTATCCACAGTTTTGTATTTCAGGAGGTGATCTTCTGACATATATGTAACAATCCTTTTTTGATACATTAGGGATGAGATATGATGACTAGATGGAAGAGTACTACTAGAAAAAAAAAGTGTTTACTTGCAATGATTAAACTCTTAAAAAGTAGCCTCAACTTCTGGAAACCATTTAATTACAATTCCTGCAGATAGCTTGAAGTGTGCTTTTCCTACTAAAGGTTCTGAAAACAAAAGAAAAGCAAGATTTCTCACTACAAAATCCCACTAGAATTTAATTTTGCACTACACCAGAAATAAAGGTAAGAGTCTTCTATCCAGTATCTTACTGCCAAAAGACTGTGTGCCTCTGTGTGGCATAGCTGCTGAGCCCAAGGTATCTTCCTGCAGTCTTCTTTGCAACAAAGGGAATAGCTACCCAGGACACAGTAAAGCTGTTCTTCACAAAGAGTGGCACTGAATTCATGCTTATTTGATACTGATGCATGTTGCTCAGCACAACAACTGAAACTCAAAGTCTCAAATACATGAGTAAGTATGCGAGGTCTCTTGCTACTCACAGAGTCAATTAACATTGACAGGTCAGTATTCCAAATGGTTTTCCGATGTACAGGTAATTTAATATTTAAACACACTATACTGTATCAGCTTATATGTAACAGAATAACCCAATTAGCCCGGCTGAACTCATTGACACGTCCAAGGAGTTGGGTTGATCACTGATAATTATTCTGATTATTAATATGACCACATTAGTTTACAATAAATAAAATGGTTATTCTAGAGTCCAGCCATTACACCAGTTAAAGGCAGTCACAAAACAACACATAAAAAACACGTTGTACAAACAACACATGGAATAATGTCAGCACTAGCACTAAATCACCACTTGAAGAAAACTATTCCATGGTATCAGACTTCTTTTCAAGTGACAGTCACATGTCATATCGCACCACTAAGAGTGTTACCTTCTTAGTAATGTTTAAAAGGAGTCACACCAGCTTTTTTTTTTTTTGGACATCAGCTTACTCTGCATTACTGCTCTGCATTAATCACCATTACACAAGATGTTCTTGGGTAATTTTTGCAGATGCAAATGATGCCTATCATTTTCCACTTAATTTGAAAAAAAAAAACACTCTTACCAAGAAATACTGTAAGTGAAAAGTAAGTAGCATCAGTTAAAACATTTTAATACATCAGATGATGTAATCTTGAGGGTTATTTTCTTGTGTTTGCATTTAAGCACAGACATAACTATTTGATCTGAAGGGACATGTAGCTCTGTCTCAATGGACAGATTCACAAACCCCATGGTTTGGACTTTTAATTGGATGGTTACCAAAGATTCACACAAGGACTTCAAAGAAAAATATGGCACCTGACAGCACGACTAGCTCTCTAAGCTGCCACATTTCTGTAGAAGTAGCTGAAGAATAAACACTGGCAAAGTATCTATGGACAGACTTGATAGGGTATGCACACTGAATTCTACTGGATTCACAGCACATAAAATATTGATTTTTACATTTTCTGTCGGGGTAATACATGACATTCATCAGCAATATCCTTGAGATCTTCAGAGACCTTATAACTCTACAGATACAAGGTAAGATTCACATAATATTCTCTACCATAATAACATCAGGAAACACTGGTCCTTTGAGGATTTCAAATAAAGTAGAGGAAAGTATTCTTACTGCATATGGGTGACAAAAATTATAAACATTATATCCTTAACATAGGTCACCTGATTATGTTCTTGGCCACATAAAGGCCACTAGTAAACAATGCCTTCTGGCTGAAAAGATATATCTGCAAAATGTATCTAAAATATGATGTAGATGGAATTTAAGCAGGAAAATTCAAAACCTGTGCTTACTACCCTGGAGGAGCCTGTGCTCACTGCATTCACCCCTGCCAGCCAAGGAAGTCCTTGCAGCAGTTCCATGGAGGCATTGCCTACGGGTTGCTGTGAAGTGGCTACTTTCCACATGCAGAGAAGCCCCAAAGGACAGCCTAACAGGAACATCCTAACATGCATCTGGAAAACAAGCAGTGCCCATTAAAGCACCCCTTTTAGTAGCAATTATATAAATTTTAGAAAGGTCACACTCCTAAAATTTATATACTCCACGCACATTGGAAGCTTCTGTCTATTCTCTCAAACACTTTCCCTCCATTGGGGAGGGACTCCAGGATTCTGGGCCTACCAATATCACAGAATCTGTCATATAAAGCCTTGACATGACATAATTAGAGACAAATTCCTGCATTTATGCTACCCTAGTTGTACAAGGCAAAATGATTAGGATGTAGACTTTTCTTATTTCCATTCCAAGATGATGAGAGGCGCTCTCCACACTTGTGTGCTGGACCAAAAGCTGCTAGTAAAGGCTTATACTGCTAAAGTGAAAATATCAGCAACCCACACACCTTGCAGATTTTGTTTTAAGGGGTGCTTTGAATCACTTATACAAGATACATTACATCCTCTCATAGCTACACAACCATTCTGAAGAACTGCAGAACTGTTATATTAGTGCAAAGCTGAAGTCCATTAGTCAGCTAGTCTCTGAACTAACCATTATGAGGTTTTCCTGTGGAAAGTATTCATTAGACAGATGCATTCATATATTTTGAGATAGGGTTTAAATCCAATGTGCAATAACGTATGCTCTTTTAACTACATGAGCATACTAAATTAGTACCCTAGAAAGACACTTAGGAACAGCAACACAGTAATGCATTCTGACAGCTCTGTTTGTTTTTAATTGAGTTTATAAATAATCAAACACTGTGAGTGTTGCCAGCATTGTTGTCATTATTCCTTTCCTATATCAAGGTAGCTGGCAAGTGACTGATAAATCACTCATAGATAAACCTGCATAAACTAGGAGAGGCTGATAACTGGAATTTATCAATTAAGCAATAAAATACAATTTGTGCAAAAGAAAGTACGCATCTCCTGGTGATCACCTGAGATTTTAGGACTCATCTTGCACTGCTTAATACCCATTTTCCTCCTCTGTGGGATACCTTCTCCTCTGAAGCACTAACAAGTGGTAATTACAGAAATCATGCTGACAACACATAACCAGAGGGACACCGTCAACACTAAATGTCAAGTGACCTGGATGTTAAAAACGGGGGTTCCTGGAACCTTTAAAATTGATTTTTCATTCAGGTTTTATTGCATATGTTCTTACACCCTACCTTAAATGATAACTACTCAGCAAAAGTTGGAGAATAAAATCACACGAGGCCACACGATTTTGATAAAACCCAGTAATTAAGGGATCTGGGGTTTATGAACATGCAATGTTCACTCTCCATGGGAGCAGCTGATCGTAGGAGTTACCATCTCCCTAACTGCATTACACTCGTTAGACACCGCTGCTTTTAAGCAAACACAGGGGCTCCTTCCAACTCCCCAGCAAACCGAAGCCTCCCTCGCAGCGGGGCAGGCAGGAGCCCTCTGCCCCGGGCCCGGCGCCACTCCTGCTGCTCCACAAACACAATTATCTTGAAAAAGACGACCGAGTGCCCCTCGCGGCTGCCCAGGAGCGGCTCCCACTCTGTCCCAGCCGGGGCGCAGCGAGGAGGCACCGGTACCTCCCGCGGCAGCTAGCGCGGACACCCCCACCCCGCTCCAGCGGGACTCAGCGCATCCCGCCACCTCCGCGCCCGCGCAGGGAGGTTGACCGGGACCCGCGGGCGCGGGACTCACACCGGGTAGAAGGCGTAGGGCGGCAGGGCGCTCTCCTCGCACGGCTCCGCGTCCAGCAGCAGGTAGTCCTGGCTGTCGTTCCGCCGGGCGCCGGCGGCCGCGGAGCCGCTCTTCCGCGGGGCGTAGGGCTGCGCCTGGCTCATGTTGGCCCGCCGGAGCGCGGAGCCGCAGTTCTGCCTCCTCGTAGCGGAGGGGAGGGCAGCGAGCGGCGCGGGCCCCTGTGGGGTTTCTATGTCAACCGGCGCCGCCCCGGGAGCAGGGCAGCGCGGCAGCGCGGCACCGCGGGAGAGGTAAAGTTTGCGGCGCGCCGGCTGCTCCCAAGAGCCGCGCGGGAAGGGACGGGAGCTGGGAGGGCGGTGGGAGCCGTTCACCTCCCCTCAGGGGCCGCCGTGGCCCCTCCGCACCGCCCCCACCGTGTGCCCCCCCCCCAGACTGCCGCCCAGTCCCGCCTTGGTTCCCACCTCCTAAGGGTCCCCTCGCCCGCCGCGGTGACAGCATCGCACGGTGCAGGCTGATGCTTAGAGTTGTACCTACTTGTGCTCCCCAACAGCCCCCCAAAAAGAAGGATTACGTTCTAAAAACATAACCGCAGCGGGGCCAGCGCCCGCGCCTTCCGCCTCTTTGCATAAAACATAATCCACGGTGGTGTGGGAAAATTCACGCCAAACTTTTCCCCTGGGGATCTGGCAGGGCTGCAAGCGTGCAGCTGGTGACTGGGAAGCGGGGTGAGGTCTTCCTGATTTATTTTAGCTCGGCAATACAGCGTGTGCTGTGCTTGTGTCCTTCGACAAACGATGTTCACCTGTTTCAGAGCGGAGCCTGTTTTTACCACCTCTAATAAGTTCAGATAAGAGCAAGGGAAAAATATAACCTTTCTTAGCAAAAACAACCCAAACAATAGTTCTACAATGTTAACACTTCAGTGACATCCAGTTACCTTGCAGTTCTCAGTTCTGCTTCACTGGTAGCACTTTGCTTGCCAATATTCTTGTTTTACTTGCATAGACGGTAATAGCTTAAATGTACTGAAGTAATTATGAACTTTTCTGGAAATCCTGTAAGGTACTGAGGAAAAAGCATCTCATCTATACCTTTCATCCTATTTAATATAATAGGCTTACTATTTCACAAGGTGCTGGAGTGTGTCCAGATAAGAATGACGAGGCTGGTGAGGGGACTGGAGAACAAGTCCTACAAGGAGTGACTGAGGAAACTGGGGTTGTTTAGCTTAGAGAAGAGGAGGCTGAGGGGAGACCTCATCACTGTCTATAACTACCTGAGAGGAGGCTGTGGTGAGGTGGGTACTGGTCTCTTCTCGCAAGTGACAACTGATAGGATGAGAGGAAATGGCTACAAGTTGCGCCAGGGGAGGTTTAGACTGGGTGTCAGGAAAAATTTTTTCACTGAAAGGGTAGTCAGGCATTGGAACAGCTGCCCAGGGAGATGGTTGAGTCACCATCCCTGGAGGTGTTTAAAAGGTGGGGTAGATGAGCTTCTTAGGGATATGGTTTATGAAGGGGACAGGTACAGTTGAACTTGATGATCTCAGAGGTCTTTTTCCACCCTTATGGTTCTATGATTCTAAGGGAATATTTATAACTAAATTTTCAGTTAAAATAAGTGCATCAAAATAAAATCTTGCCCTCAGCCATGTTCACATATTTAAACTATTACCAGATTTTGTGTTTGAGTAGTGCACGGCCTGCCCCTGGTTTGATGACATGCTGTGACACAAACTGGACAAACCCCAGCACAATCCTTCACAGGGTGTGCAGGGGGGTTCAGGTTTCGTGTGCTCTTCTCAGCCTTTTCCATAGGTTTAACAACTGCCTGAGCCACTGAGACTCTTCTCATACTGACCTCTAAGAGCCGGAGGCATATAGAGATCCACAACTCATGGTATTTACATGGTACTTAGATGAAGTTCAGAAACACCTACAGTCAAAGATAATTCTACAGTTGCTCAAAGTTTCTGTAATTTCTTTTATCTTTATAGTTATGGATCTTAAAATGAGACACTACTGTGGTTTAGAAAGCATCCTCTCTTTGCAAAACATTTTTTTTCTGGTGAAGATCATTTTATTTTAAATAGGATGTTTAGTAGCAACACTACCGTGTGTATTATGTAGCTTTCATGCAAATTCTTATTTCATATTACTATGAAAACAGGTATTATAAACTTATGTGTAGGCTTGGCATCACAGAAATATGCTGTGATAATACCTCACATTTTTAAGAAGTTTTTTTGCCAGTAACAGAACACTTTTTGATGGGGGCAATTTTAATGTGTTTCACTGCTTTTGTGCATAACAGTTTCATTTAACTTGTCCTACTGTGTTATGCAGGTACAGTGCTTCTCCACTCCATCTTTTTGGTATATTCTCAAAAAATTTGCAGGTATTTTTTATTTCTCATTTTATTTCATGTACTTCATTTGATACTAGAGTGGTGTCTTAAATCTTTCATCTTAAATGTCAAAATAAAATTAATATATTATCCTGGGTTTTTTTAATGACTTGGTGTTTGCAAAGATAAACAACATATGCTAATTTTTAATGAATTACCCATTATTGGTATTTACGCAGTGTTTCATTAGACATCTAAATTACAAATCACATTACAATGAGATTACCGTGTGTTCTAGAAAAAGATTTTCACTACAATCTTTTCCATCTAGATATATATTTTAAATCAGAGTAAATACAGAACTAGGCAAAAGAGCTATTTTTTGTGTCTTTATTTGACTTGTACACATACTGAACTTTCATTCTTTTGAATTAAAATCTAAACCCCAACTGATGATAAAAAGTGGCAATATTTCCCTGCTTAGTATTTCCCTTACGTGCACGTGTTTTATTACAAATCTTAAAATGCATCTGTCTTCTCAGATAAAAAGAACTGATGCACTTAGCGTGAGATGGAATTGTTAGTTAAGAGCTGGCTTAATTTGTTTTATTACAGACAGCAACTTGCAAACTGTTCCATCATCATTCACGCAATCAAGTAGAATGACAGATATTTCACTCAGAAATATGAAAAACAGAAACTGAAAACTCCTATTCCCTATGGAGGGGAAAGGATGAGAGATGGAGTGAACTGGTATGATGAGTGACAGGCACGTTGCTTAATGCACTATTAGAAGTCACTTGGGTGCCATGGCAATGAAAGCTGCAGAAGAAACTATGTACAATACCATGATTCAGCCTCACAGAGTAACTTACATAAAGGTTATCTCTACATAGCAAAATATAGCTGCAATTGTATTGCTCACAGACTAGTCTAAACCTGTTTAGGAACAAAAGGAAGTAGCATCATCCTTTAGTAGTTGTAGCCCAGAAACTTTCAAGGATTCATAGAATTATGTTTGGTTACTCATATTTAAGCAAAGTCTTTTTATGTGAGCTGGTTAGCTTGCACATACAAAGTTACTCCAGCACACGCCAGTCCTAGTTTTCTGGCTCTGTTCTGCTCTGGGAATACTGTCAAAGATGATACTCTTGTATAAACCAGGAAAGGAGCAAGTCAGTGTAACTGTGCCATGGCTAAACAGTGTCACTGCTGTGGGTGTGAGCATCACTTGGAAAGAAAAGAAGTATGCTATACAGCGAAGGAATGCTGGTTTCTTGGAGGTGCAAAAGATGTGTAACCTGCCTGCTGGAATTCCTTCCTTTTCCTTAGTATAGGAATCAAGACTTGCTTTTATAAAACCAGCAAAGCAAACCATTGTTACTCAGTAGTTTTGTTAGTTCTCTCCATACAAAAATATATAGTCATTGTCAACTACTATTTCTAATGAAAACTAGTCTCTGCCTTTGTCTGTATATGAATGAGGACAGAATCATGTTGTGCCACCAAGAAACATTCTCCATGTCTAGAAATCTATCCTAGTGTAGCCTCTTCTGGCCATGATCCAGCCTACTGCTTCACATTCAGCTCTCATACCTGTACTCATTTTCCTCCCACAGAATGCTGCAAATGCAAATTTTAATCACAGTCAGAAATTACAGATGAGCCTTTTTTCCTGCAAGGAGAGCTCAATGAGGAGGTAAGCTCACATGACTAGTGGATACTGGCACCCAGATGAGAACGGTAGGACTGGATCACAGATACACTAAAAATGTTTTCAAAAGCTGTCCGAAGTGTCTTGGCTAAGAAGGTTCTGGTGTGTTCAGGGGCAGGAAATACTGAAGGACTTTGGCAGTGTAAGAGAAATAAGAAAAGTAGGGTCTGCGATGAGAAGGACTGAATTTAAGTATATGTTCCTACCTGGACATTTATATTCAGGACTCTAGTTTGGGAGTAGACAGATTTCTAGGAGCATCATTTTTGCTGGACAGCCAGGAATGGTTCTATTACCATCACTTACACGTGTACACACACACAACTTACAGGGTCCCACTCAGCCATTATCCTATTTTTTGTTGTCGGAAACACACGACTCTTCTCTATACACTTTCACTCAAGGACTGTTATGCCACATTTGCCTTGGTTTACGTGGTTCAATTAATTGCTATCAGTTAATTTTAAAGATCTGAAATTCACTAACACCCACCTGTACTGCAAAAGTCAGTGCAACCGAAATATTGTCATTGAATCCATTTCAGTTTCACTACACATAGTTTTGTGGGTTTTGGATAAATACTGTTTCCAACCCAGTAGTTTGAGACATGATGCTCAAAGATAAAGAATACCAGTAGTAATCAAGCCCCTATTCCCATTCCAGATAATAAGACATTTTTTCCGTGTTACAAGTGAACAAGAGGACATTGAAGTCTAAACTGGTAGAATTAAGTGGAAATTATCTTGCTAGTTTCCAAGGAAGTTATTAATTTTCCAAAAAGAGTATATATTTAAAGGGACGTTGGACCAGAGAGAGTGTATGTCGTGAGCAGCAAAAGTAATCTGTCAGAAATGAATAGACTTATGGTATTGTTAAATAAGGACAAGTGACATCAAAATTAGATTTTTTTCCTTTTTCTATCTTCTGTCATTACATAAAGAAATACAATATTTTCAATACCCCTATGTTTTTTTAATGACTAATATTTTCTCTATGGCTTCCATGTCCATTCAAAATGCTATTTTAATTTCTGTGTCTTGCCCAAATCTCTGTTTGCCTCCTAATTTTGTCAATGAAGTAAAGAAAGTGAATCCTTGCACATAAACACTTAATAGAATCAATATGTGGCACTCATCTTGGAGATTTGATATTTAGACCTACCAACATATAAAAGATAAACAAGTATAAGAAAGAGTGACAAATAAATTACAGGTTAAGCAAAAAAAGATTATTAAAAATTCACGTAACTATTGGTGACGTAACCTTTACTTACAAAGAAATGTGTCTATACAAATAAGTTTTTTAGCTTGGCATGATCACACACTGCTATGAAAATGATGTGATCCATAGCAGTTGCAACATTTTCTATTTTCTCTTCATTTTAATTTAAGGGATCTTTATAAGTTGAAGGTGTAAAGCTTCTAATAATGAGAAAAATATGGTCCTTTTTTTGTTTCTGATGAGTATTAGAATCTTGAGTTAGCCCTGTCAGCTTAACATTCAGATTTATCTCTGTGTCATATTAAGAGATGACACCAGTAGTTACTCTAGTTCTCAACCTAAGTGTCATATATAGGGATATTATTTCATGATTCTGGGAGGGCAGGTCCCTATGTGTATTGGTGATACTTTATAACAGTCATATCTTATCTGCCCAACATAACAGTAGCAATTTTCTGCCTCCTTTGAGAAGCAGATAAAAAACATAAAAACTGAAAAATTTTTAGACAGGAGACCAATAGATTAACTGCAGTGCATGTCTCCTGAACATCTCACTGCTATGTCAACTTTACTATTTAGAGATTCTGAATTTATGTTTGCTGAAATCCCTCTGATTTCATTCTGCTGTATTAAAAGTAATAATTCAGAGCACTTTATCTGTCAAAGATACCTTTTCTACATTATTCACAAATGATTTCTTATTTTATGGGTTTTTTTCTGAATTACACGTTCAGCATTGTGCATTGTGTTCCTTTATGGTAAGTCAGTTTCTACTCTAAGCTTCTTGTTAGCAATGCTCTAAGAAATAAAATAATCTGGCCTGGAATTACATTGCATTTTACTTTTCTGTTTCTTTTGCTGCAGGTAGATGCTGCACCATCTTATTTAGTGACTCCAGTAGTACAGCAGAAGGCTTTAGTCCTTCTCACCATTAATTGTTTGAGGGGGGTCCACCTTCTAAAACATAAGAAACTGATTTTTTTCTTGCAATTCTAGAGTCTGAAAGCATCAGTGTTACAGAGAAAACATGATGCAGTACCAAACTGTCATCAAGCTGAGAATGTCTTTGAAATCAGACATGTCCCTTTATTTGTTTGTTGATGCTATACATCTGCAAACTATCAGAGATACTTTCCCTGCTCGCTCCTGCAGGCAGGCCTATAATTTATATAATTGCAGTGTAGTAGGTCTGTCACCCTGTCTTCTGTGTATTCTTACTGCAGACAATTGGCCTCATCTGTTTTGTTCAGAAATTAGGGAAAAGTGAGTTAGGAAAAGTATGTTGCACTGCATGAATGAATGTGCCACGTAAAACAACTCCACCTGAGGACTATGGGCTTTCTTCTACCACATGGTGCACCACCAGCCTTCCCATCTGAGTGACTGTCTGGTGGTTCTACATTCATGATTTTCATTATCTCACATTCACTTATTTTTAGATTGGTAAGAGTTTGTTGAATAACTGTTTTGAGAGAAAATTCTTGTGTGGAATCACACATCAGCAATTACACATATCTTCAAGAAAAGAAGTTATTATCCTTACTTGCTGTTATTATTTTCCTTTTCTTTGAAAATTCCACCATGTATTTGTAAAGAAGAAATAATATCATAAAACTTGAATAAATATTTGCTTACTGTAACTTTAGAAAAATGCACAAAACCAGATTCCTGGGATGAAGTTTGTTTACATACATTAGTTTTTGAATTCTATGAACTAAATTATAAAATATAATGTGTATTATATATAATACAGCCATATAAATCTCTTGAGGAAGAAAACAGTAGACAATCTTTGACAATTCAGTCTGGTACATAGTGAGTTTGTCAGAAACTATTTTACTAGCTCTACCCAACATCCTGGATAAGATTGAGTCTTGTATAAATATATTCTGCTGATACACATCCTCCATCCAACAGTAGGAACTGTGGTGGCATCTGCCTGGACATGCCCTGAAAACCACTTCTGCCCATCGTTTCTTCGGACCTCAATAAGCAGTAACTCTGTGTCCTACCACTGGGTGGGACAGTCAGGCGTTTAATATAGTTTCTGATGGCTAAATAGCAACTGTGATATGGAGCAGAGAAGATTTTCATGTCATTCCTTCCCTTCGGTTTTATGTTGTAACATTTTCATTCATGATCTTTAATCGGGAATTATTTGGTTGCTGAAGTAATTACGCAAAGAAGGCAGGGTCTTATTCACCTCATTTATTCTTAAACGTTTTCTAAACTTGTTTTCTAAAACCTAGATAAAAACAAACTCTGGAATTTGAGATGTTAAAACATATTAGATGATACTGGTCTCTACACAAGTGTTGGACTGTTACAGTATTGTTTTTGGGAAAACAGAGCATGACTTCAGGATAGAAAAAGTGCAGCGTTTCTGTAACATTTGTTTGCTTGGAGTCATCACAGCTACTTGGAATATTTCTCTGCTCCTGGGATGGTAGATCTAGCAACCAGTGCACCTCTGGGAAGGAAACTGATATGCTTTATTCCATGGGCATCAGCCTCACTATTTTGGGCATCGCAGAAATTGCGTAAGTGCTGGTGAATGGGCACTGTAGGGCCACCCGATGGTACAAGCTCAGTCTTCGTGATCAGAGAACGTTGCTATCCTAACAGCTGAGCTTTTAGTGAAATACATTAATACCATTTTCCACTAAGTAAAAGGATATTAACTCTGACTCTAGAAATGCTTCTGAGACACAACTCCCGGGACCTTAAAAAAAATAGCGAGGTATAGTTTTATTTTTGCCTTATTTTGTACTGTCTTTAGGCATCAGTGACTGTCAGATGCAGAACACTAGATCTGACAGATTACTTGGTTCTGTCAAACATGGTCATTCTTGAAACATTAAATTATTATCCCCTTCAGAGTTTACATCGCTGACACACTTATGCAACATGCTTATTCATTGTGTCTGGCCATGCTACCACAGTGTCACAGAAGAAACTCTTGTCACAAGAGGAAACTCTTGACGCCGTAGAAGTTGAGATTAGTGATGACCAGATTGAGTGCCTGTGGGTAAGAGTCAGAGGGGCAATCAAGACTGACATCCTGGTTGGAGTATGTTACAGACCGCCCAATCAGGAGGAAGAGGTGGATCTATTGTTGTTTAAGCAAGTTGTGTCAAGATCGGCTGCCCTTGTTCTTTTAGGAGACTTTAATCTCCCGGATATCTGCTGGGAACTTAACACAACTGAGAGGAGGCAGTCCAGAAGGTCCTTGGAATGTATTGAGGATTGTTTTCTGTCGCAGCTGGTGAGTGAGCCTACCAGGGGTGAGGCTCTCCTTCACCTGCTGTTTCCAAATAGAGAAGGGCTGGTGGGTGATGTTGTGGTCGGAGGTTGTCTGGGATACAGTGACCATGAGATAATCGAGTTGTCCATAAACAATGAAACAAGGAAGGGCATGAACAGGATGTCCATGCTGGACTTTCGGCAGGCAGATTTTGGATTATTTAAGGAACTAGTCAGGGAAGTACCTTGGGAAATAGTCCTTAAAAACAAAGGGGTCCAGGAAGGCTGGAATTACTTCAAGAACGAAATCTTGAAAGCACAGGAGCAGGCTGTCCCGATGTGCTGTAAGACAAACCGTAGGGGCAGACAGCCGGTCTGGATAAGTAAGGAGCTTCTGAAGGAGCTAAGTGAGAAAAAGAGAGTGTATCGCCTTTGGAAAGAAGGGCTGGTGAGTCAGGTTATGTTCAAAGATATTGTTAAGTTGTGTAGGAGGAAAATTCGGGAGGCAAAAGCTCAGCTGGAACTCAAACTGGCCGCTTCTGTTAAAGATAAAAAAAAGTGTTTTTACAAATATATTAATGGCAGAAAGAAGGGCAGCAACAACCTCCACTCCTTATTGGATGTCAAGGGAAATACAGTAACTAAAGATGAGGAAAAGGCTGAAGTTCATAATGCCTTCTTTACCTCTGCTTTCAGCACTAAGACAGATTTTTCGCTGGACAACTGGCCTTCTGAAGTGGTGGATGGGGTCAGGATGGAATATAGCTCCCCTGTAATCCAGGAGGAAGAAGTTAGAGACCTGCTGAGCCACTTGGATCCTCATAAGTCTACAGGGCCAAATGGGATCTATCCTAGGGTGATGAAAGAGCTGACAGATGAGCTTGCTAAGCCGCTTTCCATCATTTGTCAACAGTCCTGGCTCACTGGAGAGGTCCCAGATGACTGGAAGTTGGCTAATGTGACGCCCATCCACAAGAAGGGCCATAGGGATGATCCAGGTAATTACAGACCTGTCAGTCTGACCTCGGTTCCAGGTAAAATTATGGAGCAGATAATCCTGGGTACAATCAAGCGGCACCTGCAGAATGACCGAGAGGTCAGGCCCAACCAGCATGGATTTAGGAGGGGCAGGTCCTGCCTGACCAACCTGATCTCCTTTTATGACCATGTGACTCGGCTGGTGGACGAGAGGAAGGCTGTGGATGTGGTATACCTGGACTTCAGCAAGATCTTTGACACCATTTCTCATAGTAGACTCCTGGAGAAGCTGACAGCCCGTGATTTGGACAGGAATGCTCTGTGTTGGGTTAGGAATTGGTTGGTTGGCTGAGCCCAGAGAGTGATAGTGAATGGTGTTTCATCCAGTTGGCAGTCAGTCAATAGTGATATCCGCCATGGGTCAGTGTTGGGCCCAGTCCTGTTTAGCATCTTTGTTTATGATCTGCATTAGGGAATTGAGTCCATCATTAGCAAGTTCACTGAAGATACCAAGCTGGGAGGAAGTGTCTATCTTCTGGAGGGTAGGAGGGCCCTACAGAGGGACCTTGACAGACTGGAGAGATGGACTGATTCCAATGGGATGAAGTTTAACAAGTCCAAGTGCTGGGTTCTACTCTTTGGACACAACAACCTCATGCAGAGCTATAGGCTGGGGGCAGAATGGCTGGAGAGTAGTCAAGTGGAAAGAGCCTTGGGAGTGCTGGTGGACAGGAAACTCAACATGAGCCAGTAGTGTTCCCAAGTGGCCAAGAAGGTCAATGGTACCCTGGCCTGCATCAGGAATGGTGTGGTCAACAGGACTAGAGAAGTTATCATCCCCTTATACTTGGTGCTGGTCAGGCCGCACCTTGAGTACTGTGTCCAGTTCTGGGCCCCTCGGTTTGGGAAAGATGTCAGGATGCTGGAGTGTGTCCAGAGGAGATCAACGAAGATGGTGAAGGGGCACAAGCCCTATGAAGAGCGACCGAGGGAGCTGGGGTTGTTTAGCCTGGAGAAGAGGAGGCTCAGGGGAGACTTTACTGCTCTCTGTAACTAGCTAAAAGGAGGTTTTAGGCAGGCAGGTGTTGGTCTCTTCTCTCAGGCGACCAGTGACAGAATAAGAAGACATGATCTCAGACTTCCTTAGGGGAGGCTTAGGCTTGATATTACGAAAACATTTTTCACTGAAATGGTGATTTGCCAATGGAATGAGCTGCCCAGGGAAGTGGTGGAGTCATCGTCCCTGGAAGTGTTTACAAACAGATTGGATGAGGCACTAAGTGCCATGGTTTAAATGACGAGTAGGTGTTGGTGTTGGGTTATAGGTTGAACTAGATGATCTCAGAGGTCTTTTCCAACCTTGCGATTCTGTGAATATTTGAGTCTGCTGTCGATTACACTATTTTAGTAATTCACAGGTGACAGACCTCTAGTTTGACTATACCATGATATATAACACTTGCCTACTACTTTTGCATCATGGCACTACATGAATGGTGGTCACTGCTTATACTGCTTGTGAAATTTCTTTGATCCAAACTCAATCGCTTAGTTAAAAAATTACAATGACTCATACTCCATTGTTAGATATAATGACGATACTTCAGCTGTTGAAGTGTGTTATATGGCCTACACTGGTATTATTAGCTTCACTCATGGATAGGTTTAAGTTTGCTACTTCTAGTTTCAGTAGAACTATGATGTTATAAGCAAGGGTAGACTCAAACGGTTTGAGGGTTTTCTTTGTAATATTTCCAAGAAGCAAGGGCAAAACCTATAAAACAGACTGTGCTTTAACATAAACTTTTCATTTTGACTTCAGGATACAAGACACATCCATTTGAGTGGATCAATACTGTTTTGTAGTAAAGAATTTTGCTTTGAGAAATTGGCTATTATTTATTCTGTGAAAATTCTGACAGTCTGGAAGGATATGGATAACACCATAACATAGAACTAGGAAGTTTAAGGCATAATTGTTGCATTCCATGGAAAGCTACAAGAAATGTCTTCATTAAACACAGCATCATGTAAGTAAAATACATTTCAAACTAGAAAGTTAAAATATGGAACAGATCATGGCATTTCTGCAATAGCTCGAAAGAAAACATTCCTTCCGATGGACTTGACAAAGTGAATTGCAGTGTTTATCTGCCTGGTCTTTTACCAAACTACAGGATTAATGAAGTGATACTGGCTGGTTATAGAAGAGGGAAGGTACGTTTGGAGGCAGAAATAAATAATCCTTAGGCTTTTAAGACTATCATATGAATTGAAAGTCATTTTCACTTAGCTTTAGGTGTTTACAACATAGACATATAACTATTTAGGCTTCTTCTCTTGGTAATTGTCTATCTATTTAGGCTAAGACTGATTGCATGGTGCAGGCAGAAATTTTCCCACACTGATCTTCAGGGGAACCTAGATAATTCCTCCAGAAGTAGATGTCTTTGCACTGCAAATGTGTAAAAGTTAAGGAAAATAAATCCTCTTCCACAGTTCAGAGTTCACCTGTTGTGATTTAGTTGATACACAAAACTTAGGCTGATGAAACATTTCACACAAAACTCTCTAACAGTGTTCAGCAGATCCAGTGTCTCCAAAATGTTCAGTTATTACTTTGTTGCTTTGGTTTTTTTTTGTTACAGTTTGTTTGGTTTGTTCTGGTTTTATTTTTTTCTTGGAAAGCCAGTAAATCCCCAACTGAAAAGCCATTCCTGATCACTTCAAAATGTATCCTCTTGATTATTATTGTCTTGTGATTACTTTATTTTGCTTGTTTTAATTTCATTTGAACATTTCAAATCAGAATGATGTACTTAAAATTTTCTCAGCGTGAAATATTTCAGAGCCAAATTAACTTGAAGGTTTTTTTCTGTTTATTAAGCACTGGAGAATGTTTATGTTTTCAGAGGGTGACAGTTAATTTGAACTATATGAATTACATATTAAAAGAAAAATTAATTGTTGTCACCCTCCATAGACAATGCACCAGAAAAATAATAATTTATATCAAATTCTGATCCCACAGGAAGCCATGGAAATTGTGCCATCAATGGACTACAACAGAACCAAGAGTTTATCCTGGGTATTATTAGGATTGGAACAATAGCTTTAAGCAAATCTCAGGAGTCTGAACGAGTTAGATCAGCATGTTTATGTTAATAGGGGTTTGTAAATAATATTGAAAACTCTTCTACAAGTATGAGCCAGCCCAGTAAACTTCCATTTTGTTATTTTGGCCTTGCCTACTGGGAATTGTTAAAAGTTAATCTGAAATTATCATCGCGTGAATGAAATTGTTTGTGCTTGCAGTGTTATACTCTGTAATATCATGGATGTCCAACGGATGCTTCGGAAACATCAGTTATAATTCCAATCATATTATAAAGCCAACAAATTCCAGAGGACCTAATGTATTGGTATAGCATGACATTTTATACCTAGTTATACCTGAAATCCCGCAGTATTTTTTCGGTCTATGTAAGCAACCTTGTTCACTCTGGTGGCACTACACGATCTTTGCAGGATTGAAGGTCTTTGGAATTTCTCTCCAAAACTCATATTTAATAATGGGGTGTATCCATTTTCTATGCTAAACTGCATACAGTGGATAAATGTAAGTCATTTCAGCTATAATACTTTTCTGAGAATCTGTGTTGCTCCATTGGCAAGTAACATACAAGATGTAGGGCTGGAAATAGGAAATCTCTACAAAACTGAATCTTCGAGTTCTTACCTCTTCAGCTTTTGACCAAAACCCTGAAAATTCTAAGAAGCCCTAGTGTTGCCAAGACCATAATAACATTTGAGAGAGGATTTTTCAGGCAGCAATCTGCTTCAGAAGTTTCTTTTCACTGGAGAAAATATAGTGGCTTGACTGATATATTAAATAAATTCTTGGATAAAATTCCTATGTTACTGCTGTCTGAACCACAAGTCTACTGTTATTTGTCTCTAAGTAAACTGTTGCATATTGAAAATTGATATTTAAAAAATTGAGTCTTAAAGAATCTCCTTGTCTTCACTCACCATCACTGGGGAACATGTCACTTGCATGAGAGTTATCACCGAAAAAAGTTTCTAGTCCTCTGGGTTGCAAAGACAGACTTGTAAATAAGTCCACTTCATATTCATCATGGGATTAAAGCTAAAATTATTTGGCATTTTTTAATGTTAAAATTAATTTTGTCTTCCAGCAGAGCAAGAATTGCTTCCCGTTATAAAAAGAAAATAAAAGTATGCATAAAGTAAGTAGACCTCCAGTTTGGAGAAAACAGTTCTGGGAGGTTCCTTGTGCATGTGTATTCTGTCCTTACCCACTGATGCAGGAATGAAAGGGCCTTTCCAAGCCCGTTCAACAGTACTCCAGAAGAAACTCTTTTTTTTCATAGAGGTTAAAATCAGCATTAAATTCCACTCAGTTATGAAGTGATGTGTTCAAAGTGAGAATACTTCTTCAAAGCCGTATCTTGCAACAGAGAAGAGCTGAGATGCTCTTCTGACAGGTTTCAGGATTTAAATCAGAAGAGCTGGATCTCCAGTTGTGGAACTGAGAAGTTTAAAACTTGGTCTTTGAAAACCAGTCATAATAGATTTAGAAAATGTGTACAGTTTATCAGTAGTAAATACAATTGTATAGTATATTTAAAATTGTACGTTAAGCAATATAAAATGCACTCCTGCTGAGAACAGTCAGCGGCTGCTCAAGGATAGAGGTATAAATTTTCAAAAGCAGAAATATTGTTACATTGCATAAGATTCCAGTGGGAAATACAAGAACAATACACAATGTAATATTGTGTTTGGGATGCTTTATGTCTCTGACAACTGAATAGTCCACAATTCATATGTTCCATATTCTGCCCTTAGCAATGCTAGTAAATATTTTTCTTACTGCCTTGGCTTTTGACCTGATTAAAACTGAATTACAATAATAATATTGTTCGGAACTACTTCCTAGGGGAACTGAGGGAGAAGCAGCCTCCTCAATTAACACCTGCCAGTATCACCAACGCTCTTGAGCCACAGCTGCAAGACTTCACATCTTCCCCCAGTGCCTTGTCTTCTCTTGAGTAACTGAGAGCATATTCACCTTTTTTAGAAAATGGATACAAACCGTGCAAGCCAGAAGCAAAAAAATGAAACAAAAATCTGAAACGAGTTCATCCCCAAGCCGAGGAATGCACGGATCTGTTACAGCTATAGGATATGTTCCCATGGTTATGATTGTTTTGGCAATTCACGTTTACTTGTAACAGCTACCTGAAAAACATGTAACAGCTTTAGTCTTGATCCTCTTCCGGGACACTCACAAAAAATGCTAAACTTCTATTTAGAGCTAATGTACCTTCTATGTGTTTCTGGGATGGTTCTGTCATGAGTCCTCACTCACAGCCCATTTGCTCCGGGCTCAAGTGGTATGGACAAGTATCTGATGGCATCGTAGTAGCTTAAAGGTACCCCCAGAGATAAGTATTAGCTAAATCCCTTCACATCAAAGATTTCTAACATAGCTATTGATTCTTTTGAATACCATAAGACCTGGTGAAAAACATTTAAACAATTTTTATCACGTGTTACCTGTATTCTCACCACTCAAAATTATTCTTTGGGATTTGGTTGGATGTCCAGATCTCTTTCCTATACTTGAGTTTTTCTCCAAATATATGAGGCTTAAGTGTTTGCTATTATTTGTCTTGCAACCAGCAACCATACTGTCTGGTGAAAAGTATTTAGTACCATGATGTCCAGCTGAGATTCTTTATATCTTTTAAGTGATGAGGCTTCTCAGGTGACCAAAATCCTCTCTGGGTCATTCAGCAGATGGTCCTGTTCCTTACATACCTTTCAACGTTCTTCATCTTAATTTAGAAATATATTGTATTTCCAGATAGCTCTAGTTAATTTGCAGCAATTTTAAATTGTCTGCTCATTACCTCACCCATGCTTACTATACCCCAGTAAAATTTCCTTGCCGTCTCCAAGGACATAAAACATAAAAGATAAGGCTAAAAATTGGTTGTGCAACAGGCAGGGAAATTTTTGGTGAAAACCAGAGAAATTTACCATTGAAACTAAATTAACATTTTTTTGGATAGGAAAATAGAATTAGTTGAAAATGAAAGAAAACCAAAAGGAGAAAAATATAAAAAAATATGTGAATCAATCAAACACAGTATCTTACAGCCAGAAGATGTAAAACTGTCTTTATTCACCTTTTTTCATGGAAAACTTTTAAAAATCTAATCCTGAAACAAAACAGAAATTGTTGGGAAATTTTAAAATCCTCAGAAGGCAGGAAAACTACTTCCTATCCAACTTTAATATAAAGATAAGAAAATTGACTCATAAAATCAAACTGGAATTTACAAGCTATATAAATTCTTCAAATTGACGTAATGGATTTTGATAATGCTGAATCATTATCATAATATGCCCATGAGTTTTTTTGCAGCAAAAAGGACCATAAATATTTAAAAAAACATGAATCAGATTTACCTATGTAAACTCCAGATGCCAGAATTATAACACCAAGAGGCAGGTGCAACAGGAAGTAGAGAAATGGAAAAGAATGTATGGAAAATATGGAGAAGAATAGACAGTTTTTTTAATAATATGCTATTACTGACACTTGTGCATCATGTTAAATGCTATGATTCTGTTTGTTCCAACTGATTTCATTCTTGCACATTAGCAGGACTTACTTTCCTGTTGATATTTTTCTTTGTAATTTCCCAATATGAAGAAAATTATTATTATTATTATTATTTCATTATATCACAAATTACTTCAGCTAAGGACTTTAATTACTACATGAACACCAGTTAATTAATAAATCTTTGAAACAACTTTGAGAGACAGCAATGAATTTTTTAATTTGCTAAACTTCAGTAGCAAGTGAGAAGCAGAATGAAGAACAAGACTGTCTGCATCAAGACTCCTAGTTGTCTTTGCAATTTACACAAATACATTTCCTCTGTTGCTACTACGAATACTAATTCTTTCCCTGTTCCTCCCATTTCATGACTTACCACTATTGTCCATGCGGTATTAAAATTTTTCGTGTTAGATACGAGTCTTTGCCTGAAAAGCCTCTAAAAGGCAGCAGTCCCCAACTGTATATGTAAGCACATTCCTGCAGGCTTCCTGAAACCCATTCCAGTGATCATTTCCTTCATTATAATTCATAACAAAATATTAGCAGACATACCAGGCCTGATTCTCCTAAAAAGAGCCCTTCCCACCACTTCAACAATGTAAAACTCTTTGAAAGAGATTGCAAAGATCATTTACATTCTGCATTTGCATTGCCAAAGCCCAGTTAGTATGATAAATGAGAGTAAGTCCAACTCAGTATGGAATAAAACCGCACTTTTAATTGGGCTCTGGTGAGATAACTGTTGGAAAACCTGCAGAGGTAACACTTCAAGTGACCATCGTGGAAACGGCAAGATTTCTAGGGTGGTGAGACACTGGCACAGGATGCCCAGGGAGGTTGTGGATGCCCCCTGCCTGGAGGTATTCAAAGCCAGGTTGGATGGGGCCTTGAGCAACCTGGTGTGGTGGGAGGTGGCCCTGCCCATGGCAGGGGTGTTGGAACTGGATGATCTTTAAGGTTCCTTCCAACCCAAACCATTCTATGATTCTTTCTTTATCTAGGTTATGCTTCATGCTTATTTAGCAACCTTATGGCAGTACAATCAATAACTTTTACACCTTTCATTCTTTGTCAATGCTAGCTGGAGTTTCCCTAAGAGTCTATGTGATTTCTGAGCTATTTTTTTTTTGTGCCAATACACCTCCCTGCTTCCTCTGAACTTTGCATATTGGAAGGCTGAAACTGTTTTGAGAGATGCTTCCTTTACTAGTGTACTGATAAATGCCCATAGAAGATTTGTAAAAAGTGTATGTGGGTACTTGCTCCCACATTTACAATTATGCTAATTAAAATAATAACACATTTCAGTCAATTTTCAACCCATTTTCCCTAAATCTGGGAGTCAAGAAATCTATGTAAAATGTAGGCATTTATAGAAACAAAATATATTTTAATAAAGTAATAATAATTAAAGAAGTACACTGGAAAAAATATTGAATCAACCCTTCACAGCCAGGTAGGCTTTGGAGCCAAGAAAGCTGTTACCCACAAACACTTTTGCTAGTGCAATGTAGTATAGTCCATAAACACGTATTTAAATCTTTTTTAGGCAAACAAACAATGCTTTAAAATATCTGGATTAAACTGATTGCTTAAAATTTTTGCAATTAAATTCAGGAGCCCTACTCTGGTTAGCAATTAATTTCCATCTGTTTTCCCATTAAAAAAAATATTCTTAAAACAAAACAAAATAATCAGGCTAAAACCATTTGAAATTAACTCCATTAGCAATCAACTCATCAGCCTCATTTTATATTCTTAGTGATGAGGAATAGGACAAATTTAGCTTCAGAGAATGAGACTTCAGCCCTATGAGAGCCACATTTGGCCTACCAAAGTGAAGACCTCAGAATTAAACCAACTGAAATGGTTAAGTACTTCATCCCATTCTGAGGTTCATATTCTGCCTTTTTTCAATGTCCAGATGATTTGGCAGCAGGCTTCCACTGTATGAATATGATCTGAAGCAAAGAGAAGGGGGAACAAATTTTGCTTTTTGCTTCATTTTGACCTTTCCACACTCCTATGGAGACAAACAAATCCACCACAAATCCAGGGCTGTGGGTATTTTGAAATCATTAATCTGCAGAGAGCCTGAAGACAATTCATTATTCCTACTGCTCTACTAGAACCACAGAAAATAAACAGAAATGTTGAGCTGATTTTTTTGTGGATATTTTTCCCTTGTTCCTCTGAAAGTTTTCTAGGAAAACACTGGCATTCAAACTGCCAACAGGTTGGCAGACAAGTATATAAAAAGGCACTTGGTCCCTGTGCATGTAGAGCCTGGAGGGATTCAACAGCATCATCACAGACCCCAGAGGTGCAAGCAAAACCATTAGGGAATTCAACAAAACAAAAAAGTATGTTTCATTTGTTTCTCTTCTGGACTCCCACTTAGGAATAAATAGCAGAAAAGCATAGATTTAGACCATTACTCTTTCAAAATTTTCTTGGAAATAGGCATCAGTGTATTCAGTAGTTAGCTTTTGCAAAACAGAAACATTGCTTGTCCGATCCTGTATATGTGGTTTGCAGAAACTAAACATCTCTTTCAGAGGAAAGCTAAGTTTTCCGGTTGGGTTGTCTGAGATTGAAAGGAGAATGGTTTGTCGAATCTGATACTAATTCACAATAATACTGTGTAATTAGAATTTAAAAAATCTTATCTTTCTAAAGGCTGTTGCACACAGAGGCTTTCAAATTTATCTTTGCAATTTTGAAGCATTGCTATCACCAACTGTCCACCTCATCTGAGTCTAATAAGCAAAAAATCACAGAATCATAGAATGGTTTAGGTTGAAGGAGACCTTTAAAGTTCCCCCTAGTTCAGCCCTCCTCCAGTGAGGACATTTTCAACCAGCTCAGGTTGCGCAGAGCCCCATCCAACCTTATCTTGAATGTTTCCAGGGATGGGGCTTCTACCACCAATCTGTTCCAGTGTTTCACCAACTTCATTGTAAAAAATGTCTTCCTTATATCTAGTTTGAATCTCCCTTCTTTTAATTTAAAACCATTACCCATTGTTCTATCACTACAGCCCTAATTAAGGTCTGTCCCGAACTTTCTTAAAAGTCCCCTTTAAGTATTGGAAAGATGCAATAAGGTTTCCCCAGAGCCTTCTGTTCTCCAGGCTGAACAACGTCAGCTCTCTCATCTTTTCCTCATAGGACAGGTGTTCCACACCTCTGACGATTTTTGTGGCCTTCTATTGACTCACTCCAATAGGTCCATGTCTTTCCTGTCCTCCAGAGCTGGACACAGTACTCCAAGTGGGATCTCATCAGAGCAGAGTAGAGGGGGATAATTACCTCCCTTAACCTGATGACCACACTTCTTTTGATACAGCCCAGGAGAGAGTTGGTTTTTCTGAAGCCAAATTATACTCAAAAGCAACACAATGAGAAGCATTCAGCAGCATTGAATGGGACTTTGAGGGGACTGAGATGGTTTTAGAAGTCCTAGGTTAGTCTCTTAATTGTAATAGACTTTTAGAGGTCTACCCGTTCAGGGTGCTGCTGGGCATGCTTAGGAGGATTTCTGTTCAGAACACATTTGTCACTGAACTTTATGACTGTCCTGTTTCAGATGCCTGTACAGAGGCTGACTGGAATGATGATTCAAATCTCAAATCTAGATTTCTCCTCAGTCCATTCCAAGCAGGATTATTAGGCAATTTCAATATGGACTTGATTTTCACATCAAATAAAGAATTCTGATTCACAGCATTTATCCATAAAATAAATACTTTATCTGATGTGTAGCTGCTGAAAGAAGCATAAATCATCAGTTACGATCAATGCTTTAGATACAAATTTGATGTTATTTGCAACTGTAAGCATGACGATACTATTTTGTAATACAGGGTTGTATGTTAAAATACATGACAGTGTATGCTCTAGATATTTTCTTTCAAAGACTCAGACCATAATCAAATAATGCCAACATTGTATACTGGGTCTGGCCATGGTAAAGTTAATTTTCCTCATAGAAGTCCAAATGGTGCTGTGTTTTTGATTTGCCTTTAAAACTGTTAATAACACACCTTCATTTTGGCTATTGCTGAGCAGTATTTGCATAGCAACAAGACTCTCTTTTTCCCATTCTGCCCCGGTCATAAGTAGGCTCAGCATGGAATGGGACAGCTGACAACAGCTGACTGAAGGGACATGCCATGCTGCATAACATGTTCAGCAATAAAACCTGAATGGAGAGGGCTTTGTGGAAAGTAGCCATTGCTTGGGTTCTGACTGAGCATCAATCTACTAGTGGGTGGTGGTGAGTGATTGCCTTTGCAGCATTTTGGTTTTGTTTGTTTATTTGTCTTTTTCCTTATCCAACTGTCTTTATCTCAACCCATGAGTTTTCTTGCTTTTGTTCCTCCTATTCTCTCCCCTGTCCTCTTAAGGGTGAGGAGTGAGCGAACAGCTGGGTGGTGTGAACCACCACACACCATCACATTATCAGAATCTCACACTGCTACAGACCAAACCAACTGATACCTGAAGGTAAACAACAGGAAATAAGTAATTGAAATACAATGATTGATCAAAATGTCAACCTAACTAGTCTAAAGGTGTGAATATATATGAGCAGGACCTAAAACATATAAAACCAAGTATCAAGTTAAAATAATGCCAAGACATATGAAGATTAATAATACAGATATACGAGTAATTAATTTGTGATAGAACAAAGAATTGGTGCATTTTAACAAGAAGCACTATGTTGATATACTGAAAGAAACACAAACACTGGCAACAATTAACTTTTACTCAATAAGCCTAGATGGCAGCAGATTGTAAATGTCCCATATTACTGAGGTTTATAAAATAATGCTGCAAGTTCTGCACTCATCCCTCTTCCCCATCCCATGCCCAAATATTTAATGCAATGGCTTGTTCAAAAAAAGCTACAGCAAATTTCACCTTTTATAGGAGGTGACTACCTTAGTTTGAACACCAGGTTTTTCATCCTAGTGTAGTCTTACAAAGTGGCAATGAGTGTCAATAAAATAGTTTCAAACTTGAGAATGGTCTGATCTCCTTGCAGTCCCTCAAGGCAATAAGGCTTATACTCCTTAAGTGAAACGATTGTTTTCTTGAGACTCTCCTTTCCTATTCAAGGTATGCAAAAACATTGCCACCTCTTAAATATTTGTAGCACGGTGCCTTTTTAAAAGCAACCAGCATGTCAAGAAAGTTCGCCCGGAAACTGCAGCAATGCCCTTTTTCTGTTAAGGAAGACAACTTGAAGGCAGGGCACTAGGTGCCCAGTACACTTCACAGGACTGAAAATGCAAGAAATTTCAAGCACAAGAAACTCATTGCAGGGATTTCTCTGTTCTGGATGTGAAAAGGATGAGGAGCTCTGATCTTTGTCCATGGTTTTACATGAGTGTTTGCATACAAGCCCGTGGAAACGCACAGACTTAGCTGACTGCTACCAGTTCATCAATGCTTAAAAGGACATTGTAAATTTGGTTATGTTTAATCAAAGGAATTTTAAAAGTTCATTTTGCTAAGAAAGAATATTTAAATAGCAAATCTTAAATTTCTGTTAAAGTATTTCTGGTGCCCTTTGGGTAGCCTAAGAGCTGCAGTCAGGCAAACAAGGTTTAAAATAATTCTGTTTCCAATTCTTTTTCATAGCTGCTTTCCTCTCCCGTATTGATTCCGTTGTTGACGTTAGACAGCTTGCACAGACCAAATAGTTGAGGATGGATGAAGTCAATCCCAACCCAAGACAGATAATAGCAGTCATTCCCTGGCTGGATATCCACTATCCAGTGCTCAACTACCTCTTAAAAGGGGAATTCCACTTCCAGACAGACTTATTTGTCCTAATGGGATATACCTTAATGCTTCTCTGGAAGAAAGGGCTGCGCTGGTCAGAGCTACACATGATCTTTACAGCACTGGCAGCAAAGACCTCCCTTATTTGGCTGATGCAGAAGCTCAGCCCTGTTTTTTCAGCACACAGAGTTACAGATGATACACCAACATAACAGCATCAATTCAAGCACTGAGTGATAGGAACACATTTGTTTCCACTGATTTTATGCAACAATTCAGCTTTCTGATGGCGATGTTTTACAAAAGTCTGATTGAAGTAACTATTCTTTATCTTTGCTCATTTTAATATCTTGATGAAGCATTCAGTGCCTTAGAATAATTTTCAGCAGATTTCTTGAAATTCTTTCATGTTCTGTGCTTTTTTTGCAGACCTGCTACTGTCCTGAAATGTTTCTAACTTTGCGATATGGATGAGCATTTTTGGTGTTGTTAAAATCTTTTGTTGAAGAAAAAGAAAATTCCGAAATTTCATCTTCATAATTTGTCACTATTTTTATATCATTTTACACAAGCAAATATCTTTCAAAATTAGGTGAGACATAAAGATCATTATATAGCATTTAAGATGCAAAATATACAATCTACACAAATCCATTTTCATTTTTGGTATGTAAGTAGTTTAGCATTTTGGGGAAAAAAGTGTTTCTGGAAAAGTTATAGTAAAATTTATATGCACAGCATCATGGATATTCCTGTGAAAAAGCTTGTGGTTTTGGTTTTAAGATCATAATTACATGAAAAATTAATGTGAAAAACTCATCTGACTCTGAGCTTTACTCTGTATCCACTGTTAAGAAAAGGATTACAAAGAAATATTTCTAAACATTTCAAGCATTTATGAGGCCCAGATTGTCTACAGTCTATAACCAAGAATGGATTAAGTGTTGCAATTTACCAATGATTAATCAGGAATGTGTCTGGTGGGCCTACCTTTCCTCCTTCTGGTTGTCATGTTACCTTTAAAGAGTAGCAGGCTACTCTTACATTTCAGTTAATCACATGGCATTTTGTAAAATTCGAACAAAATATTTCCTTTTTATACAAATGTACCCAAAATAAGATGTTTCACAACCTGACAGAGGTTTCATTATATTTGAATTTATTTTTCTAGTACTTCATGAAGTGCTTTTTCATCTGACAATTTAAAATGCACCCCACAGATAGAAATGTTGCAGACCATAATAATACACAGAGTGAACAGAGCCTTTAAACAGTGTTTTTGCCTGTAAAGGAAAAGAACAGCAACAGAGCATTATAAATCAAATTGTTGATCATGGAAATACTACAGTGAAGGGTAAAACTAACAAGAATAAAGAAATGGATGTGGCTGCTTCTATCCATCACCAGTCTTCATTTGCTTGAAAACCAAACAATAAACAATCTTTTCTTAGAGTAAGATGAAAGGCTGTTGCTTTGTGCATTTTATGAGCCAAATTAGCTATGCATGTACTCCTGTCCAAATCATGAAATCATTGCAAAATGCCATAAAGAAAAGAAAATTTACAGTATAAAAATATGGCGGGCATTAGTTAAAACTCAGGGTAAATTAATTGCAATCTGCTGCTTGTCTAGATTGGTTTCCTAGAGCCATGCCTTAGAAAAAAAAATTGATAAAGTGTACTTGAATTTTTATCTGCATAAACTTCTGTAATTACTCTTCCTACAAAAAAGGAAACGCAGATGATTGTGTACTATGCCAAAAGACAGAAAAATTATGCAGAACTGCACTTGGGATGTTTTTGAGGCCCAGAGTGAGTCTCATAGTCTCTGGGGATTTCAGACATTCCCCCTGCAAACCCAGAGATACTAATGCTCATCTATCCTGGAAATATCATAGTACTCAAATTCTGCATTTTTCTTCTTTGCCTGGATTTTATAAATACAATATGATATGATGTTTAGAGAGGACTAGAAGAAAAATTCTTTATCCTCAATGATGGCGTGCGCACTTTAAAACATACAAGTGACTAAAAATGTACAGCTGTTTGAAAAATGTCTTTTTAATTCAGCTCCCAAACAAAGAGAGAAAGTACAAACAGCTGATATGAAATGGGAATATTTCACCTTTTTTTAAAACTCTGGAAAACTTAATCTCAGATTAACATAAAATGTCTCATTCTTCTGAGAACACTTCATTCTTATTCAATTTATGCAATGAAGTCACCCTGTCCAAACATTATGCCACATCCCATCCCATCCACAAAGGACAGGCTAAGCCAAACTGAAAGAACTGGGAGTGTCCCCTCATACCGGTGGCAATTCTGACAGAGAAATATTTCATTAAAACATTTTGGAGAAGAGGTAAGGAAAGAGCTGCAAAACCAAATGAACTTCTTCAGGCCTGAAATAGGACAGTGGGTCTTTATTTGGTACTTAACAACACATTTATGATTTTGTTCTCCATCCATGGGAGCAGAGTTTGCTTTAAAAAAAAGGCAAAACAACATGAAAGTTGCCAAGTCTGAAATAACATCTGAAAAGTGGAGATTAACCTTCATGGGAAAAAGCCAGCTCTTCACAACTACACAGTCCCCAATACCAAATCATACTTTGAAACTCTGCTAGTTTTTTTTTTAAAAAGTCTTTAGAAGCATTAGCAGTTCTCCTGCCTTGTCTGCTGTCACTGTTAAACCCAGTAGGCAGAGAAGCACCACACAGGCACTTGCTCCACAGTGGGGTGGGGGAGACAATCAAGAAGGGGGAAAATTTGTGAATTTAGATAAAAACAGTTTAATATAACAGCGAAGGAAGAGATACTAGTAGTAGTAGTAGTAGTAGAAGTAATAATAATAATAATAATGACAAAAGGCTGTACAAAAGAAGTGATGCACAATCCAATTTCTCACCACCCACCGACCAACTGCTGCTGATCCTGTTCCTGACCAGCAATCCCCACCCCTGCCCAACTCCCCCCAATATTAAATAATAAGCATGACATCATATAGTATGGAATATTCCTTTGGCCAGTTTGGGTCCAGCTGTCCTGGCTATGCTCCCTCCCAGCATCTTGCGCACCTATTCAATGGCAGAGCATGGAAATTTCACTCACCATGCACCATCCCCACAGTGCCTGGGTTTTTATATTCGTGAAGACTTTGACCTGAATCAAGGGACAAGACTCGTCCCGTCCCCACATCACAGAGTCTGCTGCAGGGCTGGCAAGGCAAGTCGATTCGTGCTTTTGTTCTGTGTTTTATGTAAAAGCACCTGGATGGAGGAGCCCAAGTCGATTTGATTTCACATCTTCATCACATGTCATTACCAGTCACTTTTGTGCTGAATTTTCTTCGTTTTCTGCTGAGCACATTTCCAAGGCAACCTCACCAAAACTCTTAAATATAGATCCAATTCTGGGCATGAAACATATTTCTCCAGGTACTGTTCCATGAAATGGGTTGCGCTAAACAAAGTACTCAATGGCTCCAAGCAAAGGAGTTTTCATCCCTCATCTCAGCTCCATATTCCCCCATTCTCTTGACCTTCTTCTTGCCTGTTGCTGGCTCTGGTAACTTGTGCATATGCCTCTGTGAGCTGATTCAACTTAACAGTATGACAGAAAACTAACCATGTAGAGATTTCTATTGGGTGAATGAAATGAATCTTGGATCTTGTTGTATGCAATAGGAGTAAAACACCATCTACATCAGAAATTACTTTAGCAGAACATGGAAGACCATTCCCTAAGAGTCAAGCTGAGCAAAAAACAAGTTATGATTCTATTTTTTAGAACTTGTTCGTAAGTTTTAGACTGAAAGCAACTCCCTGTATTTTCTCTAAAATATTCAGTTCTTATTGTAAAGCACAAATAACATTTCAGAATAAAGGGACTTCTCTGGTCAATTCCTGCATGGAAGAATGCTCCCATCGCTAATTCTTGATGCTCACCTCCTAGATCCAAGAGATGCCTTTCATTTATTCCTATGGTTCAGTGTCTTTGGCATGTTTCCTGATATTCTGCTACATTCCTTTCTAAACTGCCTTATTAATATTTATTTTCTTGTCTTAACTAGTTTTAGTAGCACCTTGTGCATTATTTCCACATTTTATTGAAGTACTATTGATTACATCTTTCAGGTTAAAAATTAATATTAAATTAAATGATACTGACTGTTTTTAAAGCATCTCAATAACTTTTTAATCGTCTCTTATTATAAGAGTTTATTTTTAGGCTTTCATTCACTTTTTTCAAGTCTTACAAACTGTTGTAGTTGAGTTTACTCTTCATCAGATTGTAGTTTCTATTATCAATATAACTCTGGTGTTAAATCCCTCAAGTAGTTTTCGTTCTCATATAAAATGAATGTCCAGTTTCACAAAGCTCCTTCACAAACATAGTTAGATATACTTCTAATTTAATATATGTAAAACTAGATGTGTATATGTAGGTGTCTACCCTGGAGCTATGTATCTCGGGATTGCTACCATTACAATTAGTTGCAGTATGGTCATCGTTCTCATAAGAGACCCTGGGAACTCTGAGATCTTTCTTAAATGCACACCCAGCGTCTCACACAGTTTCTCACTGAGTGCTGTCTAGGGCCGTTTGAAATAGTTCATGATATTAATCCTGGCCTCCAGCCATCACTCCAGAGAATACAGCTCTTCTGTTAGACCTGTGTTATATGTGCCTGTCTCCTGCTTATACAAAGGATGCAGCACTGAATTCTTCTGTAACAACAAATTAATTACTCTAACGAGTCCCTTGGTTATCTGCTGGATAGACATCCCATTGATATGAATCTAGATATAGGTCACATATTGACACCTAAATTAGTGTCAGACTCACACTGAATCATCTGTGTGATGCTCATAGAATCACAGAATCATGTCATTGAAAAAGACCGTAGAGATCATCGAGTCCAACTGTACCTGTCCATTACTAAACCATATAACTAAGAAACTCAACTACCCACCTTTTAAACACCTCCAGGCAGCTGTTCCAGTGCCTGACCACCCTTTCGGTGAAGAAATTTTTCCTAATGTCTAGTCTGAACCTGCCCTGGCACAACTTGTAGCCATTTCTTCTTGTCCTATCACCTGTCGCTTGAGAGAAGAGACCAATACCCTCCTTGCTAGGAGCTCTTTCTAGGCAGTTGTAGACAGTGATGAGGTCTCCCCTCAGCTTCCTCTTCTCCAAGCTAAACAACCCCAGTTCCCTCAGCTGCTCCTCATAGGACTTGTTCTCCAGCCCCTTCACCAGCCTTGTCGCCCTTCTCTGGATGTGCTCCAACACCTCAATGTCCTTCTTGTAGCGAGGCGCCCAAAACTGAACATAGGACTCAGGTGCGGCCTCACCAGTGCCAAGTACAGGGGCACAATCACTTCCGTGGTTCAGCTGGCCTTGCTGCCCTTTTATGCTACCTTTCAAAGCTGTAGCATACGTTCAGATAATGGGAGGCTTATTTCTCTTCTGTATTTTAGTTTACATCTTGCACAACTTACATACATATCATCAGCCAGCTAAGTATCCTTGTAGTTTCATCTCAATTTTTTTGCTGGAGTGCTTCAGATGTTTTATAAAATGCTTAGTGATTACAAGGGGAATGAAAGGAGAATGATACTTTACCCCACTAGCACAGACCTCAGAGAAGTGAGATGCTTGGGTCCTAGCTCCTACTTAAGTGCTCCAGTGCAGACTTAACTGTTCTGAGACAGTGGAATAATATCAGCAAAAAAGCACTGAAACGGGAGTTTCATAATTTTGACCATTTGACCCTGTTCAAGGAAGAAGATACTTTTAAGAGTATCTTGTTAAATGACTTAAATTCATCCTGAATTTTTAAAATCTTGATTGATTATTATGAGCAACTGGGCCAGATAGGAGTGCATCCCTTTTTGGTGGTGCTTTTTATTTTCTATTTCAGTAAGGCAATATGCATCGAATTAATAAAATACATTTTGTTTTAAATTTTGCTGAAAAACTGAAGTATCAAATAATCAAACAGCTGTGATTATCCATACCTATACTCATTCTACAAGATATTATACTATTATTTCAGGTTAAAAATCGTAATTCTAAAAAAATCCATTGTCAGAGATGGGTATACCAAAATAACGGCATATATTCTAGCAAGAATGATTTTCACTGTGTTTTTTTTTACTCAGTATAAAAAATGAAACGTCCCAAAAATTACTCTGCACATCCAGTTTAAATCTGTATTTAAAGAGTCATAAAATATGATCTGATGATTTAACATTTTCTAATCTAAATATCTTTAGCTTATGTCAGTTATTGTTCGTCACAGAAGGGTTTTTCCTCTCCTTTTTGTTTTACTAGAGAATTACCTTGAAAACTTGAATGTACTTATCAAAACTGAGATTTCTTGAGTATGACCAGAGACACTTCTGTCTTGACAGCTACAAGCTGGTATGTGTTGCTGGGGCAATACACAATTAAGGATCTCTTTTGCAGATCGCACTTCTGCAGGCATTTCAGAAATTTTGTTTTGTCAATCCACAACTACAACACACCAATTTAATATCTACATGACTCTATTGTAAAATAGTCGAAAGTTTTATGCAGATCCCACCTGCATTTTATATGTCAGAGTGTGATTCTAATCCAGCATTATGTTGTGGTATCCCAAACATTTTTAGGGCTAATTCCCTTTGAATGAAAATCTATATATTAAGAAGAAGATCAAGAATAATGAAAGCACTGAGTGGGGAAAAGTATCCATCTCTTATAACATTCCCTTTTTTTTTTTCTTTTGCCTGCCTTTACTCTCCATGAAAGCAGCTGTTCAAATACCCAGTATACCACAATTCAGGGAGCTTTTGAAAAGCCTTTGTGCTAAGGTATAGCTGCTTGTTAAGAAAAATCCTATTTTTTTGTCACCAACTATGTAAGGCTGAGCTTAGTAAATCCATGCAATCCTACTGTAATACCAGTTAGTCTATGTATTTTTGACTAAAAATCAAATCCGTCCATGCTGATATGCTTCCTCTGTGCTATTCCAGAAGTGTTATAGTCATAATGAAGGAGGGGTATGATGCTGCTTTATCTTGACCTCAGTACAGGAACGATGCTGTTACAGGCTTCTGGACTAAGGAGGGGCCACCTCTAGTACTTTTGTCTTTACACGTCTGTAGAGACACACTCTGAAACAAACTAAAGCACTTTCCAAATCCCAGAAAGCTTCTAGTAGGGAGTCAGTAACAGAGCACAAAGTTGAATCCAGGACAAAGAAGTCCTAGTTTTGCTCAACATTGAGGCAAGGATTCTTGCTTTAATGGGATGTAAGTGCAAATTATGTAATGTGGGCTGGTTAATCCTTTTTCATTTACTCACAGAAATGTTGTTTTGAATGAATGTCTGAAGGTTATCTAGTTCTGTCTTTTACTTATAGTAGGACTAATACCAAGACTATATCAGGTTAAGAATGGCTTTGTTTTGTCTATTTTCTCTCACCTCAATTAAAAAAAATTAAAACAAAGCAGTAGAAAATTGTTAATTTTTTTTCATTTACATTTTTTGATTTGGGGACATTCTGACAAATTCTTTAATTAGAGAAAGGCCAAAACATATCTCAGATATCTCCAAGAAGTTCCTAATATTTCTGGGTTTTGATGATATCCAAAATCCAATCTGAGTTCTTGGTTGTAAGGTCATACGCAGAACATGGTCATTAGTGTTAACAGAGGAACAGATGGACAACACAGATTTTCTTATATCTACATTAGCTCAGTGATCAACAGTTTTAGTTAGTTATTTCAGCATTAAATCATCTAAATAATACTGTATTTTGAAATATTCTGTAACATATATGTTATACAATCTAGTAATATGTATCTAGTAGCAAAAAAATTATTGGGCATCAAAAGCACTAAGTGTAATATTGCAAAGCCGAATACAAATCTGTAAGTCATGAAAATCTTTTTCCAAAGTAATCGGGACTACATTACAATGCTACTCCTTCCTCCTTATACACTTATTAAGTTAATATTATAATTTTTAATTCTGTGTGGGGAAAAAAATTACATGCTTTTTACTCATTTCCACAACAGAAGGGCACTGTTGCCTTCTTTTTCTTATGTATGAATTGTTTTCCTATGCTGGTTGTGTATTTGCTGTAGCATTACTATCCTCAAAAAAAAGAGCATTTACTAAAATTGCTTCTGTAAACAGAAGAAGTGTTACAGCATCTCAGAGAATATGTTCTGAATATTTTTTTCCATTTCTACAGCTCTATGTCAAAAAGTTGCCACAAGAGCAAACATAATTTTATGGCAAATTTAACAGCAATACTGCATAGCATGAGTATCCCATAAAGATAAGATGTTTTAGGAGACCATTGTGAATGAAGATCATAAATACAATTTGGACTTTCCATAGTAGAATCACTTACTCAACAGTTGAGTTTTCTTGAACTAGTTCTAGTCCCAAAAGGAGTTGCTGAGATTCTCATGAGCTAGTATACCCTGCCAGGACAGGCACTCAGCTTATAGCATCCCACTGACTCATTTAGAATTTACTTGAATTGCCCTCCAGCATTTCTATTCACACAGTTTAATAAACCCCACTCTAAAGCCTCAATAAAGAGCTATGCATTGTCCATACCGCGAAACTGCATAATTAAAAGGTGTTTTGTGCTTTGTCTGCAGCCTGTGCAAGTGAAGATAGCAGAAACACTTCAGTTTTGAGTGAGATACTGAGGGAAATTCAGATGCCCTGGGACCTTAAATAGCATCTGCTTTAATGCCAAGTCCTGTGGCTGAGGCACACACATTGAGGATATGGTATGGATCCTGGGTAACTCTTTTCATGAAGGAGTTAATTTCCACCAGCAAAATGAAGAAAATAAACATTTAGCTTCAAGCTTTCCATGTAGCTTTTCACTATTTGAGGAATGCTCCACTGCAAAATCCTGAAGATTTTGTTGTCTCAGGATATTTGCTCTCATCTATTCCTAACCTTTCTCTTGGCAAACAGTAGGAGTAGCCTTATGGGACGAAACTCTCTTCTGTTAGAGTAAGGGCACTACATCAAAAGGTTGCTAGGGCATCAGCACATGATAATTTGGCCTTTTTGTCATTTCTGCTAAGCTTAATGAAAATGGCAACATTAACTCCCCTTACTTGAGGCATTTAACTTTGAGCCTAAAGTGGGAGCCTGTGTACTGTGGGGAACAGGGAGTGAGGGAGGTTCCTAACATTGCTATTCTCAATTGCTCTCTATAGGCTACCTTTACTACAAAGGGACTCCAGGATCCCAACAAAAGCGTCCAAGTCGCAGGTCTAAGATTATCACCTTGACTTGGCATATGCAGTTATTCTGCACTTCATAATGTCAGGCTGCATGCGACCTTGTGATCAAACTGCATTACACAAAGGTGCTCAGAGCCACAGCCATCAGTTGCACATAGCTCATGGAAAATTCTGCTGCCTTGGTAAAATATAATGATCTATAATTGTGTTTGTGGAGGACTGTAATTAGCGATAAACCAAAGCTGGGAAATCATGTAGGTGAATTACAGTTTGTAGAATTATAGGGCCTGCTCTTTCTGCCATTTAATTTTGTAGGAACAAGCCAGGAGCAGTTGCAGCTTCACTCCTTACACCCCACTTAACAGGGCAGAAATTGAATCTTACTCCATCTCCAGTTGGGAATTGTTGCTGCTCAGCAAGCACAAAACCTGGAGAGGTGGAGAACGTCATAACCCAAGAATAACTTAAAGCTAGGATGTTTCTGGGGCAAACGAGGCCTGAATTCACTTGGGTACAAGGGGGACTTAAAGGTGAGGATGCCATATTCTGAGCAAGTGCTAAGATATTACACAGGAAAAGCAGCATAATACTGAGGATTCAATTTTAAAAAGGTAACTGTTCCTGCTTCTGCTTTAAAACAAAAGAAGAGGTGCCGTCCCTGCAGAATGATTTAGAGATGAGAGTCTCAAGTGGAGGAAAGCACTTATCTACCACCCTGCATGCAGCATCTCAGCCTTGGGGAGAAATGGCATTTAATACATATCCTATTTTCAGTGTTTCCCCACAGGCTGACCTTAGATGGCTTCTCAGTCAGCACACTGTAGTATAGCTGCTCTGGGCTTCGAGAAATTCTGTTTTGGGGCACCGCTTTTCCTTCCCAGGATCTTTATGGGGACATTAAGCATAGAGGCAGGTATAGGGGATCCTGCTAAAACAGTGAAGCACCTGAATATTTGATTGCACCAGCACCTGAAAACGTTAAGGGTCCACACATTTTCCCGTCTTAGAGGGGAGAACACCACTGCAAAAATTAGGGCACTAAACACTATGAGATGCTCAGAAATCTTAATGACTAGGTGCTGCAGAAGAGCACCAAATCATGCTTGGTTGTAAGTCATTTGATTTGGCAGCATCTGAACTGGCCTATCCCTGAAGGTACTGCAGAGCAGTGGTTTTCTGTGTCAATGCTTAGCACCAGAGAAGTCAGATTAAAGACAAATTAGCATAGAATACTGTGGCATTTTACTTCTGCTAGATGTTATATTTTTAATTGTGAATTTTTACCAATATTATTTTTGATTTTTTTATTCATTATTTTTTTTTCACTGGGTTTAGTTGCAATTAACTGCCTTCTAAATATGGTTCTATGTCATAGCAGTGTTTCAGACTGAATGCAAAATTTTCCCTGTTCGGGAAAAATAGTATTGTATAACTGAGAATTACTCCACAGGCATAAGGCACAGAATCTTATTAACTTTTTCTTTGGAGATGAAGTGTCAGTCATTTAAATGCATAATTGGAGACATATCAGAGATCTATGGAAAACATTAATTCCTGTAATTAGAACCCTGGCCTTTTTTCAAGCTGTGAAATGCTTATATGAAGGAACATTATTATTATGAATATGTTGCTTGAATTGTAAGTTCTTATGGTGTAATCTCAGAGTTTGGTATGCATACATGAGGTGATAGTGATACAAGAACACATAAGACTATTGCTTGAATAATCATAGAATCATAGAAGTATCTGGGTTGGAAGAGACCTCCAAGATCATTAAGTCCAACCCTTAATCCAACACTATCATGATTACTAGATAATGGCACTAAGTGCCACATCCAGTCTTATTTCAAAAACCTCCAGGGATGGTGAATTCACCACCTCTCTGGGCAGGCCATTCCAATGCCTGATTACTTGCTCTGTGAAGAACTTTCTTCTGGTATCCAGCCTAAATCTTCCCTGGCAGAGTCTAAGATCATGCCTTCTTGTTCTGTTGCTGGTTGCCTGGGAGAAGAATCCGACCCCCACCTGTCTACAGCCTCCTTTCAGATAGTTGTAGAGAGCGATGAGGTCACCCCTGAGCCTCTTCTTCTCCAGGCTAAACAACCCCAGCTCCCTCAGCCTCTCTTCATAGGACTTGTGCCCAAGTCCCTTCACCAGTTTTGTTGCTCTTCTCTGGACCCACTCCAGCACCTCAATATCTTTCTTGAACTGAGAGGCCCAGAACTGAACACAATACTCAAGGTGTGGCCTCACCAATGCTGAGTACAGGGGAAGGATCACTTCCCTCGTCCTGCTGGCCACACTATTCTTGATACAGGCCAGGATGCCATTGGCCTTCTTGGCCACCTGGGCACACTGCTGGCTCATGTTTAGCCTCCTGTCAATCAGTACCCCCAGGTCCCTTTCCACCTGACTGCTCTCCAGCCACTCTGTCCCCAGCCTGTAGCGCTGCATGGGGTAGTTGTGGCCAAAGTGCAGGACCCGGCACTTGGCCTTGTTGAACTTCATCCCGTTGAACTCAGCCCATCTCTCCAGCCTATCAAGGTCCCTCTGCAGAGTTCTTCTGCCTTCCGGCAGGTCGACACTCCCTCCCAACTTGGTGTCATCCGCAAATTTACTTATGATGGACTCAATCCCCTCATCTAAATCATCGATGAAGATGTTAAACAGAACTGGACCCAACACTGATCCCTGAGGGACACCACTGGTGACCCACTGCCAGCTGGATGCAGCCCCTTTCACCAGCACTCTCTGGGACCAGCCATCCAGCCAGTTCTTAACCCAGCTGAGAGTGAACCTGTCCAAGCCGTGGGCTACCAGTTTATCCAGGAGTATGCCATGGGAGACAGTGTCAAAAGCTTTGCTCAAGTCCAGATAGACTACATCCACAGGCTTCCCTTCATCCACCAGGTGAGTTACCTGATCATAAAAGGAGATCAGGCTGGTCAGACAGGACCTGCCCCTCACAAAGCCATACTGGCTGGGTCGGATCCCATGTCCATCCTGAAGGTGCTGTGTAATTGCACTCAGGATGATCTGTTCCATAACCTTGCCAGGCACTGAGGTCAGGCTGACAGGCCTATAGTTGCCCGGGTCCTCCTTGCAGCCCTTTTTGTGGATTGGCATGACATTTGCCAACTTCCAATCATCTGGGACCTCCCCAGAGAGCCAGGACTGTTGGTAGATGATGGAGAGTGGCTCGGCAAGCTCTTCTGCCAACTCCCTCATCACCCTAGGATGGAATCCATCAGGTCCCATAGATTTGTGTGAATCCAGGTGGCTCAGTAATTCATAGACTGTTTCCTCCTGGAACACAGGGGAGCCATTTGGTTTCCTGTCTCTATCTGTGAGCTCTGGAGACCAGTTATCATGAGGGCCACCTCTCCTACTGCTGAAGACTAAGGCAAAGTAGGTGTTGAGTACCTCAGCTTCTCCTCATTCCTGGTAACTAAGTTCCCCCCCAAATCCAACAAAGAATGGAGGTTTTCCTTGCCCTTCCTTTTGTTATTAATTTATTTATAGAAGCGCTTTTTGTTATCCTTAACAGAAGTAGCCAAATTAATTTCAAATTGTGCTTTTGTTTCTCTGATTTTCCTTCTGCATGTTCTGACTGTAGTCCTATACTCTTCCTGAGTAGTCAGCCCTGCCTTCCACAGTTGGTAGGCTCTCTTTTTATCTCTCATTTCCTTCAGAATAAATAGATGATGAAAGTAGTGATTTACTTTTTGTAGTATTTTTGTCTCTCAGCAATCTCAATTATTTTCATCGTAGTGCTTTTATGTTTGAGTTATACATCAATTTACATTACTTGAAAGTGGTTATTGCTACAATCTTCCAGGTTATAAACTGTTCTTTTGAGCTACAAGCTAATTACAAGAGAGGCTGTCACTTCCTGTGTATTTGAAATGTTAGATGTCATCTAAATATTTTTAAATGGTATTAGGTTAAATTACTCCCTTACTGGAATATTAACGGGGCTGGACAACCTGAGAGACATCTTTCTGTTAGAATTTAATTTCAGATCTTGAGCCCTCATAAAGGAAAACACGTTCTTAATTTTTACATATTCTGCTCTAGATGAATGTACTTTAGCAGAAGTCCTTTCTAATCCTTACCATTCTGTGATTCAGTGATTAAATAAGGACACTGTTCTCAGAGTAAGTATCCAAATTAGACATTCAGCTAATTCCACCTAAAACAATACAAGTTGACAACAAGATCATAAATATTTGGGTAAATAAGAAAAAAAACACATTAAAATATAAAAGCCCCCTTTTTCTCCTTTCCTAATTTTACATCTGTTGCTTGATGATACAACATAATTTCATTGACTTCCTTTATATTGCACTACTTTGAACTGCTTTCTCTTGTGCTGTAAAACTTAACAGAATTACAGAATCACACAATCAGAGACTGACTGAAGTTATAAGACGTTAGAAGGTTGAAGATAGTGTCATTCAACACCCTACTCAGAGCAGGGTCGGCTACAGCAGGCTGCCCATGGCCATGTCAAGTTGAATTTTTAATATCTCCAAGGTTGGAGACTACACAGCCTCTCTGGGCAAGTTGTTTCATTGTTTGACAAGCCCAAGCATAAACATTTTCTTTTTAAGTTAAGATAGAATTTCTTGTATACCAATTTCTGCCCATTATCTTTTATCCTCTCACTGGACAACACTGAGAAGGGTCTGGCTCTGAATTCTTTATAATATCAGCTCCCATCAGGTATTTGTACACACAGATACAAGCCACCTGAGCCTTCTCTTCTCCAGGCTGAGCAATCCTGGCTCCCTCATGCTCTCTTTATATGTGCTCTCTGAACTCACTCCAGTATGTCTTAGTCTCTGGGGAGTCCAGCACTAGACCCAGCACTTTAGATTTGTATCAGCAGTGCCGATCAGAGTGGGAGGATCACCTCCATTGACCTGCTGGCAACATTTTGCATGATGCAACCTAGGAGGCTGGTCACCTTTATTGCCTCAAGGGCACATTACTGGCTCGTGGGCAGCTTGGTGTTGACTAAGACCTACAGGCAATTTCCTACAAAGTTTCTTTGCAACCGACTGGCTCCAGCCTTTCCTGGTGCCTGGGGTTATTCCTCCTTAGAGCTACGACTTCGCATAGCCCTTCCATAAACTTCATGAGTTTCTTATTGGCACATTTCTCCAGCCTGTTGAGGACTGAATGGCAGCACACTTATCTGGTTTATCAGCCACTTCTTCCAGTTTTGTATCATTTACAAATATGCTGAGAGCCCATTCCAATCATATAAGCAAGCCAGTCATCTCATCATAGAAGGCTGTCAGGTTGAACAGTCTTGATTTCCCTTTTATAAACCCATGCTGACTACCCCCAATCGCCTTATTGTCCTTAATATGTTTAGGAATTGTTTGTGATAAGAAATCTCAGTAATGGAACATTTTGTCAAAGGGAACTGTGGACTTGCCTCCCCTGGATATGACTGAATCTAGCTCTGAATCATAGCAGTGAGATGATAATGAAACTGAAGACTGAAACACATTATGTCACGGTTCAGACTGATGACCTGTCACAGATGTTCTTTCACATCAGGTGGGATGTACTTATGCAGTTCTCCTGGTGTGTGGACTGATCATAATCACTTCATCAATACTGCAGAGTACTTGATTCAAAAAACATAGCTGTGAATATGAAAACAAGTAAGTTGTATATTAGTGTAAAAAGCTGGAAAAAATGAGATTTGCTGTAAGAACTGAATAGCTAAGAGACTGAGAGACAGCAGCTGGAGTTTTTACTGATTAAGTCACCTTATGAATGGCCTTGGGAATAATTTTCAATATTTCCACCTTGGCTTAAAAATTGTGCCCTTGAAATTTCCTCATGAGAAAGTTAGATGACATTGTTAATCAGAAAAATGCCTAATACAGGAAAACCAAATGCTTTGAAAATGAAAGTATTAAGAACGGTGTGAAATATTGCTCTAGAACATCCAAATCATGAACAGCAGTATTAATAGATGTGATTTTTACTGCAGCAGGGCAACTCAGATGGAATTTGACAAGTAGCAGAGATCTAGATGTCTAAAATCTTGATGTGAAAGTGAGTGACTAGTCTTTGTGAAGACAGAGGAAATGCAGTTCTAGGTTATAGCAAAGTGCTCCCAACAGAAAAACGGAAGTGCTTATAACTGAGTCATTACAGGCTCAATTCAGTTGCCTAAACAAAAGCAGTCATTTACAGTGCACTGACATATCTGAGACATCTTCATGAGGATGCCACGTAAGATGTAAAATGACATATCTAAAATTATGTAAACATCTAAACAAGACATCTCGTATTGCAGTTGTCACAGATATTCAGGCAACCAAAATGTACCCTGGTATTTGTATGTGTTTAAGTTCATTGACTATAATAGTGACAAGACAACGGAGTCCAGCGGAAGAATGTGTGTCTTCAACTTGATTTTCCAGATGTATCAGTTTCTTTAGGTCTACAGCTTTTCTAGCAGTTCATTTTATTCCCAGGCCACAACTGTTTTACCTTTCTCAAAGTAAAACTTCCTTCTAAAAGCAGAGAAACAGTGTTTAATGTGTCCCATCAAAATATTTTTGACTGTACTTTAGTGAAACTACAGCTCTTCAGGGGCATTCTTTGTTCCATTAGGAAGTGAAAGCATTTAAAGGTCACGAACACTACTTGATGTTTCTTTTAATAAATGGAGATACACCAAAATGAACTGACATATAGTTTATTTTGTGCTTCATGAGCTGGTTACAACTACAGTGAAAGCTTCACTCAGACATTTTCAAGAGCATGGGAAAGAGAATACAAATCCCTAAGTTTTCCCAAGACTTCGCTTTCCAAAACCACTACTGTCTACTATACACACTGATTCTCCACCACAGCAGACATAGGCCATTTATTTGCACACCAAGATGAAGACTGTTCTTATCAGGATATCCGTCTTTCCTTTTGTCGAGTCTTCTTACAACTGAAATATGAAACTCAATAAATTTATATTGTGTTTCTAATATTTCTTGCATGGAGATCAAAAAAAGAAGAACATCCACAGGATAGCCAGCTTTTCACTTAGATGTATATTCATGTTTGGAACTCCCAGTCAGCCTTATTTAGAGGTGTTCCAGAGGAAGATCAACCTGTATTGGCTATTCTTGGTGAGAACAAGAAAGAGAACAGAAGAGAGGCTGAAGATAGAGATGGGAAGAGAGAAAGGAAAGTCTAGCTATTACTACAGAAAATCCTCTGAACGTTCAAAACCACCTTTGATGACTCCCACAACTAATTCCTGCAGCTGATAGCACTCATGGATTTGACTTCATGACAAAACCCCAATCAAAAAATACTCAAAGAAACTCCACCACACCCATCACACTTCAATAGGCAAAAGTGAATGGCAACAAAAAAGGTTTTCCCCAAGAATGAAAAGGGCTCCCTTGTGCAGTTGTTTTTCTGAGAAAGTCCAGATGTTATCACATTTTAATTCAACATTATTTTGCTGGAGCAGAGAACAGTGAATGTAGCAAATTAAATAAATAAAATCAAACTACTTTCTAATCACCTTCCTACAATCTCAATAGGAAATTCACAGTTAGATTAGGGTGTTTCAAGCAATTACATTAAAGATTTCCCAATTCAAAAGAGAATCCAGCTGGCACTTGAAAAGCAAAATTGCCTTTGCAGTGCAAAATGAAACACGTTTCTGGTTTTTTTTTGCCTTTTTTTTTATTTTAAGAAGAAAGGAGTAGGAAAGGAAGTCTTTGCTCCTACATCAGTACTTCCCAGTGCAGGTTTCAACCCATGGCACATGGCAAAGTAGTAACTGTGTGAATGCAGAACTCATTTTTTCATATTGATATTGTTCCATAGTCGTTATATTAAAACATAGTGGTTAATAGTTTATAAATTATAATTAAAGTTGTATCTGTAGTCTGACAAGCCAATATCAGCTCTTTATTACAGTTAAATTAAGAATTAATGTCATTCCTTCACTGTGCAAACTCCTCTAAGCATATAATTTGCAACATTTGTATTTTTCATTGAAATAAATGGCAATTCATATAACTTATACCACACAGGGAATGATTTTTTAATATGTTAAGCTTTGCTTGCCTCACTATTTAATCATCCTGACGAAACTGCACTCGTCAGGAGAGTAGAATTTAAGGTACTGCTGTGACCCCAGCAAGAGCACAGTCACGGTGCAGAATCATCCTCCAGCTGGCATTAACAGCATCAGCCAATTCACTTTGCTGAGAAGGACAAACCATGATGTAGGCAAGAGACACAGTCGTTCCCTCTGTGCCATTCAACGTACACGCTCTGCCAGGCTGTCAGGAGGGGTTCAGGGGCAGGTGGGGTAAACACCACACTGGGGATGCTTTTGCAGGACCAATTTTTCTCTTCGGTGCTGCCTCCCTCCTGCCTCCCATTGACAGACATGACCTGCATATTCAAGCATTAGGGTAAAGAGAAATGCAGAGGAAACATGACATGGAGAGACATGAGTGACATGTCTAGTGTGTTCCTTTACTGATAAGCCTCTTTTCAGCTGGTATGTTTTCTGGTAAGGTTACACCTGAAAGGGTGAATACTAATCTAGATTTTTTTAAAAAAAATTATTTTGGGGGGTGAGTTGTCATTCCTACAAGTTTTCTTCCCAATCTGTTTTTGTCCAACCATCCAACTCCTGAGATATTAAAGATACTTGACTACTTCTTTAACATGGCTGTTTAACTGAGGTGAGACTAAACCACAGTCTCCTCCCATAGTGTTTACCATCCACTCAAAGCATTTAGATATTCTTTTAGGACATCAGAGGAAAGTATTAAACGTCTCTGTCTAGTAACTTTTAAACAGAATACCATTATTGGCTGACATACAGAGACAAAATACTTTATTCTGTTGTGCTAAATGGCTTAATATTTTCTAACAGGTAGCTGGGGAAATCAGAACCCAAACTTTGTCCAAAGATCTTTTCACAATACTGTGACCAAGAACTAGAGGAAGAATTCATTTTCCTAACCATAGATACCTAGTGCCATTTGAGGTATTCTAGCAATGTGGAAAAACCTCAACAAAGGACTGGCAGATTCATGCAGAACCTACTAGAAATCCACAATTTACTGGTACAGCTACTGGAGACCAGGCAAAATAAGGCATTCCACAAACAATGGCATCAACCACTCATCATTAGGCGAACCTATCCCACCCATTGTATACTCCTTTGAGTATTGGAAGCATTCACATGGGGTTTGCAGCTGTGAAACATGACTGATACTCCACATCTCACTGGAGATGGGTAGATGCTTATACGTGAGTAACCAATTTTAAACTCCAAATCTCTGTTGACTTTAATAGGAGCTTGGACAATTTCTGCATAAGAAAACATTTACAGGCTTCTTAATTGAGGTATTTTCACTGCAGCCTGAACCCCATCCTCAATGTCTTATACTGCTCTAAGGAAACAGTAGCATTTCTAGCGGTCTTACCTTGTGTAATTGAGCTTTTCAACTTCAGTCTGTACATGCTTGTGTCCTGCCTACTGGACTGTCCTCACTATCTTCTTCATTCACTTTAATGCCCTTCCAGTTACAAAACAGATTCTTTCCTATCTGGTATTTATCTGTATAACCACATCTTCTATCATAAGATCAATGCTAGGCAGTCCAGCTTTTAGTTGTTTATCTTCTTTGTAGTACTAATATAATTGTTTCTGGCACAACTTTTATCTGTTCATCTTTCTTTATTCAACTCAATGTTTGCAAATGTGTGTGCTTTCAGGCTGCTAGTTTGTCATTTGCTGCAGCTCAACTTCTGCCTCTAGGCTTAATTCTTTGAATTAAGGGCACTGCTTCAGTTCCCCAGTCAACACTGTGAATGCTGCTATCATTTGCAAGGCCAGCCAAATAATATAATCCATTGCTGGTATTACCTTCTCTCATTTCCAATCTCACCTTCCTACCCCAAAAATGCTGTTCTAGGTCTGGAGCTGCACATTGCTGGCTCTGAGCTCTTTTTTACTTTGGGTTATTTTTCTTAAATTTCATGTTGTCTGTCATGCCGACAGTGTCAGATCCTTGCCCATACCTCATCAGCTTCAGTCTGAAGTGAGGACTGGGGTTGTCGTAATTTTCTTGGCAAATTCTTATGATTCTGAAGGGTTGATTCTATTTCCTACTCTGAGTCTGCACTTCTTCCTCTTCTGTTGGCATTATTTAACAACACTGTCCTGACGACTGACAGCTGTTAAAAATAATTGCTGAAAATCCACAGCCGGAAGAGTAACTATCCTTAGACTTTTGGCTTTCATGGCGCAACACACCAGTTGCAGATTCAGAGTGGCACATGAGTAAATCTTCTCCATATTTCACAAATGTCAAAGCTAGCAGAGGTTTTACACTCACCAGTCTTTCTCTCAGGGTGTTGTTTTCATCACCATAAAACTGACTCCCTACTATTTCTTATTGAGCAATTTTAGAAAGGCATTTCACTGCAGGAGTGTGACTCATTTCTGTCTAAAATAATTTGTACTGAGCATATCTCAAGTTATTATTTAGCAAAAATTTCCAAGCTGATTCCACAAAGTGCAGATGGAACTGCTTAAAAGCTTTACTGTGGCAGGGTTGCACAACCTGTGAAATAAAGCACAGGTATCATCCAGTTTACACTTCTTTAGAGCTGGTACAGTTGTGAGAGTTGAACTTCACCTACCAGTGATTATGCCTCGGTCAATAGCAGAGCTCAACTATCTAACCATCTGACAACGATGTTCTGATTAGCCTCCACAAAAACGTTTACCACTCTCCCATGGCTACACAGCAAACTCCTAATTTTGATCCTCTGATGAGGATGTAGTAGATGTGCCATTCACTTGCATCCCCCATTTGATACGCAAGCCCTGGTCCCTAAACTGTCATCTGTTTGCAAAAAGCATCTCTATGTTGAGGCATCGTGTTGCCAGTTTGTGCAGTGAGTACAGCAGGGAATAATTTGCCACAAAGATGATCCACAGTGAAATCTCATTAAAATATGTTTCTCATATTTATCACGCAATATAGTGACAGAGATTAAAAATCACATTTTAAAGTGCTTTGAATATTTTTTTCAGTGTATGGCATGTGGTGCAGATGCAAGATAATTGTATGAGTGTTAATGAAGCAATTCGTCATTAGCAATATCAGTTCCTTTCCTTCTTCCTCGTTATTTACAGAACGTTTGACAGTTTTGTAGAGTTTAAACCGAAATGAACCAGAAAAATCAATAAGCAGTTTTAAAACACTGAGTGTAGTAAAGATAATTTTCTAGTACCTGATGGTATCTACTACTCTAGATGGACATGAGCGTGAGATCACCTAACGCTTCACTGAATCAATGATACTTTATGGGAACAATAGTTAAGCACCTCTTTACTTCAAATGATGGTCTCTTAGTTCAGCTTACTTAACTTTTCCTAGTTCAGTTAGCACCCCTGGAACAAGTTATACCAGGAATAAAATAAAAAGACAAACATTTGGAGAAATAATATCTTTTTCTCTGACTGAACTCAGTAATTTATTTTTTATTTACTGTGGTTATAATCTTTCCTGGTTTCTTTTCTTGTGAGCAAGATTTATGCCCTAGCAAGATATGTCTGCTTTTTGCCTGCTTTTGGTTTGCTTGTCTGGTTTTCAACTGTCATGAGAGTCTTCTTAAATTAGCCTTTTGCTTGGTATTAACAGTTCTATTACTGTGCAAAGTATCAGCCATAGAGCCTACATGAAGTGGTACAATCAATTTCCTAATATGTCATAAATCACCATACTTAGTAAACAGCATAGAAATAAGGAAACCTCTATGCTATTAAAACAATACATGTATTCAAATATTTTAATATAACTTACACAGTCAGTACTTGAAAAAAAAATCACAAAACCCACTTTATAAAAACCTTCTATTGAAAACAGCAAGATGCAGCCATCGCTGGCTCTTCTGCCACTGGCATCTCTTGGAAGGATGATGGCTGTCCAGGCCTCCAGATAAATCCAAGTTATCTGCATCATTCTAATCTGAGATTCAGAAAGTGCAGCACTTACTTTATAATATCCCCACAATATGATTCCTATTACTTTCCAACAGTTTATGCTTTTCCCATTTTCTTCTAGGAGGCAGCTTTCCCAATCAACTTTATATTCACAGGAAGTTGTACAGCTGCAGTGTTTTCTAATAGTTTCTTAACAAGAAATGCGGTCGTAATAAAGACAAATTATCCAGCCCTTGCCCAACAGCTTTCTTTTTCTCCCATTCATCTTTACCTCAGGACTTCAGGTTTTGCTTGTCCAGACGTGGACTCTGTTTCTAGCTGAGATACAGGACATGTGAACAAGCTTCCTTAAGGGTGGTGTCTAATTGAAAGATTTAAAAGACTCCTGTCTTTCTCCGAGACTTTTTAGAATTCAGTTCTTAAGAAAAATTACTCTCTGCTTCCTGTGTCAAAACAATCTCTTAGAGCTTCAGACATCTGGAGGAAGTACTGCTTTGCACCTACTGCTTTATGAATGGTTTCAAAGAACAATTTATTTGAATGTTGGAAAAAATCAACTACAGTCCTATTCAGGATTCAAGTTTGATTTCGGTCCTCAACAGTAGAATTAAAACATGCCTTTCTGCCCTGAGGTGAACCATATAGACCCCTAAATGTGCATATATACAAGACCACTTCTGAATTTTTCCAAGTACATTTGTATAACTGGTGACTTTAGAGCATATGCATATGCAGTTCTTTGCTCCAGTCTTAGTAATATTCAGTACTAAACAACCTACGAAACAAAAATGGTTTCTTATTTCTTCAAAACCTGAAATGCGTATGGCTAATTCGGAACGGGATATTTTCTTTAAAATGTTTTTTTTTATCAATTGCCTTATAAATAACTGTATCTAGATGATACTCAAACTACATATTCCTCAACATCAACGAAAAAGAAGTACAACATACTACATAGTTGTTAAATAAACAATTTTCAGTGGTAATATTTACTTCAAATCATTTGTAGTATGCTTGAAAAAGACGTGCTGAGTTGTTATGCTTGGGTTACAGAATGCACCATATCATATAATCACAATTTTAAATTTATTGTTGAATTTCACCTACAAGTATCTTTAATGTCTCCTTAGTGTTCCAGAACTACTATGGTGGTGATCTTTAGCATCTGGATTTTTAGCCAACTATTAGTTGTTGCTGGTTTATTCTTATCTGATTTTATATATCTGTTCACCTTCCTCTCACCTTTCAGCATGTCCCTTGGAGGTATTAATAAACAGTCACAAGGGACTCATTGTCCTGGAGGTTAAAGATATATGGTGTGTAACTACTCACTGTGTAAGAGACTGTTTTCTTTAATGAACTCACATAATTCATAGACCAACAAGAAAAAAATTGCTGCTTGTAGTGGATTGACTTTTGGATTTTTCAGATATTCCTTTACAGGTCTTCCTTAACAGCGGAGGTCAGGATCCACTGAAGTATTCCATATCTTCCTTTAACGTAACACAGCATATAAATAAGGTGTAGATAAGAGAGTACGGTCTCTTCTTCTTCCAGGAGGCTGGAGAGCAGGAGCTCCATTGCTTTTGTTCCTGTCTGGAGCTGAGGCCTGCAGCAGCTGCTGTTGTCAGCCCACGCGTTAGGGGAGAGTCCTGGGTTAGATTTACCTGTTCTGCTTTCCTCAAGGGAAGTGGTGAGACTTCATTAGTTCTTTACTTTGTTAGTTACTGGATGTTATAGTTGTATACCAGGTGTTATATAGTTCCTTTTTGTCCTTTTTCCCATTTTCCATTTCCCCTTTTCCCTTTCTTGGGAGTTTTACATAATATCCTTGAGGTGTAGTTCTTTGTATTTAGGAAAATATAGAAATGTATATATAGTGTGTGATTTTGTTTTTTCAAGTCAGCTTGAACAACAGTCCTCCCTGGACACTCGCTAACTTCAAACATACTTGTTTATTTAGTCAGCAGTGATCTTTCGTTAAAAGTGTAACATGTGTTGCCATGTTTTCTATAATTTTATTCCAAACCATCTCAAGAAATAGTAAAGGAAACAAATTAGGGGCACGAATAAGACTTTAGGAATATTGATACCACCTTTCATACTGAAATACACCATAAGTACCTGTATATTGTGCAAAATAAGGTTTACTTGCTAACACTAGGAGTCCTTAAAGTAACAACTCTTCAAAAAACATGGACCCAGCACGACAATGCAAGAAATATCAGTCGTTACAATTACAGCCCATTTCATATGCAGAGATGTCAAGTAGAAGGTGGGTTTTTTTCTGCTTACTGCAGTGGTGGATGATTAACTCTCACTGAATTACTTCTTGCAGCATATGGGTTTAGTTTCCAAAAATTAAAAAAAAAAAAAATCTGATACCGGATTCAATACTGAATTTTCTTACCTATTGCTGCTACTAGGTAAACACTGAAGAAAAATGGATAAATTCTCTCATCCACCTCACATAGCCCACAAAAGTCCTGAAATAGGGGATCCCTGTAGCTTTTATTGGTGTAATTTACCCTCTTCTTTGTTTACTCCATTTTACTCTTTCTTTAGAGTTGTCTACGACATTATCTGGTCTGAAACAGCCTCCCAGCCCTGAACAACTTGCACCTAGGCATTCTCTAATCTTTTTTCCTCAATTCATTAGCAATTGTTTTGAATTTCAGCAGCTGGCACAGATTTGTTGTAAGCTTGCTCTCAGACAGTGCAAGTAGATTGTAAAAAAAATAACTTTGCAAAAGTGGTCACTTCAAAGGACTAAGATTTTTAGCTGTAATTGTTAGTGACAATGCTATGCCTACTGCTATCTGAGAAGCAGAAGAAAGCTTGAGTCCATCTTGAGAATATAATTTTATGAGACTGTCATAATGCCTCCTCTTTCTCCACAAATAATATATATTATATGAGAAGGAACTGAGCAATTCTAGATGTTCTGAAATCTGAGAGAAAATCCTATAAGATATGACTGATTCTTTATTTGCTTACCTTTCATGCGTAAATGGTTTTAAATTATCCATTTTGGCATTACGTTTATTTACTGTTAACTGTTATTTATGATAATTTACTTTTGGCTGATTAAAAAGCTGGGTTTTTCAAGTGCTTGCTTGGAGATACTGAATTTTAATCAGCAAGTAATATTTCTAGCAATAGTTTTTGATTTTTCAATGCAAAATAAATTTCACTGCTGTTATGGCGGCGTTTTCAATACTCCCTTTCGCTTGGTGCTAAACAGCTATTTTACTGAAGAAGAGAAATCACACGTTGCTTCAGATCACAGTAACTTCTTCACAGCACGGTTCGTATATGCTAAAATCTCCTTTAAGAATACACACCTGAGATACTGAAGTTCCTTCTGCAACACTTTGTACAGTTAGGTGCACAACTGGGAAAGGCTTCAGTGTCTTGTTCGGAGGACTGGGAATCCCAACCAGCTCCCCAAAATTGGAAACGTGAGAGATGGTAGAAAAGGGACAAATTTAGCTGAGAATTTACTTTGAACATGATTAGGGAGGAATAATATGCACTAAAGTCCAAGTTCTGCATTTACTACATCAAATTGTTGAGCAGAGCTTAATACTCAGTTTCTATCTCCCCAAAACGGAATTTCTTATCATGTCTTTTTCTATATCCTAGTCTAATGGCGCGTTCTCTTTTTGTGCATCTCCTAGAGAGATAACAGTGTTGAGGTCTGCATGGACTGTAGAAGTCCTGTCCCGTGTCTCTCCACCTGGCTTCCTCTTTTGGAGAATCATGCATAGCATGTAAACGTACAAAATTCAGACACTTGACATGAAACCTGACATCTTGAGTATCAGCAGACTAGTGGAGCTGCTGACATAACGACGGGTTACTTGTAAGTTGTTATATATGTCAGCCAAGTGTTAGGGACTGGATATAGCCTCCCTAAAAAGAGGTACTGCTCAAGTCATCCACTTTCACCAGAAACTAAACACCACAGTCACTGGAGTGACATGCTAAAAGCATAGCTGTATTTTCCAGATGTAAGGAGGTTTTAGCAAACAAGTACCCAGATTTTTGCAGCTATGTCACCAATATTCTCCAGTGGTTGAGACCACCAGATGATTTCTAAAACTGTGGCTGCTTAGGAAATTCACAATACTCGATTCAATCAGAGTTTCCACTGAACTGTGATTCTCTATTCTTTTTTTGTTTTGTAAGCATGAACAAATATTAGAAGGTCTGGATCTTTTCATTTATGAAGCTTACAGTCCCAATAAATAAGTTCATTATTATTTTACATGTCCCTTCATTTGTGAAAAAAGTTCAGGCTGAAGTAATGATAAGCAGCATTACTGCAGTGCACTTTGAACACTAGTTGTAAGAAGCAGTAAAATCTGCTTTTTGTGGTGGTATTTGAAAACAGCTCTCCTGGAGCTGAACTGTTACACTCCCTTTGGATCTCAAATTTACAGGACAATGTACTCTGTATATTAAACTTTGTTTTATGAGTTTTTAAGGAAACAAAAAAAAAAACCCATGACAAACAAAGGGTCCATGCCCTTTGTACAGACTAGTTAAATGCTTAATTCATGAGGTTTCTAACTCATAAGTTCTCTAATTCATAACTTGCCAATATCAACTTGTGACTTGTGCACCAAAAAGCAAAATAGTTACCTGGCCAATGGCAAAAATGTTCATCCTTCCTCCTCCATCACACTGCTAGCATTCCATGCATCACAACAAGAAGCATGAAAGCCTCATCAGTCCAGCTGCTGTTTGATCTACTTCAAAAACTTTTTGGGTATGCTGACATATTTATACCTTTCCAGCTTGGAAATTTGGTCCATATCATTTCTATCAGTTAGCAGATTCTGAAGAAACTGCCAGAAAAACAATATGCAAGGATTATGAGTTCAGGAGAACAAGTTGTGGGTGATAGTGGCTGCATGGTGAATTTTAGCCTATTCTGGCCACCGTGTCCTGCCTATGCATTGTCCTTGCTTTGACCTAATGGCATTGCTTCCAGCATAAAAGACGGCAAGAGCTGTATGTTAGCCAAAATCTGAGCAGGAGTTAACAGTCACACCTAAATAATTTTCTCGTTACAGGTAAAGACCTTTGGCAGTTAAGGAACTTATTTTGTTAAAAATACTTTAATTTAAAATTCAGGTGTCTAGATTACTGCCTTTTTTTTCCATAACCTCTTGATTCCCAAGCTGTATACAGAAGTGAGGTTTTTAATTCAAAATGTGGCCTTAAATAGCTGTTATTATCTGAGTAGAGATTTAGGTGCTGTTTTCACACAGAACATTTTGCAGAGTACAATACCTATCTTACTTCATCAGAACTGCAGAATATGAAAGGGACTATTTTTGGTGGAGTTTCAGAACTGTTAGTCAAGCCTCTATATTCTGTAATATTTACTGTTGCTTTAGGTGTAAATGACAAATTTACAATATAAATGAGGAAATGTCCAAACTGATGTAGCACAATTCATACCACATAGCTGTTAGACGTGATCCTAAAAATCCTCATATAACTAGTACTTTCAAATAAGAATTCCTGCATTCACAGGAATGAAAAATACAGGGATAAAATTTGTAATAGCCTATATACCTTCCTTGAAATGCTTTACAGTCAAATGCAATTTAGTTCATTAGCTGAAAATGGAGACCTGTTTTAAAGTCTAGAATATACTGATAAGAAAAGAAAAAAAAAGAAATCTAAACATGTTCTAGTCCAATTGTCTCCCTATGATTAGACACGTCTTATGCTTATGTGCCCTATGTCTGCTTACGTATTCACTTGCTAGAGCTTGGCTTTCTTCCTATATGCAAAATAATTCAGCATCAGCTTCAGGTTTTTCTTCTGAGGCTACCCATGTAGATTTTTCGTAAGCCACCCTGATTTTAACTCTTGTTCCCACTTCCATAAGGGCTGCTCCCGACACTTTTACTACAGAAGGAGTTGAATGGCTCTCAGCTATGTCAGTTCCCACAGGAAGCAGGACTCTCTTGCAGCCACTGTTCCTCTTCTCCCTCCATGAATTTTAACAATATCCAGCTATTTCAGCTTCCATCTTAATTGCTTCTCTGCTTTTATTCATATTCTTGTAAAGATACGCTTTTTTTCTAGAATTTGCCACATGCTAATGAATTCTTTGCCTCCCTTCCAAAAAAAAATTAATTCTTCCTCTGAATTTCTTTTCTGTACTTCTTTTACATCTTTTAGCCATAGTAATATATATTAGACAGAGTCATATTTTGCCTGGTATTACATATACTGGCTTCCTAGTGCCTACTCTTCCTAGGTAAGCAGGAGCGCCACTAAAATAGATGACAAATGGAAGTAATTTTTCATAGGTTACAGACAGGGAACTGTCTCAGGGACAGTGTGCCAAGTTTGAATTTTCACAAGAGGGCTGAGCAGATCTAACAGTTGTTACCGAAAAGTAAAGCCTTCCGTCCCTTCATATTCTTTCTCCTCTCCTCCCAGCTCAACTCTCCTGATTTCACAGTCCAGCCTCTCCCTTAAAACCACTTTGGTCACAATCTGGATGAACTGATCCAGCTCACTAAATCGGCCAGGAACTAACCCATCAGAAACAACAATTATTTTCTGTCAGTTTAATGAGCTAAATCAGCTCACAATAGGATCTGACAAGTGCCTGTTCCTGACTGGGAAGTGTGGCCAAGAGAGGGGAAAATAGTAGGACTACCCTTTTTGGTGGCTGCAGGCTGTCAAATTGCTTTGTGAGCTGAAAGGGCTTGCTCAAGGTAAGTCTGTGACAGAGGAGGAACCTAGGGTTTGGATCATTCATCCTCTTTAGATCACCTTTGCTCTCATCCGTTGTCAGCAGTTACTTAAAAAGCAAATAAAAGCAGTGCTCCAAACACAGTTACTCTCATTTTTCACTTCTGCTGAAGCTCCCAGGAGTGAAATATCATGCAATAATTCCACTAAAGTTGGTGCTGAAGAACCTTTCAGGACTAGAGATAGTAGGAAGCCTGCTTTTCTTTATCTAGCCAGATAATACTGGATCAAATAACAAAATCATGTTACATGGTTTAGCTTCACTGGTATTTTTGCAAGAAAGTAAATATCTCAGCAGAACCACCACTAACTTGTCAGGTGCCTGACAATAGTTACTTGGGAGGCTTTTCATCTTGAGTTCTTTGTTGAATCCTACCCTAGTAAAGCAAAAGACCTTATAGTTCCACTAAAATAAGACTATGATGTCAGTACGAATAAAATTCAACCTGAAAAAATAAGAGCCGTTCCTACCACAAGGCTGCTCAACATACCCTCACGTGCAAGGTTAGGAATTTTGGCAGTCAGACTCACAAGAGGGCTGCATTTTTGTCTTCCTGTGACCCTATTTAGATATGCTCAGGATCCAAGTCACTGTGCATCTCAGCTCACAGCTTTCTCTGCTAGAAACCACACAGCTTTATGTTGCTGTTGTTACCAAGTATTTGTGGAAAATGGCACATGACAGATAATCATAGAACAAATCATAGAAAGGTTTGGGTTGGAAAGGACCTTTAAAGGTCATCTAGTCCAACTCCTCTGCAGTGAGCAGGGCCATGATCAACTAGATCAGGTTACTCAAAGTCCTGACCACCCTGACTCTGGGCAACCTCTTCCAGTGTTTCAATACAGTCGTTGCAAAAAATTTCTTCCTTACACCTAGTCTAAATATACCCTTTTTTTTGTTTAAAACCGTCATCCCTTGTCTGCAACAGGCCCTATAGAGGCAATATAGGAGAATGCAGAAGCTGAGAAATGACATGAAACTTCTGACGACTCCTCTATCCCAGACACTCACTGATTTATAGAGAGCCAGCACTCAAAATCCATTTCTTAACAGGCAAGATTCTTCCTAAATAAATAGGAAATTATGCTGAAATTTTTAAATAAATAATTCATGTGGGAAATTGCAAAATACTATTTTTTTAAAGCCTTTGAGATCATGAAATAGGTATTGCATCTCTTTCTCATGTACTTTTATCAGACATCGTAAAATACCAGTAAGAATTCTCTGAAAGGTTACATGAAATATAGCACACAGTGTGTGTGTCCCCTTGTCAGGGGAGGTTTAGGCTTGATGTTAGGAAAAAGTTCTTCACTGAAAGGGTGATTGGCCATTGGAATGCGCTGCCCAGGGAGGTGGTGGAGTCGCCGACCCTGGAGGTGTTTAAGGGGAGACTGGATGAGGCACTGAGTGCCATGGTTTAGAAGGTGGGTTGGTGTTAGTGCTGGGTTATAGGTTGGACTTGATGATCTCAGAGGTCCTTTCCAATCTTGTGATACTGTGATACTGTGATACAGCACAGAATAAAATAAGTGACAAAACCCCAATTATTTCCCATGAAAATAGTGCTCCACTTTTTACTGTCAAATGAACTGTTATATTTTAATCCAAATGGTTCAGTGGCTGTTAAATGGCTTTAATAATTTTATAAATTCAATTGTAACTGCTTTTTTAGAAAGTCGATTTTCAATGAGATGGTTCATAGCAGACAGATTTTTGGAGCTATTGCTATTTCATACATCAGTGTAGGCTAACATAGTAACTGTTGGTCTTAATTATGCCAGCTATGAAGATAACTGATGAGATTTGGTTTTATTCTTATTAGGAAAAGTGATGGGCTTTTGAGATGACTTCGTATTTTGAAATTAAGAATAAGATCGTGTGGAAATTGACAGATTATTTTTCACACTGGAAATCAAAACCATAAAATTCCAGACCTAGACTAAACATTAGAATTTATTTCTAGCTGAGTACTGTGTCTTAAAAGACATTTAGGAAGAAAAGATCAAACTTGGTTGATTTTTATAGCTATGTTACATAAATTGTGAAACAGGACAAAGTATTGAAGGAACACAGTGTATTACTTTATCAGCTAGCTTGCTAAAATTGTAATTCAGAAGTTTCTCTTTTATTAAGTGTGAGGAATGTAACAACTGAGCTCACACAAAAATTGGATAAACATTAAATGATTGAAGTTTTTTGAGTCTCAAAAGCTGCTGCTGTGGCAGATGATACTGCACTACTCCAACCATAAATTAGAGCTCCTTTCTAGTACCTATGTCACCCATTCCTAGTATTTTTCAACATTTCACTCAACAATTAACTCATCAGAGGCTAAACATTCTACTATACTTCTGAAAGCTACCTGGCCTCAGCGAGCAACATGTTACTGAGCATTTGAGAAGTTAAGGCTAGGTCAGATATGTCTGCATAAAGGGCAATCACAAAGAAAACAATGCAAACACAGGAAAAGTGGATCAAAATAAACTGAAGAGAAAATACGGCAGTTTAGCAATTTTCTGAAGTTTCCTGATTAAAGAGACTGAGCCCATGGAAAACAATAATGATGCAATCCAATAATAATAATCCATCTTTCCTGTCAAAGAGGATGACCCGAAATAGATTCAGTGATCCATTGGCTCTTTCAGTCTTCCTGTATGTCCTGGTTTCAGCTGGGATAAAGTTAATGTCCTAGGTATAAAAATTATTATAAATGTTATTGTTATCGCTTCCTTTCTGTTCTGTTCTATTAAACTGTCTTTATCTCAACCCAGGAGTTTTAGGTATTTTTCAATTCTTCTCCCCATCCGGCTTGAGGAGAATGGAGGAAGGATGGAGCGAGCAGTTACTTGGAGAGTAGTTGCCAGCTAAGTATTACAACACTGTTATACTTCGTCCTTTGAAGACCTTGCTCATTGATTCACATTCTCCAGAGTTTGCTTTGCGTCAATTTCAATAATCTTTAATAAAAACTGTGTTGATCTCATAAAAGTTGTGGATATTATCATTAAAGGTTGCAACACTGATTCATCAAAGCTTATTGCTTGCCTTTCATTGCATAGTTCATGAGCTTCAAGGAACTGGTGGTAATTCATAAAAATTATTATAAATGACCTTCCCAGTAGACAAACAAGTCTTTATAGAGCCTATAATAATTTTGACTCAAAGGTAAATGCTAAAGAGGTTCTCACAGCATCCTTGACATGCTCTTTGCTCTCCATCTTTAAATGGATGACAGTGATTCATGATCTTATTTAGCCTGTATCCAAAAGCCTTGGAGATACATAATAGTGCCTATGAAGAGAGGCACAACTGACCCTTCTGGCACTGATAGTGCCTATGGGGGTCAAGAGAGAGTGAATTTCAAACTCTGTTTATATTTCTTTCCCAAATTGAACAAAAGTAAAAGATTTAGGGGAGATGTTGCTACTCTGGCATCTCTGACCAGTACATGATGTCCCTAAAGGTGGCCCAGGCTCAGCTGTACATCTTGCCGAAGAAAGTAAAACAGCTCAAGACATGCAGTGGCATTTAGTAGAATGAAACTCATGATTTTAAGATATTTGTCCTGATGCAGATGCATTGGGCAACATTTGAAAATACAGACAATTATTGTCTCTGTGTATCTTCATTTCTACTTGCTGCCATAAAATCACCCAGATTCATGATGAGTTTCATTTTCCTATACCCCCAGAGAATAAGTGTTTGAAAGTTTTAACCTCAGCCTTCCAATAATAAAATATCCTTCCAAAAGTTCCTTCTCCCATTCCAAAGAGATTAGCACAGGTCTCCCATTGCCTGCAGAGAATCAGTGTCAGTGCAGAAAGGATGACAGAAAGGCATGTTCAAATTACAGCAACATTCTCAGCAAACACTTTAAAGTTTACCTACGTGGCTGGTCATGTCAAATATTAATAGAACACAATCATGGCCCAATTTGCTTGAATTTTTCCTTATTTTGTCTAAAAAGAGTGGAAAATTCCTCATTTTTCAGCCAGTTCTACTGTCAGCAGACCATGCCATGCTATGAGGAGCTGGTGGAACTGCACGTGGGTTTCTAGATATTTCAGTCCTGAGGCTTCCTGAGAAGTGGTGACAATGGATCTCAGGGCCTATTTATTGTCATGGGGGTCAAGAACCTCTACAGATATACAATTCATGTTTTGTTGGTAGTAGGTTTTTGTGGTCTCCTTATATAATGATTTTACAGTAAAGTATTAGTTGTCAGAATCCAGATTCATTAATTTTTGTGAGGCCATGTTATTTTCTTGCTCATATTTTCCAGTGTTTTTTAATGGCAACTGCTAATTCAGGATAGGCAGTGTCTATGTATGGACAAGTTTCACTTGATGACCAGAGATTATTTGTCTATAAAATATCACTGCCAACACCAAAAATCTGTAGGGGCAAGCTAAACATTGATAGCTTGTATAAACCATTACTACTTAATTTTTGGTTTATATGCTGTTAAATATGTAAGTGGATTTAACTGGGCCCATGTTTGACAAAGATGTTATTTATGCATATTTTAAAAACCATTAGTCCAGAACAGAAATGTAATTATTTTACAGATACCTGGATTTTACTGAGCCATTAACTCTGTGCTAGTAAGCAAGAGATTCAGGACTTCTTTGGCAATCCATTTGGAGCCAATTCTCATTGAGAATATAAGAGAAAAGTTAGAAGTCTATAATGGTACATTTTGAGCTAAATTCTGAAATAAGAATTGAAGTAAATCCAATGGAGAAGATAAGAAACATTCAGCAATATTTTGTGAAAATAGACTTCTGAGTTTTTATTCCAGTACTGGATTAAAATTAGTCCATTAGTTCTAATAAAATTTAATAATAGGAGGTTTAAATTACTAGGAATCAGTTTTCTCGAATAAACTTACTTAAAAAATTAAATCCACATTATATTAAACAAAATAATCCATAAAGAAACAAGTAGAAAGGTGTTTCTCTACATTCTTGCCATCTCTCTTATGTCTCTGGCAACTTTACTGTTCTAGCCTGAGGCTTTGTTTTTATTTTGTGGTCAACAGAAGGACAAACATAAAAAAAGAAATGAGAAGGCAAACTAAACTCTGTCTACGGATGAAGGTCAAAATCACATCATCTGATCTCAGAAACACAAATTTCCCATTATTTTTAAAATTAAATAGCAGATACTTAGGCTGAAATACTTGAAATCTATGAACTGATTTAGGAAATACTTAAGTGATTTCTTTTGCTTATGAGAGGAAACATAATGGCTGTGGAAAAAAGAAATCTCACTAGGTTTGGTGCCAGGTTTTGACAAACACCTCTCCTTGGGATGGGAGCCATGCAGCAAAGGCAGCCCCCTCTTGTAGGGACCGCTGTGGGGAGGCTGCAGCCAGGCCAGAGCCTGGCCCAGAGAGGTCCCTGTGCCTGGGGTGACTGCTCTGCTGAGAAGCAGTCCTGCTTGGGGCTGGCCACGGATCCACTGATCCGGGCTCCAACCCACAGGCCAATGTCCCAGCCTAGCCTGGGACCACCCCTGTCCCCAGGGTGCTGTCCTAGTGCCCCAGCCTGCCTTGCTCCTGGCCTCATTTGTTTAACCCTGCCACCCCAGGCAGCCCCAGGCCACGCATTGACCTCATTCTTAGCTTATATACTGTTTAAACCCTAACTGTTTTCTTCGGTTTCATTAGCACCGAAGAGCAGTGACTGAACAGTGTCTAGCACATAATTAGAAGGCACTTTGAAAAGAAAATGGTAAATGAGTAGCAGTTTAAAAAGCAGAGCCACAGTTCCTGATATTTTCTATAGAACCATACTAATTTCAGAAGGTCAGTGTGATTGAGAAATTGAACAATAAATTCAATCCAGTTCTGTCCAGCAAAACACAAGGCAATTTCAAACACCAAACTTGACACAAAGGAAAACCAGCATCCATGTTAAACACCATAGTGATCTGCTTCAGATCCCAGAAGACAATACCGATCTTGTCACTGATCAAGACAAAACTGGGTTTAAGAGAATTATGTGGATTTTATAGCAGCAACAATAGCTCAGAAGTAAGAGACTATGAACTGCAATACTGAAGCCTGCAGTTTGATTTGTCAAAGATCTGTAAAGAAAATTCATTTTAACAAACAGATTTCAATAAATTTAAAAGAAACTTCTGCATTACACGCTACTGCATTTCTGGTTATGAGCTACGTTTTTCTCTTGAGATACTGCCTCAGGCTCACGATGTATCATTTTATATTTTTTTAAATTTTATTTATATTTGTATTTGAGGTGGGTGAGTTTTTATGTCTACAGGTTCTCATTTTTCAATGACACCCCTGCTTGGCCTAGATATTTTCGCAGTGAAGTTTGTGGAGGTCTTTACAACCGATATCCTAATTTTGCATCACATTTGTACCAATGGTAAAAGCTTAATCAGATTTCGCTATAGGCCAAAGCTGAGGTACTTTGTAAATCCTGTTTATCTGTAAACATTAACATGCAGTGAACCATGTGGATGGAAGCTAATCTACATATTTTGTTCTAGAACAGTCCCTGGCAACATCTTCAGCTCATTTCAGGAAGTCAAAAGTGTTGGTCTTTTTGTTCACCCTGGAACATGCTCAGCTGCTCATGGAATCAGGGTTTGAGGATGGGCACATCTTTAATTCCAAAGGTGGGAAATAATACTTTTAGTCAACTTGATAAGCATTATTATTCCAGAGTTTAGCCTTCAAATCTACAAATCTCAGCAGTAAGTACCACACAAATCTTTGACGTAAAATTGATCAGCAAGTAGGACCTGCTGATTTTAATTCCCTTTTAATCTTTGCTGAGCTGCTTTTCTTTAAATTGTTGCTACAGGTACTTAATTTCCCTCCCCAGCATTACCAGTTGTTTGGGTTTGGTTTTGTGGGTTTTTTTATTATTTAATTTTTTCTTCTTGCTTCAATGGTAGAAGATAATAGCAACCCTGTGGCTATCTGGAATTGCTTCCCCAAAATGAACCAGATCACAACTTCTGAACAAGTCTCATTTTTTCAAAGTGCTTTGCCATAGTCTTATAGGAAGCTGAAAGTCTTCCAAGACAGGATTAATGTGCTACGGTTGTGAAGTGAGCAGAGGGTAGGTATTAATAACTCACCGTGAGCATAGTTATAGAACGAAGTGCTTTGGAATCCTGTCTTCAGAGTACTGTCTAAAGAAGGTTTCAAACATTGGATTACCAGGAGTAGGTACTGGAAAACAGAGAGCGAAGAGTTGGTGCACCCTGGATGAAATTCTTTATCTGAACTTCTGTGTCCCAAGGCCAAAATTGCCTTTCCTTAATGCCTCATTGTTCCTGAAAGCAGTGAAATTTCCTGGGATCCTGAACTTCTGTTCCATGTCAGCTCACTCTGAACTAGGTTTATGGGCTTTGAACTCCTGCCTACTGTCAATCATTATTCAAAATACAAGTGAAATAACACTATATCTTCTGGGACTCCTAACTTGTTCAGGTCATAAAAAATGTATAATTATTGTTGCTTTCTTTTAAAATGCAATCATAGAATTTACAACAGTTTAATGGCCAGGGCACTCAATAGAGAAAAGGGAGCCTTGAATATGATGGAATCATATCTTGGAGATATGTGCTCACCTTCCCAGAGCAAGAACTTTGGAGCATGTTTGAAGAGCTAAATCTAGATACACACAGTACTTTCAGGCTAAGTAGGTAAGTACCTACAAGACCAGACAATACTTGAAAGATGCAAGTCTATACTCCTACACACAGTTTTAATTTTGGTGTCTATGATGTCTCGAATTAGACGGGATTTTGGCAGCCTAGAACCTATCCAGAGGGAATATAAAAAAGTATTTTTGTTGCCTTAAAAAAATTTGTCACTGCACACTTCCTGCAGTAGATTAAAACTAAATTATTTCCTGCATTTATAGCTAAGTGTAAGATGATAAACAAGAATAGATCGATAAATTATAAATAAATGCCATGTGGATTCTTAGTAGTCCTTGAACTTCTGAGCCCGAAGGACTATGAGGTGAGGAACAGTTGCAGTTATGAGTAAATGAGGAGCCAGGAGCCTCACAATTGCATCGCAAAAGTTGTGCTTGTCCTGACATGCCACATAGGTCAAGCCTTTTAGTTCCTCTTGAGACATCTGTGTCTGTATGGGTTTATAGAATTATTCTGGATCTCTTTAACCTAAATCACATTTCTAAGACTTCCCAAACCGTCCTATAAATTGTTGCCTAAATTCTACTACTGGTTAAATGTAACTAATTTGTCCTCTGAGTAAAGGCACAGTAGCTCTGAAAACAATTCATATTAGGAGGTAAATACATGGACACAATAAGCAAAGAAGGAAAAAGTAGCTATTATAAATAAACCTGTCTTCTATATGGACTTTTTTGCAGGAAATATTAAAGCTATTATTTCCAGTCTTCATGATTTAGACTCCATTTGACACAAACATGGAATTTTCATTAATGTTAATGGAACTTAGATGTGTCGGGTGGAAACTAGCCAGTGAGTAATGAAAGTTGGAGCAGAGTAAAAACAGATGGCACCACACAGAGATGGCTCAACAAAGTCAATATTTAAACATAGATCTTCCATTATCCCCAAAATGACAAAATCCCAATCAATTCTAGGAAGTGCTGAGAATGATATTTATCTGTAAAGATGCAAAAGCATAAAAATAGTAGAACAACTCATGAAATGCTTGGTCTGTCCCTTAACAACCATATTTGCAACTGTCCCTCAAAAGAAAAATCCCCTATTTTGAGTGTATGAGTTGCATGGTTTCTTTAACAATAAAGAATATATAAGATGCTATTCCTCCATTTCCCAATAAGGAAATTCATTCTTCTGAATGAGAATTTTTTTTATGAATATCCACTAATTTTCTTGCTGTCTCTCTGTATATAGTTTATATATATATAGTGGATTTTTATGTGAAAAAACAAATTTAACTTTTTAAGTTGTCTGAAGAGCTGAATCGGCAGGTGCTTAACACAAGCAAGCTTTTTTTGAGCTTGGTCTCTTAAGTACTAAATAAGCTCAATTTTTGAGTCTGGATAGATTCTTTCTGAGAAATTTGTAATTCAAAGGTCTCAAGATTCCTCTGTACACTTTCAAAGGGAAGCCATGTCACAAATGATATATAAAAACCCCTCTTCTGTATTCATTTTGTTTCTTTGAAGCAGTAAAATACTTATTTGTAGATTAATTCTGCACTTAACTACATTCCCAGATGGGAAGAAAGGAGGCAGAAACAGTCTTACTTCTATGAACTAGATGTATTATTTTTCTTTCCATTTCTTGTTCCAGCTTTTCTGGAATGCTCCTGTGTTTAGCAACACTGCCTCTCCAGCCTGCAACACCATAATACCGAACTGAGTAGCCTGAAAGAAAACAATGTTTTTCAGAGGAAGGTGAATAAGAAGCTGTAAAATAAGAGTCTTTATGTCTGAGACAGATAGAATTTTTAATCACATTACCAATTAAACAGGAAAAGACCCAAACCTGTGTCCCAGTTCCCCTAAACTTGTGTTTCAAAACCCACTGCTTCCCTGGAGTTAATAATTTACCGGTATGGAGAGAGAAGTTTAATTCAGTTACCTTCATTTTCCATGGTTTTTACCTTAATCTTTCTAGAGTTATTCTTTCCATACTTAGGCTGTGTATTAAGCCTACCCTGTGTTTGATAGAGATGATGGTATAAGATACCCCATATCCCTCTCTCCCTCCTGGCTGCTCATTCCTGTCCTGTGCCTGGGATAGGCTTTAAAGAAAACCTTGAGAAACACTTTAGAAGAATAAACAACTAGATTCATTCCTGTTCTGAGTGACAGAGCAAGCATAGTAATGCTGGTGCTGAGACAGTTGCAGCAAGGAGAGAAGGGTAGCAGAAAGGAGCCCAGTAAGGCCTGTTGTGACGAACTATTTGTTCTGTAAACAGGGGCCTGATTTCCCATTTCATAGGTGCTCATCCATTCTTTCATAAATGGGCAGTTGACTGCACAAACAACGAAAGAAATAAAAAGTGTTTGTAGATGTTTAAACGATCTTTTAGCAGGTAACAGGCAGTGGACACTGCCTACAAGTGGCACAGAGAGTGAGCGTGTTAGCAATTACTAAAGTACTTCTGATGGAAGAATGAGATTTCTACTATAGCCCAAATTGTAGAAGAGTCAATTGTTTTATGAGGACCTTTAACTGGAATGTGGAGTTCTCAGATTTGGATGGACCTTTAGCCTGATTCATAGTTACATTTATAATACTATAATTGTATTTATAATTATTCATTAACTATATAAAATAACTATATGTTTTCAGAATTACTTAAAATCAAGTCGGTGTATGTACTTCTAAAAAAATACTAGCTTTCAAATACAACACCGAAGAGTTTTCTCACAACATTGATCTGGAAAAGCATTTTCATGCAGGAAAACAATAAACTCACTTATCTCTGTATTTCTCCCTTCCTCTGCCTACTCTTTTTTTGAGGAGGCTTTTGCTGTCACTAGAGAAGGTTATTACTGCAAAACTGATTATGTTCTCAGTGGAAAAAACAATTTACTTCATATCTTAGCAGTTTCTCCAATTTGGAAGAAAATATGGAGATCTACATACTTATAGGAAAGCAAGAAGAAAAAGAAGAGGAATCTATGTCAATATATCAAATACAGAACATCTGCACCCAACAAAATCTAAATTGACTTGTACAGAGGATGAAGTAAAGAGAAGAGATGATATATTTGCTACTCACCACTGAAGTAAAATTCATTATGGGGATTTGGCTCACCTCAGTTCACGCTGACTGATTGCATTTAATGCTAAACTGAAAGCACTTGCATGTTAACGGCTGATATAATCTCTATGCAGAAATTATGCTGAACATCATACCTTAGATTAAGAAGCCAGAATCAATGGAATGTGTTCTTGTACTGAGTAGCTTAACTATGTATCTATTAGAGGAAGAATCAAGCTATATCCCACCCAAAATAAAAGAGCTACCAGCTTCATCCTGGCACATAGCTCCACAGAAATGGATTTGGGGAGAAGCAAGACTGGGAGAGCAAGTGTATTCTCTCTAGCTCCATAACATCATGGGAAAGACTCCACACTTCTGCTAATGATTTACTCAAAGAGAACAAAGACAGATACCCAAACTGATAACTTTAAAATATATAGGACAATACTAGAAACTTGGGGTATTACATGGCTTTGCATGTTCAAAACTTCTGATTGGCAAGGTCAAGCCAAAGGCTGAAAGCAAGGAAATTGTCTTATCTTCAGTGGTGAAAAACATGAAATTTTGAAGGAAAGACTATAAGCAACAAGAAAAATACAAAATAATAATTTCCTTCTTATGACTTCCCCACTAGGATAAATCTCACTGAAGAATATAACTCATTGAGAAAACCATGCAGCTGAAACTGGAAATTCTCCAGGGTTTGTACTATTTACAGGTGAGAACCTATAACTTACAGTAAAAGCACTCTCATATTTCTGATGAAACAAACATTTCCAGAAAACAGCAGCCCAGAGCTCTGAATGTTCTCTAGCTCTTTCCTTGTATACTATAGAATATATAAATATATAAAAAATGAGACAAGAAGGGTTTGAACAGGATGTCCACACTGGACATTCGTTGGACAGATTTTGGTGGCCGGTCACTAGTGGTGTCCCCCAGGGGTCGGTGTTGGGACTAGTCCTGTTTAACATCATTGTTGATGATCTGTATGAAGGGATTGAGTCCATCATTAGCAAGTTCATGGACAATACCAAGCTGGGAGGAAGTGTCTATCTTATGGAGGGTAGGAGGGCCCTACAGAGGGACCTTGACAGACTGGAGAGATGGATTGATTCCAATGGGATGAAGTTTAACAAGTTCAAGTGTCGAGTTCTACACTTTGGACACAACAACCCCATGCAGAGCTATAGGCTGGGGACACAATGGCTGGAGAGTAGTCAAGTGGAAAGAGACTTGGGAGTGCTGGTAGACAGGAAGCTCAACATGAACCAGCAGTGTGCCCAAGTGGCCAAGAAGGCCAATGGCATCCTGGCCTGCATCAGGAATGGTGTGGTCAGCAGGACCAGAGAAGTTATCATCCCCTTATACTCAGCATTGGTCAGTCCGCACCTTGAGTACTGTGTCCAGTTCTAGGCCCCTCAGTTTAAAAGAGATGTTGAGATGCTGGGGTGTGTCCAGAGGAGAGCAACAGAGATGGTGAAGGGGCTGGAGCACAAGCCCTATGAAGAGCGACTGAGGGAGCTGGGGTTGTTTAGCCTGGAGAAGAGGAGGCTCAGGGGAGACTTTACTGCTCTCTGTAACTAGCTAAAAGGAGGTTTTAGGCAGGCAGGGGTTGGTCTTTTCTCTCAGGTGACCAGTGACAGAACAAGAGGACATGGTCTCAAGCTTCATCAGGGGAGGTTTAGGCTTGATATTAGGAAAAAGTTCTTCACTGAAATGGTGATTTGCCAATGGAATGCCCTGCCCAGGGAGGTGGTGGATTCATCATGCCTGGAGGTGTTTAAAAACAGACTGGATGAGGCGCTTAGTGCCATAGTTTAAATGATGAGTGGGTGCTTGTGTTGGGTCATAGGTTGGACTAGATGGTCTCAGAGGTCTTTTCAAACATTGTGATACTGTGATACTGTGATAGTTGTAAGAACTGACTGCCATAGTTTTCTATCAGTGGAAGGAAGGACAGGATCAGAGGATGCAACTTGGATGGGATGCAAAAATAGGATGCCAATTGAATGAGAATTTCCTTTCCCTGGCGTAACTTTTCATTTTCTGCTGAATTAGATGTGTATTTATATCCTCTTCTCAAGCTCCTGTCATTTGTGAGACATGAAGAAAGGCTAAGCAAAACAGGATGGTCTAACATGACAGATTCATTGTTTAGTGACCAAACAATATTTTCGAAGATTTAAGTCATAAAACCTAGGTTAGTCTTTCAGCACAAAGTCTCTGACATACCTGTGGAGCTTACAAATTTGAAGCCCTGCTGTGTCAATTTAGAGTTAAGAGATTATTGTGACAGCAGATTTAGAATGTTCTGAATATGTAACTGAAATTTTATGTTCTCCTGTTTTTCTGTGGAGTCTGATCAACAATGTAGACTCTAAAGAATTTGCCTGACAGCCGGGGTGACTAAAAAATGGAATTCTGATGCTTTTTAAAAGATGTTTTCTGTAGCCAGCTCTAGTCAGTCCTTCTTTAAAGCAATCATTTCAGTAAGTTAGTCAACTTCTTCTAACACAACAATCCATTGGACTCTCTTCTCAAGCTTAAGCTTCTATTCCCGCAATATCACACAGTTTCACAGTATCACAAGGTTGGAAAGGACCTCTGAGATCATCAAGTCCAATCTATAACCCTACACTAACACCAACCCATCATCTAAACCATGGCACTCAGTGCCTCATCCAGTCTCCCCTTAAATACCTCCAGGGTCAGCGACTCCACCACCTCCCTGGGCAGCACATTCCAATGGCCAATCACCCTTTCAGTGAAGAACTTTTTCCTAACATCAAGTCTAAACTTTCCCTGAAAAAGCTTGAGTCCATGCCCTCTAGTTCTGTCACTGGTCACCTGAGAGAAGAGACCAATCCCTGCCTGACTACAAACTCCTTTTAGGTAGTTGTAGAGAGCAATTATGTCTCCCCTGAGCCTCCTCTTCTTCAGACTAAACAGCCCCAGCTCCCTCAGTCGCTCCTCGTAGGGCTTGTGCTCCAGCCCCTTCACCATCTTCGTTGCCCTCCTCTGGACGCACACCAGCATCCTGACATCTTTCCCACACTGAGGGGCCCAGAACTGCACACAGTATTCAAGGTGAGGCCTGACCAGTGCCGAGTACAGGGGGACGATAACTTCTCTGGTCCTGCTCGCCACAGTATTCCTGATGCAGGCCAGGATGCCATTGGCCTTCTTGGCCACCTGGGCACACTGCTGGCTCGTGTTGAGCTTCCTGTCAACCATCACTCCCAGGTCCCTTTCGACCTGACTACTCTCCAGCCACTCTGTCCCCAGTCTGTAGCTCTGCATGGGATTGTTGTGTCCAAAATGAAGTACCAGACATTTGGACTTATTAAACATCATCCCATTGGAATCAGCCCATCTCTCCAATCTGTCTGGGTCCCTCTGTAGGGCCATCCTACCCTCTAACAGATCAACCCTTCCTCCCAGCTTGGTATTGTCTGCAAACTTGCTGATGATGGACTCAATCCCCTCATCCACATCATCAATAAAGATATTAAACAGGACCGGACCCAGTAGTTTGTGTATATAGTTTTTTCTGGTTTAAATTATCTATCTTTCCTTAAACATTTCACAAAACTCTTCTCTCTCCAAATACAGCCTCTTATTAAATCAAACTCCTAGTACTCAAATGTATTAATATCAGTGCACTTTCCCTGCTCCTACCAGAATTTCTCATCTCTATGCTACAGGAAACTTGCTATCTGTTCACCTACTGTCTCTTCCTTACTTATTTCAGTGGAAGATTAAAGTCTTGGACACTATTAAAGAAGCAATACAAATCTTTTAATACCCCCAAAGTTCCTGAAAATGTCTCACACAGCGACATCATCCTGCTGCAATAATGCCTCACCTTCCATTCTTCACCAGATTTTCTCTCACTGTCATTTCACATCTAAAATGATGCTGCAAGATTTTAGGAATGAATACTTTGTTCTTTATCCATTATTTTGTCAAAAGGAACTCTAATGAAAATAAGGCAAGTTTGGGAATGGTCTGTCTAATAGTGCTCTATTCCTGGAGACAACCTCTGTCCTTTTGTCTGAGTTACAACACGGACTCTGTCCTTAAGACTCTGAATGTTGCTCTAATTCTTTCTAGAATATGCATTTCTGACACTTTGGGGCTGATGCACACTATCAGTCTTACTATCACCCTCTCTGCCATCACAGTCATTTCCTTCTATCTACCAGGACAATTTCATAATATGAAGGCATTTTCAGAATGCTCATGTGTAGTAATGTAAACACGCATACAGGGCCATCCAACTGTGTGCCTGATCCTAACTTGAGGCACAGCAGATCAAAGCAAGTATATGACATCTCACAACTCACTCATTCCCAGAGTTTAGCATTTCTCTCACATGTGCTGAGTTCCCTCTTGCCTTTTAATGCACTCACAATTTTCTCCCTTGAGATTACCCAGAAGGTGCTGCTATTCAGCAGAGCTTTTAGTAGCAGTTTTAGAAGCTTTTCCTTGCTTGCAGAGGTGAGTGGAGCTAATGCACATTCCGTAACAGTCCCAGTCCCCTCAGCAGTCTGCTAGATATAAGAGAGAGTGGAAGATGCTTTGAATGTCCATATCTGAGCAGAAAATTCAGTGCTAGGATCATAGTCTGAATTCCTAGATTCAAATTTGATCAAAATGTGATGTATTCAAGCACTTTAGTACACTTAAGGTAAAGCTACCCCTCATGTTAAGTCAAGGCTAATCTATCATTTCTATGTAGATGTGCTCAGTGTCTTAGACTTTATTAAACGCCTATATGGAAACTGGTTTATTTCCATGATTTCTCACATTAAATACTGGGAAAATCACTGATGGGAACCCTGGGCACCATGACCGTATTAAGAGAACAACAGAGGATGGCTTGACACTCTTATTGCTTTTCTCCCATTTAAAAACCATTGCCCAGTCCTGGAGAGAAGGACTTTGTGAATTTTCAGGGGTGAGGATGGGGGTGAAGGAGTAAGAAAGGAGTAAGAAAACTAAAAACTGGAAAGTAGCATTGAAAGAAATTATAATTTATACTTTATTTGTGGGATGAGGGAGAAGAAAAATTGGTGTATTATGTGAAGTTAATAGATGCACTCTCATAACCGTGGACCTGACTGCTTAATTTGTGAGTCAAAATGCTTGTACACATACAGCAACAACTTGGGGAACTTCAGACTGGATCTAAGGTTCATGTGGAATCAGTGAGGCAATAGAAATATCATTTAGCCAGCCTTAACGATACCATTCTCTGCATCAGAAAAGAAGGTTTACAGAACAACTGCAGCATATATTGGACTATAATTAGTTCTTCAACTGTTTAAAATTTTTTTAAGAGAATTGCTAAATTGCAATACAGTACATAGTATAATGTAATCACAGATTATTCTTTAATTTACATAGCTCTCAGTGAGTATCAGGGCAAAGAATTTGAACATCTGGTAGAAGAGACATCTACCAATGAACTTAGAGCTGTATTTTAGCTCATGCAGCTGTCCTAGCTAGACAGATTAAAAGCTTTTGTTGCTCTTGATATCTGCAACATATGTGTAAGAATCTGTGGGAAAAAATTGTCTCACATCATTTGCAAGCTCTTTTTTGTGAAGGAAACTCTTCCTCTCATAAAGTATGTATTCATTCAGGCTAAAAATACAGTTTTGTAAGTCATGTTCACATGACCTATGTACTAAGAATGCGCCTATGACTTCAAAATAGTAAATATACTAGAAAGACTGACAAAACAGTGATATCTGACTCTGCTTTGACAAAAAGGTTTTGTTCCCCTGTGAGTTTTATTAGTATTTTTCCCAATGAATTGAAGCATCTTCTTTCTTTCTATTCGTTGAAAATGTAATGTATTTCAACTCAATCCAAGTTCCTGCTGCCCCACTAAAAGTTAGTGATCTTCCACAGTGTGTGTGTCAGCAAATAATTTGGAAGACTAATGTAGTATGATTTATGCCCATTGAACTCTTGCACTGATTTTGAACAGGAAGACAAGACGATGGACTAATCATGGGAATGTTTTTCTTCTCCAGGAAGTGAGGGAATGTGTATCCTCGGACTGAATATACTGACCAGAGGAAAATGAGTTGCTATGTCTGCTACTGTGATCTGGGACTACTTGTTAGAACCAAATAAAACAGAATTAATTTTATCCCATCCGTTGCCTAGTGCAATGATTTTTCAGGGACGTGTGTTGGACATTTGAGAAACCCATTCCTGATATACTTAAAAACTGCTCTAATTTTGTCTCTTTAAATTTTGAACAAGAGACATAAACAAACCAATATTAGAAGTCTGGCATTTTGAACTTTCATTTCCCTACCAATACATGGCTGCTTTTAACTGCAGGATATTTTGTGTAGCCTGGTTGTAAGTGAGACACTTCACTGGGCTGCAGACATCGGTGTAGAGTGTCCACATTACATTATTCTTATTTGTGATTGAAATGATCCATATTTATAGAGTTAGCAGCCTCCCAAAATTGTCTGCTACCCTGAACCACCACACTAAGCTGGGTGGAAGTGTCGACCTGCTTGGAGGAAGGGAGGGTCTGCAGAGGGATCTGGACAGGCTGGATCAACAAGACCAAATGCCGAGTCCTGCACTTGGGACACAACAAACCCATGCAGTGTTACAGGCTTGAGGAAGACTGGCTGGAATGTCCTTCTGTCAAAGAAGGACCTGGGGGTGTTGGTTGACAGCCGGCTGAATATGAGCCAGCAGTGTGCCCAGTAGGCCAAGAGGGCCAATGGCATCTTGGCCTGTATCAAAAACAGTGTGGCCAGCAGGACAAGGGAGGTGATTGTGCCCCTGTACTCGGCACTGGTGAGGCCACACCTTGAGTACTGTGTTCAGTTCTGGGCCCCTCGGTATAAGACATTGAGGTGCTGGAGTGCATCCGGAGAAGAGCAACGAGGCTGGTGAAGGGGCTGGTGAACAAGTCCTGTGAGGAGCGGCTGAGGGAACTGGGGTTGCTTAGCTTGGAGAAGGCTGAGGAGAGACCTCATCGCTGTCTATGGCTGCCTGAAAGAAGGTTGTAGCAAGGTGGGTGCTGGTCTCTTCTCACAAGTGACAGGTGATAGGATGAGAAGTAATGGCTGTAAGTTGTGCCAGGCTAGACATCAGGAAAAATTTCTTCACTGAAGGGGTCGTAAGGCATTGGAGCAGCTGTCCAGGGAGGTGGTTGTGTTGCCATCCCTGGAGATGTTTAAAAGGCAGGTAGATGAGTTTCTTAGGGACATGGTTTAGTAAGGGGACAGGTACGGTTGGACTTGATGATCTCAGGGGCCTTTTCCAGCCTGATGATTTTATGATTCGATGATTCTATGATTATTGATACATTATTTGTACTGCAGTATGCATCAGCATCTCCAAATCATTAATCAGAAGCCTGCAGCTGTAGAAATTATGTACACCTATAAAGGCAAAAATGGCTCCTCAAGTTTGTATTCTAAATCTAGGAATGCTGTAAGTAGTAATACACATAGTTACAGGGACTGCCAGGCAAAAAAGTGTGATGATAAATAGGATTTTTAAAAAATTTTTACAAAGGGCCAGTCAGACACCTGTCAGCATGCAAACACTCTACACTTCTCCTAAGACACAGCTTACTGATATAGGCTCTTATGTTATTCAGATACTACACACAAGATGAGGTTTTCAGTAATCAAGATTTACACCGGAAATTTGAAATGCATGGAATTTTACTTGGGACTGGGGAAGTGGCCCTGTTTAATAAGTGCATCTTGTGTATATGGCAGTGTAATTGCCTATTAAAAAATGAAAAATTACTTTTTTGGGCTACCATTGCTGTGCTAAAGATCCTTAAAAATCAGTATGACCTTGTGCTTAGTACATGCCATTCTGAACTGCATGCTACTTATGTTCCTGGGAAGAGGATTTTTATATCAACAAACAGGGAAATTGTCACAAAGGCAAGACCCATGGAGCACGTAACTTTATTCCAGGAAACTTAGTAACACATGAGTGTTGCTGTATGTAGTTGGGTTGCTATTTGGGTACTAAACTAATTAATTAAACTAAGTTAATTAACAAAACAAATATTAATTTCCTATTTCTTTTTACTAGTAGGCAAGTTAAAGTAAAATGCAACTGCCAAGCATTCATATAATCCTGAAAAAAAAATACCTGGAGGTCAACCAGACTCATGGTTGCAAACAATACTGTGTATTTTAGTAGTGCCTGTCATCAGACCCCTGGGGACTCCCTTAGAAGCATTTGGTAACCTGTATTTTCTGTGAACCCAACGGTGATTATGCCAATAGCCAAAGTTAGACACAGTACTAGAGCCGAGGAGGTTTTCCTCGTGAGGATTCATCACCTCTTGGAGGGATAGCTAACATTGTATTTATAGTACAGCTGAGAGCAGGGTTCTAGGATACTGTATTTGAAAACTATAATGACCTGGTACTGTTTTCTGCCAATATATGCTTCAAGACATATTACACACTGCTGTGAAATTTGCACTAAAACAGAAAGTACTCACAGATTTTGAATCAAGACTATTTATAACTAATTACTATGCTGCTCTTTTTTTAAGTCTTTATTGTCATTGTGTTATTTTGCTATGAATTTTCTTTAACCATACATATCTTTTACAGAGAATCATCATAAATATTTTTGTACCTTTATATCTGTACTGAGCAGTCAGGTCCTTGTTGTAATCTAAATCAGAATTACATAAGACCACTTTGATTTGAACCACTTATCTGAGATTTTTAATCCTTAAGTCTATTGCTCATTAATAGTGTGCTGATCTTTGCCCAGTTCAAGAATCTACCTGAATTAGTAAAGAAAACTCTGGAAACAGAGAAGAAAGTAGGTGATTCTGAGGCAACCCAAAGAAATTGCTTTATTAAATTTCTTCTCAAATTAAAAAAACAAACAAACAAAAAACCCTATAAGGAATTATAAGCCAAATCTACAGAATCGGAAAGGTAGAAAATATTAAAAAAAATCTTGGTAACAAAACTTAATTATTTCTGAACAATCATTCTGTTTAGTCTGATAGTGCCACTTCTATTCTTTTTCTTTTCCTGTTTAACAGTCTCTTCTGTTTTAATAGTCCTTAGGACAGACTGCATAGGGAATGAGGGAGAAAATATGGAATGTGAAGCTACTTCTTCAACTGAAGGGGTAAAATGCAACAAAGAAAGTATTACAGAATTCACTCAGAAAATATGGAAAAAGTGGGACTCATAGATGACCCTAGACTTAAAAATGGTGTGTGCATGAGAAGGCAGGATGCACCAGTGGTCAGACTTAGGAATGCAAACAATATTGTTTTAGAAACATGACAAGATACAGAAGATGCCGTAAAGACAGTCGTATAATTTCACTAAGCATGAGGGAACAGAGCGCGTTTTCAGCAGCATATGTTTCACAGTGATAAAAAATGATGCTTGAATTAGTAGAGTAGTTTATTAATGTTAGATATGATTCATAAGTGTATCAGTGGAAGAGGCTAATAACTGTAAGAGATATAGTTAGGGAAGTCTGAAACAGAGCACTAGCCACTTCTCATGCAATAACCCAAAGGAAACAAACATTATATAACTGTTCCTCTATGAAATCATGTGCATGCATTCAGATACATTAAGATATGTGTGTGTGACCAGGACAAGCAGAGTCTTAAGTATAACTCAGCATCATGTGCTGGAACAAAGAAGAAAACAGGTTGCATATTAAAAGACTGCTTGAGAACATTCAGTATATGCAAAGACATACTTCTTTTGAGTAGCATTATTTTAATTCTGCTTATTAGTTACCACAATGATTATACTTTTTAAATCTCAGAAAATTCATCCATATTGGGAAATCTGTTCAGTGTCTTGCTGGATGACATCTGGACACCAAATTCCAGCAAAGTGTAATCCATCATTAATGCATTGGCTGCACTGCTAGGTTGAAGAATTTGTTGTGCATGATGAACACTGATGAATAAATGTTTAGCAGAGTTATTTAAACATATGACGTATACCTCATTAAGTGCAGAATAATTTAATTATAGTAGCTCAAAAGAAAAAAAAAAGATTAATCAGCACACTCTGAAAGCAAATTTCAGATTTAAAATTTTAGATTTTCACAGGAGGTATTTTTGACCATTTAGCATAATCTGCCTATTCAGTTTGAGTGCTTGAAGTAATACCTGTACTTCTAAATGATGAATCACCAGCCTTAGTTGAATCCCTGACATTTCAGGTGCTTCTAGCTGGATATCTTACACTCACTGCTTTTGACAAGAGTATTCCCTGGCTTTCAAAGAACCACCAAATCTCTCAGAATGTTTTGTTAGTGGTTACCAACTAAAATAGAGTTACGTTTATTACATTTATTATTGCGGTTCCTGGTTCTAATCAGGAGCATTCTTAGCCCTTTCTTCATAAAGCAAAACTAAGTACTCTGGCAATTTCTGAAGGCTGTGGCTGCCAGGTAGGCCAGGAGCACCATGAGAACTCAAGCTGCATTTTGAACCTTCCCTTTCTTGTTTTTTCTAGCAAACAAGAAACACAGTGGTAAGCAAAACAAATCACAGAAAAGTACACAAGAGTTTTTTTCAAGACTCAGGAAAGTTTTATGTGAAAGTTCATGGGACCTACCCCAAAAATTTTCAACTTATTAATAGCCTTAGTTTAATATAGGCACAAAGAAAAAGCACTGTGAAAACTCCTCCCATGAATCTGTTAATGCACTTCAAGTTTGGGTTACATAATTGCCTTTCCATTTCTAGAACCTCATTAGAAGCCAAATTGTATTAAGCAAAATTTAAAGTCTTCTATACATGATCCAGGGCAGTGACGGATATTTCCAAGCCAGCAATCAGAAAGCTAAGATGCCAGCTAGCTCTCCACCAGCTTAGTATTGGTGTTCATCAATTCATGAGTGCAGTACTAGTGCATTTTTCCACATCTTTGGGAGGAACACAGATTTTCAAGCCTGGGCTTAGCTTTTGGAGCTGCAGATGGTGCTGCTGAGCTACGAATTCTATTGAAAATCTGTTTTTTAATGTAAGAATCAAATTACTTGAGAAAATTATCAGGCATCCACCCATTGTGCAGCTGCCTCATGACTGATGTCACTCTCCATCTCAGTTTACCAGACACAAGAGACTTAAAGATCATTGCACTGTCATATTTCCTAGAAGAAGTTGCTGGGTTTGGCAAGTAGTAAAGAAGATGCTGTGTTTTTTTAGCATGGGAGTATGTTTGTGAGGTATTTTGAGGTTTTTGTTTCTTCTTCTGAATGGGGATGAAATGCTTTATAAAATTTGTGAGAGATATTTATGTTTCCAAATTAGTAACTTTCTGCTCTGAAATGTCTATTTCAAGTGTTCAATTTTGTAAAAGTGCAAATAAGCTCATTAGCTATCATCTTCTATTAAAATACAGTGCAATTCTCATAAATTTCAATATTTGTTTTCAAAGATGAGTGCTATTTCGCACCCTGAAGCTTGTGTTCCAGCTCTCCTACCAACTAGGGGAATTAAAAGAGGATTTCAGTCTGCATTCACAGATGTAGGCAGGTGATACTCCTTGGTGGGGACCGAGGGTATCTATGAGACAGTGAGGGCAACCAGAACAGGCATCGTCCTCAGGCACCCACAAAGTCTGTAAATGGGGAGAAGGGAGACCCAAGGAGCAAAGTTTAGGGGTCAGCCACAAACTAGGAAAGATGTAGAGAGAAACTGTAGTGGTAATTGTGACTTTGGGGATGAACTGAACTGTGGAATGATGTGGTAATGTTTTTTGAGTAATTAACTTTCTGGCTTAACGTTCTGACTACTGCTGGAAATTATAATGGTTCAGGGTTTTTTTTTGCAGTGGCAATGCCAAAAATAAGGGATGCATAATAGACTTAACAGTTGTGAGGCTCTCGGTGACAGATGCTCAAAATGTGTCTCCTGGGGAGATACGATTCCCGCGACCTTGACCCACAGTATTCATCTTTTAGAAGAGTCTTCTAAAATGTTGCTATTCACAGAAAAGAAACATGTCAGAAACACATCGTCATGACATACAAAACAAATTGCATTACAGAGGGTCTCAGACTGAGGGAAGGAACCCAGAATTTATTTTAATTCTGGGTAGGATCACATTTTATGATCTTAATTGGAAAATAACTGAGCATACAGCTAAGATAAATATAGCCCCTGATTCCAGCACATGTTGGAATATCGTTAATCTTAGGATTAATCCTAGAGGATAAATCCCTCTAAATTTGCATGAAACCATAGTGTATTTGAGTTTTCATGAGAAATGTTTTATTTTGCATTGTTTTGAGTATTTTTTCTATTGAAAAAGCTATTTTCATTTCATTTTTCATACTAACAACAATGGTTTTCTATAAAAACTTCTAGAAATCAAAGAAGACAAAACTTCTTTCATAAATTTGTCTCATTAACTTATGAGAAAAATTTAGTCAAGAAATGTGAAAGTTAAACAAACCACTATTGATTTCAGGGACAAGGTATACAAAGAAAAGCCATTGAAACTCATAAATAATAGACCTGACAATAGAGAAACTAACAGCCTTTTTCCTTGCATACTGACTAAAAATAGGCAGAACACTAGGAATATGAAATAAATCAAGACCAGCAAAATATTCAAAAGCAAACATTAGAACATAATAAAAGAATCTAAAAAAATGGAATTGTGTTATAACAATCAGAGAATTATTTTAAATGCTGGTACAATCCTAAATCCTATCATCATATTCTTAAAAATAATGTCTTACTCAGCAATTCAATACCATAGAACCTCTGCAAGCAAGATGAAGTACTTGTAAGGTCAGCCTAGATCAGTCTGCATGTATGTAGACTGTCCTTAAATGCTGTAACACTCACTTGGGGGACTACCAGCCTCCTCAGATTTGGATGGTTGGAAGGGTAGGTGGCGTAGCATCAGGCAAGCAAGCTATCCACCACTCCTTCAGTTACTCACTAATGCTCTTTTGTAATACAAAAGCTCATACAAAGCTCAACAGACCTCCACTGGAGATGGGGAACTCAGATATATGACCATGTGAAAGCCTGTAGGTATATTTCCCATTGTCTTGAATCTGAGCACATTGCAGTGGAACGGAAACCTTTAGCTAACAGGAAAACAAACGTCACTGGTGGCTGCTGCATTGGAAACTGTCAGGCCTTTTCCCTGTTACTGTTTGGAAGCTGTTGCACAGATACACAAAAGCCACCTGTAGGCAATTAATCCAGGGATCCGCATTGCAAATTTAAACTGATTTCCTATGTGTTCTGTCACAAAAAGTGAGGCATCACCAGGTGAGCATCCAAAGGAAGGCACCTCAACTTTGAAATATAAACTTCCCTGTGTTTTTTTCTAGAGAGCCTCACAAAGACTTTCGAGTCTTTATTGGCCCCTGAGCTCCCATCATGTTTGCATAATAAAAGGTCATGGAGCCCCTTTAAAGAACTTCTTTAGGGAAAGTATAGAAATAAAATTTCTAATTTCTGGGAATCTGTTCAGGACTAAAAGTTAGCTCCTTCCTACCACAAACCTTAATACCATTTTTTTATGCAAGGTAGGAGGATATGTTTGAAACGATAACTTCTCAGTGATGTGGCTGTTTATTTTAAGGCTTCCCTAGAAAGAAGTCATATGAAAGGCTTGATAGAGGAAGAACCAAGGAGGTGGAAACAGCCTTCATATCCAAACTTACCTATTGCAGTGACATTTCTAAAAGGCACTAATTAGTAAAAGATGAAGACACGTCAGAGAAAATCTTCTGTTTATTTGTCTAGTCCTTCATACCAGGATTTAGATCGAGGAATCAGCTATAAGCTGATATGATCATGATTAAATACTATATTCCTCACATCTAATTCTGCTTTCATGGACCTGTCGCATTAAACCAGGAATACACACTACTCGCACTATGTTTTGGGTTTTTTTAAATCCTAAAATCTTTACAGAGGAAAAATATCTTCAAATTAAAGTGTTATAACTTCCAAGAAAGAACATCTTAAAGACTTATTGCAAGAGAAGGTCAGAAATTATTTTACACAAAACACAACAATTTGTGGAGTTACTAAATTGAGCCCATTGCTCCAATAACCTCTTCTGTCCATATTATCTGGTTAATATCAACTCACAGAATGTAATGCAATGTATCTTTGGAACACTATTCTGTTTGCCCCAGTTTGTGATTACTTCATGGTCAAGAGTAACAGCAAATAGGTTTACTGTAGTTAACTGGAGAAAACATTGAGTATATTAGACCTAAAAGCATTTAAACTACTAGTTTCTCAATTATAACATTGTTTCCTAAAGCAATACAGTCTTTGTAAGAGACTGCAGAAAAAATCTAGACCTTTATATAGTGCTACTGTTCAAACACAGTAAACACAAAATATACAACCAGAAAAGTAAGATTTATAGAAATATCTCTGCAAGCACAGATTTTTGACCCTACATAAAGCTTATTAGAGCACACAGTGAAATCTTCTCCCCTGGTACCCATTTTACTACTAAAAAATAACTTCATAAGAGACGTGAAATGCATAGAATAGGTAGAAGAGAAAAGAAACACCACAATCTCTATCTTGAAGTATGTCACAAGTGGCTATATTTCTGGAATTTCTTTTTATTTAGTTCTTCGAGATTTCCTTTTGACAGGTCAAAACCTCCCACAAGGTAAAATTTCTAGAAAGTTAACTTCAGAACTATTGGATATTATGTGAATTATGCATTCAATAAATCAAAATAGGTCTTCACTAAAGCTTTCCATGATAAATCATGCTATAAAAGTCAACATGATAAAGGCATAACAAAGCACTTCAGCCTTATCACAACACTCCATTAAGAAGTTACTCACAGCAATTATGAAAATTGTCAGTTCCTGCAACATAATCTCATCTTTGCTTTTCAAAGAGAAAAATTTTCAGAGGTCTGTATTACAATAATAAACTCATATATCAAGATTTTTAAACATTCTCAGAAACTTCAAGGACTGATAAGACCTTGAAAAGTATTTTTAGAAGTGTGTATTGCTGTTTACAGAAGAATAATTTTTCTTCCTCTGTTTGTGGTTGCTTTTCCTTGATGCTTATATTTTTTTCTCAAAAAAATTTGCCTGAGCACAACTGCTTTCCTCCAGTCCCACAGAGCCCCACAGTACAGCTGGCAGACACTATAGTTCATGCAGCTGTTCCTAGACTCCACTTTGAGATCTTGTATGTCTTCTGGAAACTTTTACTGAAGCTGCCAAGGGACTACTGGGAACCCTTTGAGGAGCACTAGGGTGCGTGCTACTGTCAGGAAAGGTCAGCTGCAGCAGCCTGCAACCACCTGGAAACCATCACAGCAGAAGGCCAGAAGCCTGTACAGTAGCAAAAAGATGAGGGAGAGAATAGTTAGTTCCTCTCTGAGACTTGCAGTCTCATGGACTTCAGCCCCATTTGCACCAAGGGGGGGTCAGGAGCACCTCTGCTTATCAGGATGAGAAATAGAGACTCCCAGAGCGGGAGCTGGTGAGTTGGCCAACCAGCTTTGACCAAACAGAGGTTAGAAAGTAGATTTGCAGAGAAATCCCTGGAGGTCCTAGTGGAGAACAAGTTGAACCAGCAACAGGCCTATGCAGCAAAGAAGGGCACCAACCTCCTGGGCTGCATCAGGCAGGGTGTTGACTGAAGGTCAATGGAGGTGATCCTGCTCCTCTGCTTAGCACTGCTGAGGCACTTTAGGAGTGCTGGATCCAGTGCTGGGCTCCTCGGTATAAGACAGACATGGACACCCTGGAGTGAGTCTAGTGAAGGGCCATGAAGGTCATTAAAGGCTAAGAGCATTAAGCTATGTCTGTTCAGCCTGGAGAGGCAAAGGCTCAGGCACATCTTAGCAATGGATATAAATACCTATCGATGGAAATAGAGAAGACAGAGCCAGACTCTTCCCAGTAATGCCCAGCTGCAGGACAAGAGGTAATGGGAACAAACTGAAATATAGGAAATTCCATTTAAACATAGGGAAAAAAATACTGTGCGGGTGGTCATATACTGAAACAGATTGCCCAGAGGGTCTCTGAATATTCCCTTCTCAGAGATATTCAAAACCCAGCTGGACATGGCCCTAGGCAACTTTCTCTAGCTGACCCTTCTTTGAGCAGGGTGGTCAAAATAGACAATATCCTGAAGTGCCTTCCGACTTCAGCCATTTTGTGTATCTAACAAAACTACTTTCAGGCTATCATCAAGCCTTAGTCATTAAAATATTATTGCTCCATGTGAAAGAAACTACATATGGAGTCAAATACTTTCTCAGTGGATTTCTTTTACTTAGCTTTCTATCACTCATTTCCATTTGAGTGCTGTCTCATTCTGTTTGTTATCTCCACCCTGTCCGCTGGCAGACAAAAAAGGTTTGATTTTTCTGAATTGTTGAATTTTAAATGAGATGAAAATAGAATCCAATTTGAATGAAATAGGAAAAACATCATCATTACATAAGATGATTTAAAGTGATTTGAGTAAATTCTAAAATCGCTATATACTTCATTCCTCTCATGAAATTCATGTGATAGAACCTTTCTCTTTGGCCTGATTTTTGTTTGGCTTAACTAATATTTGCTTAATTTATGTAATATTTCTAATCTTTTTTAAATTCTTTTATGTTACATAAATTATGGGTCATTTATGTTAAAAAATCCTATATTTTAAAGACGAGTTTAATATAATATATGTATTTTTATTTAAGAGATGATTGGATGTGCTGCTCCATGCTGACAGTGAAGAAGTAACACCAAAGAGTGACACAACTGTCAAAGCAGAATTAAAATCTAAAACAAGGTAAGAAGAAAAACAGAAGAGAAAAAAATCCTTCCCTGTCAGTCAGTAGGCTTGTGTGTCACTTTTCCCCCCCAACAGTGTGTTCACCCTGCAAATTCACAGCTCATGCTTTCAATTTAGACTGCACTACGTCTGAATATGCACTATGAACGTATTTTTAGCCACAAAAGGTGAGTTTCCTCCGGAACATGAGCGAGGCTGTACTGAGTCTAACAAAAAACCCGTCTAGACAAGGATCTTCATTCTGTTTGCTAGTCATCTTTTGCTGTTAGAAAAAGAACAGGATATTCATATATGATACCTAACTCTAATACTCTCCTGATTCAATTCTCATCTAAATTTAGACATATACAACAAAGATGTCTACATCTGAGAAAATCACTTTGGGAACCTCATCATATGCAACATGCATTTGATGAAACTTGCCTGACATGCTCTTAGCATCACAGTCAGGATGAGATGAATCATGCTTTAAAAGTAGCTACTTCTTTAACTGTAGAGGGAACCAAGCAATATTAGCTCAGACATAAGTGGGTCTGTAAGAAACAGATGAAGTTATCTGAGATTAATCTAATTCAAAATACCTGTAGTCAAACTTGGATTTGAGGTTTTAAAGTCAACAGGTATGGGCTAGGGTTCAGACCTGTGCTGTGACCTACAGCTGATGTAGCTGTACCACAAGGAAGAAGAAATCTTGCTGTGCTGAGGTATGTTCAGCCAAGTGGGAATTGCAACAGCAAAGCAGTGACAAGAAACAGCAATAAAACCAGTGTTCAGAGGCAGTAAAAGGAACAGAAAGAGGACAGCAGGCAAAACAAGTAGTAGTTTTTTGAATGAGATAGTGAGCTGACTGGGAACCAGACAATGAACACCTAATGCAAATAATCAGAGGAAAAGGGATATGGCTCTGACCAAGTCGGAAAATCGCAGTTGAAGGACTACTCATTTGAGCACCATTACCACCATTTCTTCAAGAATGCCAGTCCTTGCTACTTTTAATTCTATCAGCTTCTTTTCCAGGATGATATTATAACTCTGCTTTCCTTCCCTCAGATAAAGAAGAACCCTTAACTTCATTAAGGTCTTTACAAGCATTATCTATGTGAGTGCTGTTCATTCTGAAGCACCCAGAAGGTAAAAATTAGTGTCTGGAATGTAAAATCATGTGCATTCCTTTTAGTGTTTTTTTTTAGTGGAAATCCTTAGAAACTGAACCTAGCCTTTTTTACTATTTCAGCACATATAACAGGAAGGTTAGGTCAGACTGAGATTGATGAGTGCTTCCAGCAAGGAAGTTGTACAAAACAGTAGCTTCACACTGAACAGCATATTTCATGCAAACCAAAGCAGAAATACCTTCAAAAGCAAGAGAGAATGATAGAATGAGTTCTCTTAAAGAAACCCAAAAATGATAATAAAAAGCAAAAATAAACAAGGACAAAGCTAAGGAAGGAATTCTAAGATTCAAAACAAATTAAGAACGAGAAGAAAGAAGTCCTAGTAGGTTAGGTCAAAACAAGCAAAAAGCAAAAATATGCATCTACACAGTCATAGCACCAATATTTCACTTTAATTTCCTTAGCAAAAAGAGACCACAGCCTCCAAATTTTTTTCTCAGCTAGTAATTGAAATTCAATCTGCCTTACAGCAAATTAGATTGGGTGGAAGAAAACTACTAAGGATAAAACATAACTTGGTTATCTCAAGAAAATGTACTGTTGCCAGCCTCCTGTGACACCATAAAGGTGGTTCTTTTTTAAGCTTGATGAGCATAGACTTAGCCTACAAGTAAGAATATTTAGACCGAAACATAACTTTAAAGCCATTCTCCTGAGTAGGTGCCTGTCTTATCATTGTTCAATATTTGGGACTAGAAATATTGGTAATCACAAGTCACAAAATAGCTGAAGATAAAACTTTCTTCTATTAACTGAGTGGTTTCTAATCACTTTTCCCAATGTTCTGCTTTCCAGGCTTAAACCTTTCTCTCTTCTGGTCTTAGGTAAAGAAGCACTTTTGCATGTTAGATGCACTGTTATTTGCCAAAAAGATAAGTGCATTTTTCCTTCCAGAAGTTCTCATCCGACAATCATCTTTCTGCTGCCCAACTAGTTTACTCTGAAATGACTCTTGAAATTACTTTGCACTCAAGGAGGAAAAAATGTTAGTTTTTTTCCCCAGATTTCATCCTTTTGAAACAAGTTACTACCATATCTCTACTTATTTCCTTGTACAGTGGAGCATCAGTGGTCCAGCCACCAAAGAACTTTCCAGGGTTTAGCTTTGATATTGCTTCTAATAAGCCTAGCTATAAAAGTTTAATGATGTAGAATCCAGCTCTTGATATTTTTTGCCATTCAGAATTAAATACTTTGTGCAAAATCACACTGGAATGCAACATGCTAGCAGAGCACAGCCTACTGCAGTACTTCTTGAGTACCAAAACAAAATAAAAAGGATTTGTATGTATTTTTGTGCTGTACATGTACAAGAGTCTTGATTTTGAAAAATTAAATATTGCACATATGCTCTATTGCCATATTTAGAACCAAAACAACTTCAAAGATTATCAAATTCATCTACAATTATAATATTTATTGTGGGTTTTCAAGAAAGGCCCTGAACAAGTGCTCTGAACTTTAAAAGCAATCATGGCAAATCATACAAGGCAGAAATGCCAAGTGTTTTGACATCCAGGCCACATGGTGTTTACAAATAGAGACTGTGAACGAGAATGGAATTGCTCTCTTGGGTTCTATGGTCTTTGTTTCCATGACCTACTGTGATCCTCTTGTTCAACTGTACTGTACATTTCCCTTCTATGCAAAACACTGTTATTTCCAGTTCATAGAATGATTTAAAAGGTCATTAGCAAAGTGTGTTCAAAAATTCACAGGCTTAGTCAAGTACTCTTTAAATTTTCTGTGGCCTATGGCAAAACATTAATGATCCTGAAATTGAGTCATTTGAACAAATTGCTTAAAGAACATGCTCTTCACCTGCTCCCAAGGCAGATCAGTATAAGCTCAACAAGTTCTCTCGACTTTTTAACTTTACATGAAGCTTAAAAAATGGCCCAGATCAACAATGTTCCATATTTTTTCAGGGAATAAAGAGTATGATAACTGTCAACAAGAATCTAATATTTTCTTAACAAAGGATGCACTTCTGTTCAGAAGAACAGTACCAAACAGGCCTAATACTTGTACTTTTTTAAATCCAGAGTTTCCTCCAGAGGAGTACTTGTACAATTTACAGTTTCTTCACCTCCTGCAGGTAGTTTTAACCCATGCACTCAAGAGACCATGGAGCAGAGCACTCTGCCCTAAGGCCACCTAAATATCATTTCAACATAGTAAACAACAGTCAGTACTGAAATAAAGCAAATCCCCTCCTTCAGGGTGTACACAGATGGCCCTACAGAGGGACCTGGACAGACTGGAGACATGGGCCAATTCTAATAGGATGATGTTTAATAAGTCCAAATGTCGGGTACTTCATTTTGGACACAACAATCCCATGCATAGCTATAGACTGGGGACAGAGTGGCTGGAGAGTAGTCAGGCAGAAAGGGACCTGGGAGTGCTGGTTGACAGGAAGCTCAACATGAGCCAGCAGTGTGCCCAGGTGGCCAAGAAGGCCAATGGCATTCTGGCCTGCATCGAGAATAGTGTGGCGAGCAGGACCAGAGAAGTTATCGTCCCCCTGTACTTGGCACTGGTCAGGCCTCACCTTGAATACTGTGTACAGTTCTGGGCCCCTCAGTGTGGGAAAGATGTCAGGATGCTGGAGTGTGTCCAGAGGAGGGCAACGAAGATGGTGAAGGGGCTGGAGCACAAGCCCTACGAGGAGCGGCTGAGGGAGCTGGGGCTGTTTAGTCTGAAGAAGAGTAGGCTCAGGGGAGACCTCATTGCTCTCTACAACTACCTAAAAGGAGGTTGTAGTCAGGCAGAGGTTGGTCTCTTCTCTCAGGTGACCAGTGACAGAACTAGAGGGCATGGACTCAAGTTTTTTCAGGGGAGGTTTAGGCTTGGTGTTAGGAAAAAGTTCTTCACTGTAAGGGTGATTGGCCATTGGAATGCGCTGCCCAGGGAGCTGGTGGAGTCGCCGACCCTGGAGGTGTTTAAGGGGAGACTGGATGAGGCACTGCGTGCCATGGTGGGTTGGTGTTAGTGTTGGGTTATAGGTTGGAATCAATGATCTCAGAAGTCCTTTCCAACCTTGCGATATTGTGAAACTGTGAAACTGTGAAGATTGTGGCTATTCACATTATTTCACATTTGCAAGGCATTCAGTGTGATATTGCTACTCACGATACTATGCACGGTGTTAAACCCATAGCTACCACTCCCTATTTTCTACAGCCATCTTGGAAAATTCAATGCAGTCACACTACATACAGATTATTCCCAATAACTGCAGTGGCTCTGTAACTCAAAGGCTTTGACAAGTATATGAACTCTCTGCTATACAAATCAGAAAGTTGATTACTGAAGTTGTCTGTTTTGCCTTATGTTTACATTCGGCCAGTTTTCGAAGTAATTTATAAATATTTAATACTCAATAAAGCAATTAAAATGTTTCCAAAACAGGAAATCTATACCTATCAACATTTCAAGGATCAGTGGGCAAGTTCTCTAATTTTAACATGTGTCTTCCTGTTTTTATCCCAGTTATTTCAGTGGGAAATACTAAATGATTGGTCTGTGATGAAATGAAAGGTAGTTCTTCCTCTAAGATTTAACAAACCAAGCAACAGAGCTGAGACTAATTACAGAGCATGTGGAAAGGTCTGTCAACACTGCCTAAATATCAAAGCCTAAATCCCAGTCACACAGAAACACCTCCTAAAAATCTTGTAAGATTCAGGAGGCCAAGATTATACCCTTTGAATTACTATGTCTTTTTCTATTTGCTATTTATGGAATATCTAAAAAGGATAACCAAGACAGTAAATTGCTTAATGAGAAGCCATCACCAGACAAATTACACAGAAATAATTAAAACCAAAAGATGACACTAAGGAGTATCCAGAAAGATATATGGTTTGTATTTCACTAGCTTTTTTTACATTCTGTAAAGACAAGACTTGTATCGGACATAAGTTCTTCTCTGACCTTTTCCCAAACTAGCAATGTTTTCTCAGAGGCAATGGCAGTTATTTTCTGTTACATGAGAATCCATCATATCATACCACAGATTGTTACTCTTCCTAACTGAAGCTGGAATGAAATCAGAGGAAAAGAAATCTCATCCACTTAAAAGGGACTTGACAGAGTAAAATCCTGCGTTTGATGAAAATAAACATGTATTGAGTGGTAGGAACACCATGTCTGCCTTCAGTTTCACATTTAATTGCAGATCACAAGCAGTGAAACATCTGATGATTCAACCAGAAATGACATACAAAATGGATCAGAGAGAAATAGGTCAAAGGAAATATTTATAAGAAGATTTAATGGCTCTTGATCCAATACAAATAAGATACTTCATGTTGCCAGGCCACTTGCTGCTGAAGACCAAGGATGGGTTTTTTAGAAGTATAGGTATACTATTAATTTTTGGTGGGCTGCATCCTAGTCACAGGATTTTTGCTGTTGACCACAGGACCCTCAGGAGATAGTAGGCCAGTATCGATATAGTTCATTTCAACCTCTGCACCCTTCTCCTCACAAATTTCCCTTTCAGAGATACGTTCTAAAAGGGCGCTTTGGTTTCCACCTAAAAAAGAGATTCTTGGAACTAAAAGATTCTGTGTGTGATTTTTTTTTCTGAGGAACAATTAAATGCTTCCTCGTACATAAACAGAGTTTTTAATATAAGTGCAAGAATTTTAATCAACAGCTAAATAAAGTGGTTGCTCCACGATTTTATCCTGGGTGCTTCAGGACTGAACTGGGCTCAAAGTGGGTCAAACCATACCATACAAAAGAGGCAAAGACTGACTGGAAAATCACTCCAGAAGATCTAAAGTTAGCACTTGATTCTGACTTCAAATAAAACACACACTACGCACTTGCACATTTCTCCTGGTCTCTTTTAATAGGCAACAATTCTGACTTGTTATCTTTTTTCTCCCCCAACAGTGTTGCCTCTGCACGAATAAGACATTGATGTGGTAATTCACAGTTGTCATTTGAGTCTTTAGGTAATGTAAGTCATACAAGTTCATACTTCAGAACAGTAGATTAAACAAAAGAATAAAACAAAAAACGTGAAATGAGATTATGGAAAATAACTGTATTTGTTCTCAAACTGACTCATCAAATGAATGGTATTCATGAAGTGTAATTTATATGCCAGAATTGATTAGGGAATTTTCAAAAATGATCAAAAGATAGCTCTTCATTTTAGTTATGAATTTAATGGAAATTGATGGAAGTAAAACTCTGTTGTTCTGTTACCTGATCATTTCATAATTGTAATAGAGACCAGTTTTCTACATGAATCATAAAATCATAGAATGGTTTGGGTTGGAAAGGACCTTAAAGATCATGTAGTTCCAAACCCCTTGCCATTAGTAGTGACACCTTCCACTGGATCAGGTTACTCAAAACCTCATCCAACCTGGCCTTGAACACCTCCAGGGCCGGGCCATTCATGACCTCTCTGGGAAACTTGTGCCAGTGCCTCACCACCCTCACAGGAAAAAAATTCATCCTAATATCTCATCTAAATCTACCTCTTTCAGCTTAAAACCATTACCCTTGTCCTATTACTGCACTTCCTGATAAAGAACTCCTCCCCTTCTTTCCTGTAGCCCCCTTCAAGTACTGAAAGGCTGTAACCAGGTCTTTCTGGAGCCTTCGCTTCTCCAGGCTGAACAACTCTCCCAGCCTGTCCTCCTAGCAGAGGTGCTCCAGCCCCCGGATCATCTTCATGACTTTCTCTGGACTCACTCTAACACATCCTTGCCCTTCCTGTGCTGAAGACTCCAGAAATGAATGCAGTACTCCAGGTGAGGTCTCAAGAGAGCAGAGTAGAGGGGGAGAATCACCTCCCTTGACCTCCTGGTCACAATTCTTTTGATGCAGCCAAGGATGCAGTTGATTTTCTGGACTACAAGTGCACATTGCTGGCTCATATTGAGCTTCTCATCCACCAACACCCCCAAGTACCTGCCTTCAGGTCTACTCTCAATCCATTCTCTGCCCAGCCTGTATTTGTGCTAGGATTGTCCCAACCCAGTTGCAGGACCTTGCACGTGACCTTGTTGAACTTCATGAGGTTTGCACAGGCCCACCTCTCAAGCCTGTGTAGGTCCCTGTGGATGGCATTCCTTCCCTCCGGCATGTCAACTGTTCCTCACAGTTTGGTGTCATTGGAAAACTTGCTGAGGGTGCCCTCCACCTCATTGTTCATATCCGCAACAAAGATGCTAAACAACATTGGTCCCTCACAATATCGACCCCTAAGAAAAAACACTCATCACCAGTTTCCACCTGGATATTGCACTGTTGACCACAACACTTTGAATGCAATCCACCAAGTGGTTCATCCATCAAATCCATATCTCTCCAATTCAGAGACAAGAATGTCATGCATGATAGCATCAAATGCTTTGCACAGGTCCATGTAGATATTGTCAGTTACTCTTCCCTTATCCACCAATGCTGTAGTGACATCATAGAAGACCACCAAATTTGCCAGACACAATTTATCCCTACTGAAGCCATGTTGGATGCCACCAATCACCTCCTCATTTTCCATGTGCCACAGCAGAGCATCCAGAAGGATCTGCTCCATGATCTTGCTGAGTATAGAGTTGAGACTGACCTGAACAAAGAATCTCATTACAAAACTGGTATACACATAGATTAAAAAAGTTATAGTTTTAGAAGAAGTGTTAAATTCAAATAAATAATTTCTATTTTCTGAAACTGACTATATTTTTAAATCTAACTCAGGAAAACATCGAGAATTTTAAAGACAGTTTCAGATAAGGTTCAGAACTCAAGAGTCTATGCATCAATATGCAAAAAAAAGTTTCAAAATTTGCTGTAAGGTAGGCAAGTCATTTCCTCCCCATTCATAATATGTAACCTCATTCATATTATTCATGTTGAATTTCTACAATTATTCTATTAACTACTGGATCTTGATTTTATTTTATAGTACTTTTTACAACAGAATTTGAAAGTGCGCACTTAATGGAGTTGGTCTGGTTTCAGTTACATTTCTGTAAAGGTAAACATCAGTTTCAAGGGACTTATTTTATTCAGTACTACTAACAAAGTCAAAATTAGACTTCCTTCCAAGTCATCGAAGTGCTTTTATCAAATATTTTCTAAATCATAGTAACCAATTTGAAACAGCTTTAACATTATTGTGGTATTTGAAATTAGAGCAGCTGCCTGTAGTCTGCACCAGGGTATCAAAAAACTCAGAGTTTTCGGTCTGCTAAGGCTCTTATCAACCAGCATCATGTTTTCTTTTACATTGTCTGGTTTCACATTTGAATTTAAGTTCAAGCTAAGTTAAGGATTTTTCAGTATTAAACTGACCAGTAGTGAATGAGCTGAAAATGGTTTAAAACAAAATAGGTCCAAATACTTAAAACAGCTTTGTATAAATCACTTTGGAATAATCCCTTTTTTTTTGCTTCAGACAAACTTTTATTCTGTGTTTGCACATGTACTGTAAAAAGCATTGGATTCAGTTGCCAAGCCACTACTACTGTTTTTTTTCGGCATACTGAAACTACTGATTAAACTGATAGTAGAAAATCATTTCCGGCTTTTAAGTTTTGTTATAAAACCTATTTGGAGAGGGAGTTTTGCTCTTCTTCAGACAAAAACAGGCGAAAGTTGTTCTACCCACCTTCCAACTAGAGAAATAAAATATAATTGTAAGGCTATTGTCTTTAATGCTCTGATGTTTACATCCTGTGTCTGAGAAGAAAATTAGACAGGAAAAATACTGAGGTCATAGCGCATAGACCTTTTATTGTTTTAAGATTTTATACCTTTCAAAGTGGTTTCTTCTTGCCTTGAAGTTGCAAATAGCCTGTTTATTCAAATCTTTTAAAAGTAATTTCAAAAAAGCCTGTAAATGGGTTCCCATAGAATAACCAGCTCTCAGAGCATGAAGCAGCATGTAATTGCATGCCTTTCTGGGAATCTTGTATTCTGCAAGGCCAAAATGATGCAGTTCAATTCTCAACACTTGGTCAACATTTTTTTAAGATTACCCTCAAACTGGTAGATTATTTCCACTTTCTATAAAGAAGAGTCCAAAAGTTGATAACTGGAAAATTTGGAGGGAGCATCTCCAACTTCAATGTGACATAGAGACGGATCGTGGGAAGAAAAAGCTATATTCCTGTTTAACCAGTTGCCCAGCTGTTCAAACTATATTTTTAGGGTGTGTCCGTAAGTAGACTTTCAGGCAATGATATTGCAATAATAAAGTAATTAATTAGAATTAAGAGTGTAGAATGAATATGCATGATGATTGAGTGCGTGGCATTACTGATTTTATGTGTTTGATATTGTTTATTATCTCTACTGTGTGATTCAGCAGAGACAGAAGAAATATGCAATGCAGGCACACAGGAAAGTGTGTGCTTTATCCATGGAGTTTTAATACAAAAACACATGCAAGAAATCTGACATTCAAATGAAGAGCTGCTAGAGAAAAAGAGAATCAAGACAGGCCCATAACCTAGTTATCGTTTTGCTTTCTTTTATGAAGACTGACCTTTTCTCTAGTTTTTAAAAGGAAATGATGTGAAACTTTTTGTCTGGAGATTTTCTTGCCCTGCAAGTTGCCAGGCAGAAGGAGGCTCTTGGTCTGAACACAGCTGACTGCTCACCCCTGCTCTCCATGTTGTTTCTTCTTTCAGCCTTCTTCCTGTGGACATGGGGACTGGTGTTGCTTCATGCACTGGGTCCTACCCTAAGGCTTCCCCTACAGTAAAAAGCAGTGCAGTGCAATGGAAGTGGGTTGGTACTGAGGGCCCAATATGCACAACATAAGAGCATTGGGAGATTTAACTTCAGATTAGAGCTAGTCTGGCCCTGGGAATTTAATATCCTTTAGCAGGCAGAGTGTATTGGATGAGGTCTTGGAGTTTAAGATTCTCCAGAATGAATGGATTCTGTGTGCTATAAGACCAAACCACAATATAAACTGAAGCACAGTAAGTGCACTAAGCTTGGGATTCACTTCTGAAGTGCAATCCTAACCTAAATTAAGATGCTAGCATAGATTCTCTGGAAAGTGCCTCACCTTCCTGCACTAGAGAGACAGTTGGTGCTGAGTGTAACATTACTAATTCCAAGACAGAGTGTCCAGCAGCATGAAACTACTTGTATGTGGGGTTCAGAAATCTGAAATTCAACTCACAGAATCTTACCAAAACCTAGTTGCCTTTGGCCTTAAGACAGACTTGTGATGGTCAAAATGATCCAGTGTATTTTATTAGACTGCCATACCAGCCAGTCACAGTGACTGCTCTTGATCTTACATGCTGCGAACCATGGTTAGACTCTACAGGCCAGGCACAGTCCATTTGGCAGAAACAAGATGATATCAACAAAAATGATTCAGCCCAGTGATTATCAAAACTTTCAGTGTTCAACATCACTATGCAGCTAGTGAGTGTTTCAAACAATCTGCTCACTGCCCTACTTTTCTTCCTGCATTACCTCTGTTTTGGAAGACAGTTTCCAAGCAGTGTTCACGAGTAAAGGCCATCACTTGCTATTACTGTTTAGAAATTAAATCCTTCTCTGACAACTCAGCCTGCTGGAAAAAGCCAGCTTTTGCTTTTCTACTGCACCATCAAAGGAAAAAAATAACTTACAGAAGGGATGCAGGGCTCACTCTCCTGCATATTTCAGTTGCTGGCTGTCAACTGGGACTTACAAGTGCTTTATTAAAAGATGTCAGATAATTTTGGCTTTTTGGGAACCTTAAAATAAAAACCTTTGTTTAAAGCTATACAGTACCTGTATAGCTGTGTCAGAGCACAGAGAGTGAAGGAGAAGAACTAAAATTTTTTTGGTCTGTAAAAAGAGACTGTGGCAGATATATTTGAACTAGCCCTGCCAGGAGGACTGAGCAGCAAAGATCCAGCTATAGGTTTGCTGTGCTTGGGAAGCTCTCACATTGATACTGTCTCTCAGCATATGTATTTAGCTTGATTGCAACATTAGGCTAAGGCTGTGTGACTGTGGCTATACTACAGCCATACTTAGTTCATACTAAGCCAGCTTGCTGTGCCTCCAGACCCTGCTCTTCCATCCTGCTGGCACCAGAGTGAGCTTAAACCAAGTTCCAACTGTTCTCACCAATGAAGATATACTCCAGCCATTCCCAGACCAAGAGGTGCAGAGCTGGCTTAGCTTCTGAGAAGTTCACGCTCTGAGCGACTGCAATGACTGCAAGTGGTCCCCTGCTGAGCTACGACACATTCAAGCTGTGCCTCACACTCATTAGTCAGCAAAAGATATGCAGTCATACACCTCTGCTTCGAGAGAACAGAGAACACTGACTCATTTTGTTGCAGTATAGTCCTATATACTGTCACCAGCTTGAATTTGACTGTGAGCCCTCTTGAACTACTCTTGGCCTCTGATGTGACAATCACATGTCAGCGGGGCTCACACAAAGCTGAAATGTTGCCCCTTTTAACTGCTCAACCTAGCAAGACATGCTAGATGCATATGCATTCAAATGTATCATTATGGGCCTGCTCCCATCAAAACTAAAGAAAGTTGACTTAATTTGTATCAGTGGAGGCTTTACTTAGTTCCTTGCCAGAGAAAATGGAACTAGCAAACACAGAAGAGATACAGTACACTTGCTACTGTACCTATTAGTGCCAGCAATACTAAAGCACCAACCATACCATAGCACTTACAGCTAGATAATCGCCACGTGTTGGGGACCCCAAAACTCCACATAGCATTACAGCCCTCATTAGCAGCAATGAGATTTCCTGCACAACCCCTACCACTCACAACTGACGCACTGACAATAAATATCAAACCAATATGCTTGTGTGTGTATCCATTAACGCAGTTAAAATGCTTCAGAATGAACACCTGATAAGAGCTTTAATATATTAAATTAGCTCAGAGGAAACACCAACTGGCAACGCCAAGTTATGGATCCAGCTCAACCACATGTAGGAATACATCATCAGAAAGTTCCCATCCAGCTGAAAGCAAGTTGATTTTCCCACACTTTTTATACTGGTATGGAATAAAGCAGGCAGGATATCCCCAGTTCCAACTATCACAGTAGCACAGTATCACAAGGTTGGAAAAGACCTCTGAGACCACCTAGTCCAACCTATGACCCAAAACTAGCACCCACTCATCATTTAAACCATGGCACTAAGCACCTCATCCAAAATGTTTTTAAACAGCTCCAGGGATGATGACTCCACCACCTCCCTGGGCAGTGCATTCCATTGGCAAATCACCATTTCAGTGAAAATTTTTTTCCTAATATCAAGCCTAAACCTCCCCTGACGAAGCTTGAGACCATGTCCTCTTGTTCTGCCACTGGTCACCTGAGAGAAAAGACCAACCCCTGCCTGCCTAAAACCTCCTTTTAGCTAGTTATAGAGAGCAATAAGGTCTCCCCTGAGCCTCCTCTTCTCCAGGCTAAACAACCCCAGCTCCTTCAGTCGCTCTTCACAGGGCTTGTGCTCCAGCCCCTTCACCATCTCTGTTGCTCTCCTCTGGACACACTCCAGCGTCTTGAAATCTCTCTTATAGTGAAGGGCCCAGAACTGCACACAGTTCTCAAGGTGTGGTCTGACCAGCACCAAGTATAAGGGGATGATAACTTCTCTAGTCCTGCTGACCACACCATTCCTGATGCAGACCACGATGCCATTGGCCTTCTTGGCCACTTGGGCACACTGCTGGCTCATGTTGAGTTTCCTGTCCACCAGCACTCCCAAGTCTCTTTCCACTTGACTACTCTCCAGCCATTCTATCCCCAGCCTATAGCTCTGCATGGGGTTGTTGTGTCCAAAGTGTAGAACCCGGCACTTGGACTTGTTAAACTTCATCCCATTGCAATCAGTCCATCTCTCCAGTCTGTCAAGGTCCCTCTGTAGGGCCCTCCTACCCTCCAGAAGATAGACACTTCCTCCCAGCTTGGTATCGTCCGTGAACTTGCTAATGATGGACTCGATCCCTTCATACAGATCATCAACAAAGATGTTAAACAGGACCGGGTCCAACACCGACCCCTGGGGGACACCACAAGTAATCGGCCACCAACTGGACGAGACGACGTTCACTATCACTCTCTGGGCTCAGCCAACCAACCGATTCCTAACCCAGCACAGAGCACTCCTGTCCAAGCCATGGGCTGTCAGCTTCTCCAGGAGTCTACTAAGAGGAATGGTGTCAAAGACCTTGCTGAAGTCCAGGTATACCACATCCACAGCCTTCCTCTTGTCCACCAGCCGAGTCACATGGTCATAAAAGGAGATCAGGCACAACCTGCTCCTCCTAAATCCATGCTGGCTGGACCTGATCTCTCGGTTATTCTGCAGGTGCCACATGATTGCACCCAGGATTATCTGCGCCATAATTTTACCTGGAACCTAGGTCAGAATGACAGGTCTGTAATTACCTGGATCATCCCTATGGCCCTTCTTGTGGATGGGCATCACATTAGCCAACTTCCAGTCACCCGGGACCTCTCCAGTGAGCCAGGACTGTTGACAAATGATGGAAAGCGACTTAGCAAGCTCGTCTGCCAGCTCTTTCATCTCCCTAGGATGGATCCCATTTGGCCCCATAGACTTATGAGGATCCAAGTGGCTAAGCAGGTCTCTAAATTCTTCCTCCTGGATTACAGGGGAGCTATATTCCATCCTGAAGCGGAGGTAAAGAAGGCATTAAGAACTTCAGCCTTTTCGTCATCTCTAGTTACTATATTTCCCTTGTCATCCAATAAGGAGTGGAGGTCGTTGCTGCCCTTCTTTCTGTCATTAATATATTTGTAAAAACACTTCTTGTTGTCCTTAACAGAAGTGGCCAGTTTGAGATCCAGTTGGGCTTTTGCCCCCCTAATTTTCCTCCTACACAACTTAACAACATCTTTGAACATAACCTGATTCATCAGCCCTTCTTTCCAAAGGTGATACACCCTCTTTTTCTCACTTAGCTCCTTCAGAAGCTCCTTACTCATCCAGACCAGATGTCTGCCCCTACGGTTTGTCTTATGGCACATCGGGACAGCCTGCTCCTGTGCTTTCAAGATTTCGTTCTTGAAGTAATTCCAGCCTTCCTGGATCCCTTTTTTTTAAGGGCTATTTCCCCGGGTACTTCCTTGACTAGTTCCTTAAATAATCCAAAATCTGCCTGCCGAAACTCCAGCATGGACATCCTGTTCATGCCCTTCCTTGTTTCATTGTTTATGGACAACTTGATTATCTCATGGTCACTGTATCCCAGACAGCCTCCGACCACAATATCACCCACCAGCCCTTCTCTATTTGGAAACAGCAGGTGAAGGAGAGCCTCAGCCCTGGTAGGCTCACTCACCAGCTGTGACAGAAAACAATCCTCAATACGTTCCAAGGACCTTCTGGACTGCCTCCTCTCGGTTGTGTTAAGTTCCCAGCAGATATCCAGGAGATTAAAGTCTCCTAAAAGAACAAGGGTAACTGATCTTGAGGCAACTTACAGTTGCTTAAACAACAGATCCACCTCTTCCTCCTGATTGGGCGGTCTGTAACATACTCCAACCAGGATGTCAGTCTTGATTGCCCCTCTGACTCTTACCCACAGGCACTCAATCTGGTCATCACTAATCTCAACTTCTACAGTGTCAAGAGTTTCCTTTACATACAGGGCCACCCCTCCACCCCTTCTCTCCCCCTTGTCTCTCCTGAAGAGTTTGTAGCATTCCATGACAGCACTTCAGTTATGAGAGTCGTTCCACCACATTTCCGTGATAGCAACTATATCATAGCTCTCCTGCCGGACCAGAACTTCCATCTCCTCATGTTTATTGCCCATACTGCGTGCATTAGTGTAAATGCACTTAAGTTGGGTTACTGACTTCATCCTTGATGATGACTCACTCCCTACAGTCACATCACTGGTGAGCCTGATTACATCCCCCTCCCCCTTCAGGTCTGTTTAAAGCCCTCTTAATGAGCCGTGCCAACTCCCGGGCTTAGGTGGGACCCATCTGAATCTAGCTAATGACACTTATGGTCTGGTTGTGTCCAGGTCACTGTGATTCTCTCCCCGTGAATGTGACTGTCCACACAGCTTCCCTCAATTAAATGGTCCATGTGCATGCTCCTTAAAGTATTTGGTCAGTTGGATTCAGACCCTCTGTTACACTGTCTTGAAGCAGAGTGCAGGACACAGAGGTGAACAACTCTTCAGATAAAGCTGTAGGGCCAGTAACCTTCAGGAGAAGGATGCGATCAATCCAAGCAGCTGTTTGCTGAATGATCATCTCCCAACATCCCTGTATTCTTTTCCTGTAGGTGTTGCTGCTCCAGTATAAAACGCTATTACTTAGAGGTTTATGATTTCTAGCTGTAGGAAGATTACTGCTTTAGATTTGCTTGCATAATTCAAGGAAGACAGATCATCAAAGCACAGACAAGCTGTCAGCAACCACTCTCTCTACTTCAAATAACGAGTAAACATCAGAGGTACCTGCTCTCCAGCTTCCTAGGGCTATGGCATCAATGGACAGAGACATACCAAAATGGCAGAGCTCTTAAAATTACACATGCTCTTCTTTTGTATTTTTTAGTACTTGGCAAACACAAATTGCTTCTTCCATGTGTCAATTTTTTAATTTTCATTGCCAATTCTTTACAACAAAATGCTGGATATGAAATATGAGAGTACAGAAAATTAGAGGCTAAATTAAATTATATGTATCTGCATATTTCTGCTTCTCTTCTTCTGCATTTTTCCTTCATTTTTATAAATGTTCACATTTGATTCTCAGGATACTGAGGTAGCTTTTAGAGTAGCTTGTTTTGAAAGAGTTGTAAAATATGGAGCAAGTAATTTCCAGCTGAGGTGGAAATAACAGTAATAAACCAACAACCTACATATTTCTCAGCTGATGATCTCCAAGTGCTCAGATTAACTCACAAAGCGTCACAGACTTCTGGGAAAAAAAAAAGATCTAGTAAACTGAAATATGAAAAGGTGGTATGATTAAAGCACAGCACTAGTGAAACTGGGGAAATTCTGATTTCTGTCAACTTTTACACTTTTAATGGGAAAGACTCTATAATGAGCTATGTTTGAGAGAAACAAGTCATAGGTAAGACAACTATTTAGCAAAAAATATTATGACAATTCTGTCATTTCTATAATCTAATAACAGCAAGTTTCTCTTTTATTCCTGCAGCACAATCGACTGGTTATTCTTTCCCCATTATCTACTCGGAAGTATAATATTAAGACACAGTGTGTCACTTGTCCAGTTTAATAGGTGTATGTAAAACATAAGGAATGCCTCTAAAATACTTAATATTTTTAGAAACAAATATGCTGAGCATTTTTTCTGCCAATGAGTTTAGTGAGAGGTAACATTCTTCAAGTTCCATATTGGGAGGAATGTTAAAGACAGGGAGCTTGTCTTTCTGCATTACATGTCCTGTCAAGGAAGAGTATTGTTGTTTTTACTTAACCATAAATGTTTTATCATGGACTGCAGAGCAATATCAGTTTTCCATGCCTAATGTTGGCTGCATCCTTTTTAACTAAATACTCTACTTCCTCCCTTTCTGTAATACAGATGTTGTAGGAGTTGTTTGCCACAAAGTTATAGGTTTCAACTCATTACATTATGGAAAAAATTTGAATGGATTGTAATCATAGGATTCTTTGGAATTCCATCAAAAGACTGAGGAGAGACCTTATTGTTCTCTACAACTACCTGAGAGGAGGTTGTAGTCAGCTGAGTGTAGGTCTCTTCTTCCATGTAACAAGTGATAGGATGAAAGGAAATGGCCTCAAGTTGCACCAAGGGAAGTTTAGATTGGATATTAGGAAAAAATTCTTTACTGAAAGAGTGGTGAAGCATTGGAACTCATTGGTTGCTCAGGGAAGTGGTTGAGTCACCATCTGCGGAGGTATTTTAAAAACATGTAGATGTGGTGCTTACGGACATAATTTAGTGGTGAACTTTGACGGTGTCAGTTCAAGAGTTGGACCTCATGATCTTAAAGGTCTTTTCCAGCCTAAATGATTCTATGATTCTAAACGCATAAGTTTTACAATACTCTTCAAAGAAGGATCCTGGGGGAGATATGCGTAATTAAACTCTACTCACAACTGGAGAAAGTAGAGCAATGTAATCAGCAATAAAATGGTTATATCAGGGTTCCAGCTGCTTGACAGTTCTGGATATAGAGTCAATCCTAAAAGGTATTCTGGGAAAAATTACTTATATAAGGTTGAGAAACTTTAGTAAGAAGTAGTTAACCAAGGGAAAAACTGTGTAGCACAGGTAGCACAGGTACCCTACAGTAAAAAGAAAAATATGGTCTTGCATAAAGGATGTTGAGACAGGTTTTCATCCCTGGGTATTTCTTAGTGTGATCTGTATCTGATGGCATACATACACAAAGGCTGAAACACCTTAGGCAACACGCAGTAACTGGAAATGCATGGCATTTATTTTGGTTCTGACGTTACTGTTTTGTTTCAAAAGAACTTGGCAGTTCAAGCTTTACCATAGTCTGGGCATTGGTATTGCTTTAATTTTTGCAAAATTATGTGAATAAGTATAGCGTTTTTCTGGTATGATAAACTAGCTCTATTAGTAAGATAAAAGAATATAAGGTTTTAAAAAAAATCCAGTGCCGTAGCTTGCAGCCCCATTACCTGTGTTGAGACAGCTGTTTGCAGAGAAGCTCTGTAAAACTGATCACTGAAACAATTGGGCTACATTGCTACTGAGACCAATGCAAAAATCTTGGAGACTAAAAAAAAGAGCACATAGTGTGTACCGAGTGCAGAAGTGTACAGAGATGGAAATTCCCTGACAATGACCTCTTCCTCAAATGGTTGATGCATTTTCTTTGAAGAACCATCAGGAAAAGACAGGGTGAAAACCATGACTCCTCTTATCTCGGGAGCCCCCATCCCGTCAGGTTTGGGAGTCAAACTTCCTCTTGTTTGCTCTGTCTGTCTCTGACCCTTTGAATCTTTCCTTCGTCCCTGAACAGCAGCCCAGCCATATGAGATCAAGAGATTTTGCCAAAGGATTGAAGGGTATGCAGCAGTGGGGCTAGACATCCCCCAGGGTGACTCAGGAGTTTATTAGAATATTGTTCTACACAGCAACTTTGTGAAGAATGTGAATAAATAGTAACAGGAGACAGCATACATTCACATGATCTTTACTGAGAAACTTAATTAATGAGAAGATTAACAGTAAAAGACATAAGAACCATGATAACAATGAAATTGTTATCTTAACAGATGCTGGATTTGTATCATTGGGGCACATATACACTAAGAGTTTACTTCTATGACTCTATGTCAGTATTATTCAAACACAAATACTAGAGATTTTTCCCACAGTATGCCTCCATTCGCTGTTTGAAATTCAGTGACCTTAAATACAGAGAAACTCTTTAAATAGCTTATGGTGGGTAAAACAAGCTCACTTTTTTATTTTAATGAGAAGCATATCTAATAAGGACTATCTGCTCATGCAGTACGAATCACTGGGGCAAAAATGTTCCAATTTACCAAAAATAAAAAATGAAGTGAGTCAGGTCTCATGTTAAGAAAGTAAATCCCTTTTATTTTCGTGACGGAGATGCTAGATCTCAGGATCTCTGGGTAGTACACATCAAGGTTTGCACTCTTTAAATGTATTCCAATTGAAAAACAATTTGTATTTTTCCATTTTTCTTTCATTTATGCATAAAATTAATAATTTCTGCATTATGTCTACCTATAGCATTGATTTCTCATATCTAACATTCTTATCAAACAAACAGAAAGCAGGATGCCAGTTTGCCAGTGAACCACACCAGTCTTACATCAATGTCTCTTCTTTGAAACTGGTGATGTGACACCACTGTAAGATCACAATCAGGTTCTCTTATTTCACCTGCTGAAGGTTAATAACAATAGAAAATCACAGAAACAATCAACTCTGTTCCCATCACTAGCTGTGTGCTATGGAGGCAAATAGGACTACCAGCACACATGGAAAGTGAGAAACTGCTACAAAACTGTCTTCTCACTAGTGAATTCAGCAATGTGATCTCTGGCCTGATTCTCGGCCCATGGCAAAGTGAACCAGTCAACTGTACCATCCTCCATGCACACCCATTGGTATCAGGCACTGGGCTGAAGTTCCAGTTAAGCTGAAGAGTTTGGGGAAAACAGGATAGGCAAGTGTTAAATGATGCTGTACTTTGCCTGAAGGGTACCATTGCCCCCAAAAGAGTAAAAGGGAATGGGAAATAAGTCATTTAGTTAAATGTGAAATGATTTTCCTAAGTTCAGTTGCCAACAAGGGACAGATGCTGTGACCAAGAAAAAGAGGAGAAATGTGGTAAAGCAATAGACAAAATTCCTCACAATCCTCCTGCCCCATCTTTCTCTCTTTCCTTCCAGGGCCTTGTTTCTTCTTACGTGTTTGAAATATCATTCCCATTGGAAAATTCTTGTCTTTCTCTTTGGCTCAGAAGTGGTGTCACTATTATGTGGCCCATTTAGCTCTTGTTTTACATCTTTTTCTTCTCCTCTAGGCAGAGCTGTCCACCCAGGCAGGTGTTGTGGCTACTCTGCCTTTGTGCCCTGTACAAGACCTGCCCTGGCTGATTGGGTCTCCTGACTGTCATTTACATCACACACTTTATTGGCAAGTCCATAGATTCAAATCATTCACAGAATTACAGAATCATATAGGTTGGAAAGGATCGTTAGTATCATCAAGTCCAACTGTAAAGCTAACACTGCCAAGTCCACCACTAAACCACATCCTTAAGTGATTCAATTATCTCATTCTTTTTTCTTTATTAAACACAAAGGGCCATATTCTTTTTCTGTTCTCTGTCAAGAGTGTGTTAAGTGACGACAGTATGTCATCAGATATCAGATGGAAAGAGGCCATGTCAGCCCCAATGGGGTACGACAGTCTGTGGTGCCTTATGTATGACTGTCCTACTAATGCCACAGGCATTAGAGGCCATAACAAGGTTTAATGCAGTGGTATCACATTGTTAACTTGTATTATGTAGTTTGTTAGTTCTTTTGAACAATGCAGTGTTTGCACAGAGTTCTTCTTTCTACATGCACATTTAACTGTCTAAACCTCTGTCATTTTGCTAGTCTTTTCTGTCCTTCAAAAATTTTTAAACCCATTGGTCAGCTTCAGTCAAATTCAACAGCAGTAAGTATCTCAGAAGTATAATAATTTTAAGCAGCCAGGGAGATAACTGTATTAAAAACCTCATTTCTGTATGAAAAATTTCTAATTAAAACTTATTTTAATGTTTTAGGACTTATTAAAGTTTACTATAATTCCCATTTCCCTCTGTCAAGGGAACAGCTACAGGTTCTGTCTTTCTTACAAATCTGAGCACTCATTCAGGAGGTCAACCTCCAAGCATAAATTTGCATCAGTTCCATCATTCATGAAAGGGCCTTTTTGTTTAAATCTAAGTGTATAAAGCAAAATCTTCAAATAAGCTGAATAAGGAAACTGGATCCAATGAAATTGCATAAGTAAGTCTCCCGATCTTTGGGGAAAAATTAGGTCTGATGATCCAATTATAAAGGCATGACAGTAAATCTAGAAAAAAAAACTCCTGAGTCTACTGTTACCAAAAGTTTCTTACGAGAAGGTAGGTGAGAGCCGTGATCAAACAGTTTAAATTCCTCATTACTAATTTTTTAGTTGCTTGGCTCTAGCTGGCCAGATATCCTTCACATATATCCATATATTAAGTTCAGAGACCTAAGCGAAATTTAAGTTTTCTAAACTCCAGAGTTTGTACTGTTTCTGTGCTTCAGCTTCCTAGTTGGTAATTTATAAACAACAGTATTCCTCTGTTTTACAGGCAAGGAAGAACATTTTAAAAGCTGCAAGACATTCAGATATACCCTAGCAAGAGGACCATGTAAATAGCTGTAAAACAGAAACGGTACACCTAATACTAACATTGGTTAGTAGTTTGATTCACTGCTTTGCTCTTCTGCATTAAAATTTTCTACTCTTCCCCAAGAAAGAAAAAATAAGCGTTTTATAAATAATATTAAATACCAAGTGCTAATATGTTTGTTGTCTTATCAATATTTTTCTACTTGTGATGGAAATACTGCTATCAACTTGTTATGTTTTATCCACACAGTAGAGCCTCTGTGTGTTTGCATATATATATATGTATATTTATGAACACACATACATAGTGCAAAGATTTATGTCTTCAAGATTCAAACAATGATATGTAACAGTTTATTCAATTTAAACTCAGTAGTAGTATAGTCTGAAAGAATAACAAGATTTGGATAAAAATGAATTTAAAAAGTCTTTATGGAGCAATTTTTTCTTTAAAATTGAATTACTGGGCAATATTCACTCAAGAGGAAACAAAAACATCTGTTAAGAATTACTATTTTCTTATTGTTTCCAGCCTCACATGTCACTACTGTTCTGGTGAAAACAAGACAAAGCATGTCACTTGTATAACTCATAAAGTAATTCACTGTAAATCAGAGTAGGTATTATTATGCAGTCAGAAATTACCCAGTTCACTGGGTTTCACTCTTCATAAAATTACACTATTGCTACACTTGTCAGGAAGTGAAAGCAAAGAATAATGCTCTGTAGTACCAATTCAATATATTCAGGAACTACTGAGCAAGAAATGGGGCCTCATTAAGGCACTGGTCAAACTTGTAAGTGCAATTTTTCATAATTATGATGAAATATGATAGTGGTCAATCCAATATTGTTGATTGGTTAAGTAAAATTCATAGAAGTGTGAGATCACCAGAGTTACTCAAAAAATTATTTAGAAGATTAATCTCATGAAGGCGACCTTGTAAAAAATAAACGCAATTAAACAGTAGGGAGAACATGATAGGTATCGTTGGAGAGAAAAATCAAACTTTAGCAGAGCAGAAAAAAATTCTCAAGTTATTACCAGTAACCAAGATAAAACCAGTAATCCTAGTTTCCAGAAGTCCAGTGAATCTTCCATACACATTTGGAAGCTTAGGCAATAACACTGAGAACACCAAGAGTCGACCTTTCCTCCCTATTTTTTTAAGATTTAAAACCACCTCTTTTTTAACCTCCTTTTATTGTAACAATAAGTAAGCAAAGGATAGGATTCCCTAAGTATTATTAATACTCTTTTCTTACTCCCACCATAAGAAGACTTTACCAACTATATTAAGAACTATGGTCTTAAATCACAATGAAACCAACAAAGTTCAGAATCATGCCCTGTGTATTTCCATGGTGCAAATTAGCAAACCATTACAGCAGGAGATCTATCCAGTATACGCTATGCTCAGTTGTTTCCTTCATGTAGTTCTCCACACAATGTTAGACCGTGCAAAAGCTGGATATGTCACATTTATTTCATGAAAATTTTACTTAAAATCCTCTCATTGAACATCTTACTGATCTAAATGTGTCACTGATGCAACAAAAAGCAACCAAAAACTAAATAATGTCTGTCCCCACTGAACAGCGCCTACACTGTCAAATTTTGCAGCAACAGAAAAATAACCAAATGATGTAGCAAGTGGTTTCCAAAATTATTTGAATGGCAAGGTCTATGCAGAGTTAATTATCAAGGATCTGACAAACACCTGTTCTCTGTTGTAGGTAGTAATGACGTGAGGCTCTACGTAAATTGAAGCCATAAGGATGTGGACAGCCACTGTCTCTGGATGTGTCCCACAGTGTTCTTGAATGGCCTTATCCATGTTTAGTGGTGCTTATCAATGATTACAGTTAACTTGGGCTGATTTGATAATAGAATAAAGTGCATGACCCTGCACAGAGAGTGAAAGAGGTAAATGATGGCATTCCTGCATCATTTTACTTCTATGAGCAGGATTAAGGACCTGCAGAGGTGGATTCTTTTACAGGTTCCAGATACAATGAACTGAACATTATCGAACGTTATTAAAGCAACCAGTTAACACTATCATTCTTAGTCTGAATGCACGTGGATTTGCAGACCATCTGTGTTACACATAGTTATCATGAGGCTGAAGTAGTTTACATAAAATGTTTATACTTAGATTAACTATAATAAGCCTCTCTAAGTCTCTGTAGAGTTTTTTTGTTTTGCTGAAATACTGTCTCTCCTTAAAAGAACATCTAATATTGGTGAAATTTTAAATGAAGCTTATTTCTTCTGTGACTGTCATGTTCACAGTATCACAGTATCATAGTATCATAAGGTTGGAAAAGACGTCCGAGATCATCGAGTCCAACCTATATCCCAACACTAAGACCAACACTAACACCATCATCTAAACCATGGCACTCAGTGCCTCATCCAGTCTCCCCTTAAACACCTCCAGGGTCGGCGATTCCACCACCTCCCTGGGCAACGCATTCCAATGGCCAATCACCCTTTCAGTGAAGAACTTTTTCCAAACATCAAGTCTAAACTTTCCCTGACGAAGCTTGAGTCCATGCCCTCTAGTTCTGTCACTGATCACTGAGAAGAGACCAACCCCTGCCCATCTACAACCTCCTTTTAGGTAGTTGTAGAGAGCAATTATGTCTCCCCTGAACCTCCTCTACTTCAGACTAAACAGCCCCAACTCCCTCAGTCGCTCCTCATAGGGCTTGTGCTCCAGCCCCTTCACCATCTTCGTTGCCCTCCTCTGGACACACTCCAGCATCCTGACATCTTTCCCAAACTGGGGGGCCCAGAACTGTACACAGTATTCAAGATGAGGCCTGACCAGTGCCGAGTACAGGGGGACGATAACTTCTCTGGTCCTGCTCGCCACACTATTCTCGATGCAGGCCAGAATGCCATTGGCCTTCTTGGCCACCTGGGCACACTGCTGTCTCATGTTGAGCTTCCTGTCAACCAGCACTCCCAGGTCCTTTTCTGCCTGACTACTCTCCAGCCACTCTGCCCCCAGTCTATAGCTATACATGGGATTGTTGTGTCCAAAATGAAGTACCCGACATTTGGACTTATTAAACATCACCCCATTAGAATTGGCCCATGTCTCCAGTCTGTCCAGGTCCCTCTGTAGGGCCATCCTACCCTGTAACAGATCAACCCTTCCTCCCAGACTGGTATCATCTGCAAACTTGCTGATGATGGACTCAATCCCCTCATTCAGATCATCAATAAAGATATTAAACAGGACCTGACCCAACACCGATCCCTGAGGGACACCACTGGTGAGCGGCCGCCAACTGGATGAGACACCATTCACCACCGCTCTCTGGGCTCGGCCATCCAGCCAATTCCTAACCCAGCACAGAGTGCTCCCGTCTAAGCCAGCTTCTCTAGGAGTCTACTGTGGGAGACAGTGCTTGCTGAAGTCCAGGTATACCACATCCACAGCCTTCCTCTCATCCACCAGGCAAGTCACATGGTCATAAAAGGAGACCAGGTTGGTCAGGCAGGACCTACCCCTCCTAAACCCATGCTGGCTACACCTGATCTCTTGGCCGTTCTGCGGGTGCCACATGATTGCACCCAGTATTATCTGTTCCATAATTTTACCTGGAACTGAGGTCAGACTGACAGGTCTGTAATTACCTGGATCATCCCTATGGCCATTCTTGTGGATGGGCGTCACATTAGCCAACTTCCAGTCATCCGGGACCTCTCCAGTGAGCCAGGACTGTTGAAAGACGATGGAGAGCAGCTTAGCAAGCTCATCCGCCAGCTCTCTCATCACCCATCCGGCCCCATAGACTTATGAGGATCCAAGTGGCTCAGCAGGATCCTTCTCATGGATTGCAGGAGGGCCATATTTCACCCTATCCCCATCAACAACTTCAGAGGACCAACTGTCAAGCGAGCTGACATCCTTACTGCTGAAAACTGAGGCAAAGAAGGCATTAAGTACCTCAGCCTTCTCTGCTTCTTTGGTTACTATATTTCCCTCCACATCCAATAAGGAGTGGAGGTCACTGCCACCCTTCTTTCTACCACTGATATATTTATAAAAATATATTTATTTATGTATAAAAAAATATATTTATTTATATTCCAGATTACTTTTTGACTGTACACATTCCTGGTATTTGCTTGGAAGGCTAATGACTGCCATAGCCTCATTGCAAACCTTGTCTTAGAGGAATTTGTGTTCCTCTCATCTTCAAGAGAAATTTCCTTATCATTCAACATTTTTGTTGCAAATATATCTTCAATACAGCAGGATTCAGTATGAGTAAATAATGTATAATACATTTCTTCAGGATATTTACAATCATCTCTCCTATTTCTCATTTTTATTTCTTTATTTCTCTTTTTTATTTGTTTATTCCTTCCAGACTGTTGCCCCTCTCACCTGTTGCCTAAGGTGTTTCTGGATATTTCGTGTGGGAATAATGATCACCTGCTCTCCCAGGCACACAGGACCTACATTAGCTTCAACAGGAGAATCACAACCATTATTATTATCGCTGCCATACAGAGCAGATATCCAAAGCAGGAATAATCTTTTAGGTAACTGACTTCAAGCTGAAACAGAAGCTTTAATGAAATATAAACTGTTGCCTTTGCATACATCATCAAACTTAATCATGCACCTAGTGGAAAATGTGAGCTTGATCCCTCTCAGGCTGGAGAGTGCAGCCTACTTTCTGGAGCTCTCCGATCACCTGTTCCATCCTGTAAAAAGTATCTGCCATTCAGAAAACAAAGTATGAGTCTACAGTTCAGAAGACAACTAAAGCACCCAAATCAGGGTTAGGATTTCAAAATGTGACTCCCAGTCAGTCTTATATGGGAGATGGAGAAATCTCAAGTCCTCCCCGTCTCCACCACAACAACCCTTCCTCCTGCTGCTCTAGATATACTCCAAAGAGGGAACACCCTCGCTAAATACACGGGAGGGAGACGGCATCAAGGCTGGGCCAGGATTGTGCAGTAAGAGCCCCTCCTGTTTTTAAGAGCCTGTGTCATGTGCTGCAGATACTGAGCGAGGACAGGTGAAGCTGGTCTCAGAAATCAGCTCAGGGATTGTCCTAAAAGTCCGATTTATTCCTGAATCTGGCTCTGAGTGCTGATTTGATTATGCACAACTAACATAAAAAAGATTTTCACAAGGTGTAACTTAACTGCATGTTACTTGTTTTCTGGATATGTAACAATCTGCCCCAGGGTCTATTTTTCTGAAATACTGAGCATTTCCATCTGTGTTACATAGTACAAAGTATTCTGAAAAGACTGAAACTAAATCAGTATGTTAGAAACTCTTATACTCCATATAATGATTGCCATGAAGAACACATAAGAAAAGGCTTATTTTTTTTTCCAGAGTTGTGTAAAATAAATGAAGAGGGGGGGAATAGCTTGAACAATGAATATAAACAAAAATACAGTCAGTCTATCTTGTGCACTGAATGAGGCAGTGTACCTCTACAAAGAGAATGTGCCATCATGTCCTGAAATATAGTCATGCATGCATTTATTTTCAAGTGTTTTACTGTACAATTTTCCCACTCTTTGATCATTCATAAATAAAAATATTTATCTACATATACACTCACGCATAACTATATAGAGAAGTGTGTACCTATATTCACATACACACTCTTATATCTATATCTATATATATACACAGAAACACTTCAAAAAATCCTTGCATTAATGACTTTTAACATCAAAAAAAGCCTTCTCTTTCGCCTATCCTATAACATTGTTATTAGTATCTCAAAAGGTTCCTCTGTTGGAGTGCCTGCATATGCATTGGCCTTTCTGGATTTGCATTCACTCTGCTTCTTTTCAAGGGAGTTCTGAAAGCATTTCTCTTATTTTTTCCTGTAACATTTTAATAGTCAAATGGTGAGAAATGAACATAACAATTTTGCTGTTTAATGACACATACTATATTGGGATAAATTTTGTTAAAGTACTATTGAAAATAGAGGTGAATTATATGTATTGGTGTACTAATTTTTAAATGTAACAAAATTAAATTCCATATTTTAACTTCTTTGCTTCAGGGATATGCTGCTTTTAAGATTCACCAATCCTTCTGCTGATGTTACATTACTATTTTGGGTTTGGAATGACTCACATAAGGCACAGATATCATCAAGTTATCACTGGCATTTCAACAAACCTGTGTTAGTTGAGTCTTTAACAAGATCCTGTGTTCACGTGCTTCTGCTTTCTCGGGGGAGTTTCTGGAATTTGATGACAGATTGTCTGCAAGTGAATGAGTGAACATATAAAAGCTTTTATTCATGGCAGGTATAAATCTGGTGGTCAGGACTACCTCAGGGGAAAACAATAGAAGCAGTTAACTCCCTCCCATTGCAGTTAACTCCCTCCCATTTGTGCAAAGTCAAATGAGAACTCACAAGGAATATTTTCTCAGCCCAAATAATTTTCAAAATGGCAACCTGTTTATCATACACTATAAGAAAAGCATAACAGGAAATCATTTAACTCAGAGTGTGCATAATTGACACTACTATATTGCTTAATCATCTTTATGTGAATGTGTTATTCATAGCTAAGCTTTGTTGATTAAAATGAAATTAGGTTCTGTCTTCTCTGAAGCTCTGTGAAAACTTCAGTTTAGAAACCAAAACAGCACCCTGCATCTACCTAACTACAGCTACAAAAAAAAAAAAAAATCCTGTCTTTTTTCATGCCTGCACTGGCATCCTCTCCATTTTTTTTGCAACAGATTCAAACTTACTGACCTCACCTTCTTAGTTCAGCGTGGAGAAGAGGAAACTGAGAGTGGATCTCACAGTTGTTTATTGCCTTCTCACAGGGGAGGGAGGTGAAACAGGTGCTGATCTCTTCTCTCTTGTGACCTATGATAGGACCAGAGGGAATGGCAGGAAGGTGTGCCAGGGGAGGTTTAGGCTGGATATTAGAAAGAGGTTCTTCACCCAGTGGATGGTGGTGCACTGGAACAGCTCCCCAGGGAAGTAGTCATGGCACCTGGTCTGCCAGCATTCAAGAAGCATTTGGAAAATGCCTCACACTATGTAATATTGGGAGTGTCTGTGTAGGGATAAGAGCTGGAGTCAGGGACACATGGTGCTGGGGCTTGGCACAGGACAGTGGGGCCATGAACAGGGAGCAGGGCTTTTGTTCAGCCTCAGCTCTCAGCTGAATGCTCTTGGGATATGGCTGATTGCCTCAGAGCAGAAGAGGTGCTGCAGGGCCTGCTTGCTATCGCTGTGCTTTTGTCACCTCTCAGATTCCTGCGGCATCCTTCTCCATGTGCCAAAGGAGATTTTTGACCTCCTGTGCAGTCCTAGACCTCAGGTCACAGTGGGCTTCTGAAGAGAACTAAAGAACCCAGCTGAAAAACTAGAAACAAATAGAAAACGAGATAGCAAACTATCTTCTAGCAGCTTCTAAACCCAGCATTTTTTGATAGAAAACTGTTTACCAACTCCACTAAATTTACTTATTTTTGTCTCCCCAGCTATAAAAAGTCGGGAGTTTGTTTGTTGGGGTTTTTAAATTATTATTTCTCTAAGAACCATGTACAAAGGTTCAGCTAACAAGCAAACACCTTAACATGCTTTCAGTATTTCTGGGGAAAATTATTACACAGATGTGCAAATTCAGTAAAAGGACTCATCCTCCTCAAGAATTTAATCAACTCATGATACTTACAGCTGTAAAGAACTATTTTCTTTATATCTAAGGAACTTGAAATATTCTAAAGATCAGCCTCTTCAAAAAGCCTTATACAATTTACAAATATATCTTGTCCAAATGGATAAGCTGAAGTCTGCCTATCTAGCAACAAGTGTAGTAACATATTTCTACAGCAGACCTGATTCCAGAATAATCCTGACTATTACAAACTACAGAAAAACATGCTCTGCTCCCAGTTAAAATGTTTTTTGGATGTTTTCTTTCAAAAAACCCCAAAACTCATTTCTTAATCTAAGGTTACACACTTCAGTGCACTGCAGGGTTCTCTAATTTTTCATTCAGGAAGCATATTTTTTTTTCCATTTTTCTCATTCCCAAGAGGATTTTCAGAGGGAGGTCTGCATTGCTCTGCCGCACTTGTTCATTATTACAAGTCTTCAGGAGTATCCTGTGAAATGAGAGCTTTAAACTAAGAGCAATGGCAAAGGGAGTTGACAAACCATTACCAAGTGAGGGAATTATGGCCTGGCTCAGCAAACAAGGGGATAGGTTGACATAGGCAAGAGAGATCTCATAATTGGTAAACTAGGGCTAAAGGGAGCCCACCTCAAGCGCATGTACACAAATACCAAAGTGGTGAGAGGGCAGGACTATAGAGGAGGCTCCCACACCCTTTTTCAAAAATCAAGAAGTGTGGGCACCTCTCCAAAATGCATGAATTGACAAAGGGGAAACCATGCTTGACCAAGGTGGTAGACTTCTACAAGGATATGACTGGCTCAGTGGATGAGAGGAGAGCCATGGATGTTTTTCATCTGGACTTTGAACAAGGCTTTGGACAATCTTTCCCATCACTGCTTCCTTCAAGACAAGCTGAGGAATTACAGACTAGATAAATGGACAATAGTAAGGCTATTTGAAAGTCTGCTGATCTGCCAGGCTTACAGGGCTGTCAATGACCTGTTCCTGGATCTGCTAAACGTGTACAATGGTATTACACATTCATAGATTATACACCTATGGTATGTGGTGACACACACATCATACACACATGCAGACACAGGAAATCCTGTCCTTCCAATTTCCCATTGCAGAAACAAATAAGCACCTGGAAGAAAATGCAGCTGGCTCCAGGTAAACCAAATAGGTGTATCATAGAAAGATGGCAAAATAAGTTCTACCACTATTATCTGGTAAAACAGCATTTATCAGGGAGAAGTATTTAAATCAACAGGATTCATTAATTTGTATCCACATATCTCAAAAAAATTTGATGAAAATAAATGAGTCACTGGTATTAATTTTTACTATATCTTGAAATATGAGGGGACTAAAGGTCTGCAGAAGTTGTACCAGTACTAAAACAAGGCAAGTATGTTGTCTGACAGAATTAGATGATAGTTTGCCTATTGTTAATCCCAGGCAAAAAAAAAAAAAAATTCTACAAGGGATTAGATTAATAAAGAAGAACAAGAATAGCAAAATACCAGTCTGCATGGTTTCAAAAGAACCAGATGTCATCAAATGAACTGCATTTTCTTTCATGAGTAGATTATAAATCTGATTTACACAGGCAGAAGCAAAAATATAAGAGTTTATAAGGCATCCACTTTGCTGTTATTTAATATCACTAAATAAAAAGTAGTACTCTAACATGTCAATTAAACTGTCTAGCTAAAAAGTGCATGCAAAATCCACTAGCTGAAAACTGGAGAATCATTTCCAAGTGTTGCTATTTCTGTAAAGGTCCCTAGTGATTAATATTGCTCCACAGAAGTTCTTCATATCAAAAGAAAGGACAGGCATGAGCCTCACTTTATTCTTTGCCAATATCTATCTCCAGTCCATGGCTCAAAGCAGGCAATATGCTCTTGCCCTTCACTGAGATTTCAGGAAAGTCTGTGATTCGGGGGTTTCCCTTACCTAAGATCACATGGGCCATTTCTGTTTCTTTTCCCTAAACTATAATCCTTGCAGAACTGTCTATTAATACAGTTACACAAAATAAATATATTTTTATAGATTGGATTTTTTTATGCTGACTTCAAGAGGCTGTGGATCAATATCCAGTTTATTTCCTGGGCATATATTGTCCTTTCCTGCCCTACTTCTTTAATACACAGGTCACGGATGTCTGCAGCCATACTTGCCAGCTGGAGCTCTGTAGCAGGCCACGTCAAACAGCATCTCTGGTCTCAGCAAACGTAAACTGAAGAAAGTACCCTAAGAGAGAGCCTGTGGCAGTATCACTCTGACTGACACAGTGCCAGATAACTCAAATACTTGGTAGGTCAAAAGAAACATGGTGAAAATATGTCTTCATCCACTCCACCCAATACTTCTAGGAGATGAAGACACAAACCAGTGGAAGAGCTGTCTCATAAACACAGAAGTTGTTTGGGTATAACATATTCCTCCTTCTCTGTTTCTAAATCACAGGAGAGCAAATATTATGAAATAGAGTTGCTTATATCAGAGTTGATAGGAGTTTCTGAAAATTACTTTGGGTTGAAGTTTGAGGAAACTATCTTCTTTGTGCTCACATACAATATCACAGTTGTTTAAACAGCAATTTACAAGCAATTTTTCTGCCAACAAAGGGGTAACATTATCAGGTCATAATAAACCATGACAGAAGTATACAGTGTGGTATGGAAAGTGGACATAAGTGTGTTATACACAGTATTCATTGGCCTTTAAGAAAACAAAGGCCCCAAATTAGTCACTGTGTTGCATATTGTGCCATTAGTTCATTGCAAGTTCGCTGTGCATTGAGGGTCCGTCCAAGCCCAGAACTGCCACAAGAAGCCTGTGGCAAGTAAACCCCAGCAGGAGCACAGAAAGCACCAGCTGATGCACCAGCCAGCCCTGAAATCCAGTGTGTGATTGCAGATGAAGACTCAAGGTGGGAGAGGAAGAGGCGTCATCACTACCACACTGTACCCAGCCATTGCATAGCTAGAACTCCCAGCAGAGCTGGTCTGGGATGCTCTGATGCATTCCTGAAGGAATCTGAATGCATCTCTGAAGTAAATTAAAGACAAAAAAAAAGCTCTGCAACAGGAGCTTGGGCAGTGAGTGGTGTTTTCCTCACCAATGCCTTGCTCCACCTGTTTTTTTCCTGCTCTCTGCCCTGGTGCCAGTCTGCAGCTGCTGAACAAAACCCCCACCCTCTCACCCAGTCCATCATGTACCAAGTCCAGCCAGCAAGGCCTGGGGCTGTTGTGCAAAGCAGCTGAGGCAGCTGTCCTGTGCCAGAGAGAGGCACACACTTGGCTGTAAGCTTCAGGTCCCCCTCTAAGATCCCACAGCCCTAAGTACTCTGCCTATGCAAAGCCCAACGGGACAGGGCATGGCATAAATTTGGCCCTCCCCTGGCTTTCCTCATGATCCTGAAAACTCTGAATATTCCCATTCTCTAGTTTGCACTCAGAAGGGGTTTCCCCAGGAGGTCTGCAAGTGGGGTCACAGGGGCAGGTGGCCCCTGCTCAGTTTGGGGGCATTTCTACAGTACTTAACTTATGTGACCCTTTAGTTGATGTTCTTCTTTTGTGGATGCCACAGTCAAATATTTAAATTATTCTGGTCACTATGAAGCAAACCTAAGGCAGACTCATATATCCCTCCTTTGTATCTTTGACTTTGAAAAATTCCTTATGGGAGGAGTCTGTAATCCACAATTTTTTTCCTCTTAACACTAATCAGGATTGGTACATATTTGGCTTGAGGTAGGGATGCATATTTGTGAGTCTTCTTTGTTCCTGGGTGGCTCCTGAAAAATGTTGAATCTAGAATTTGAGCGCTTCCTTTTCTGATGCAATTTAAGAAAGCAAGTTTATAAACAATTGGACTATATCTGATGTTGATGACATTAACTACATCTACTGTTTTAGTCATACAGTAAAATGACTGTCTTCAGTGAGTCTGCACGTAGCAATGCAGGAAAAAGGAAAAGGTAGAGGGTTTATAATGAACAGCGTTAACTTGTCAATAACAGTATATTTGATTGTCTCTGAATTAACTGAAATTTTCCTATGCTTTGCAATGTTTTTTTCATTACAGGCCAGAAAATAAATTAACCTACAGCTTTCTCCAAGTAATGCTTTAAAAGTTACCCACAAGCTCACCAAGTCAAAGCTTGTCATATACGTTCTTCAAAGTTAATATAAACTTAGAAGTTTTTAGGTTTAAAATTATTGTATAATTACTTCTGGAGAGGAGCTTAATCACAGTTGATTCAATTCAATAGAGATTTATTTTATTACAAAGCTGAAGTACACTCTATAAATGCAACTCAAAGGAACATTTTGCACCAATACGTCTGACACTAAATTCAATTAAAGATTTCAGCTAAAGATTTCAGCTAAAGATTTCAACTAAAGATTTCTAAAGATTTCTGTTGATTGACTGTGCTTGGGTTCTAAATTGAGATTTCAGCCTCCAGAAATACTCCAGACCCTGATTCTGTTAAATAGATAGTTAACCTGCAGCTACTCTGGGTGGGGTTGCTCAAGCTGTAGGAGGACCAAGGAGCCCTTGAAGGGTGCTAATGCTCCCATCCTCAGATCTCAGCGGGGCTCCAGCTGTGTGGAGGCAAGATCCATTCCCAGGACTGAAGACAGGGAAAACCAAGGTGCACAACTCCAGGTTTCTGCAGATTTCCAATACAGACATACACAATGCAAGGAATGAGCATCTGTCCAGGTGCCCAAAGGACACCAGAAGGCTGGATCTGCTTTATTGGCTGTGTTTAATCTCTTAATTTCACACAGGCTTCCATTTTGGTCTACGAGATTGGGGCCATAACTGTAATATGGCAAAAAGGCTCACATTATCCTGACACATTGTCACAACACAAATTAGACCCCGTATTTTTTTTTCCACACTAAAGACAAAGAGAAAAGCTTAGCTCCATCAGAGAAATTAACAGTGAGCAGAAAAAACTACAATCTAAAAGTGTAGGTATTTTGTCTCAAGACAATAACATTAAAAAGTGATTTTTAAAGATATCTCCAAGGAATTTTTATATATAGCATTCCCAATAGAATCATAGAATCATAGCAGCTAGCTGCAGGATTTGACTGTTTTATATGCCTAAATCACATTTGTTACAGACATTAAACTGAGGCAACATGACTAAATCTCCACCCACAATTACAGTAAAATAAATATAAGACAAAGTTTTTTGAACCAGCTCTTTTTTAGTGTTCATTTCTGTGTCACTTCCAATGTATTTTGTATTTGCATCGAGTTTTCTTAGTGGTATGGAGAACAAGTCCTGATCCCAAAACCTGTTTGCTTCACTGTGCTGTGAATTTTGACAATTGGAATAAGTACCACATGGGAAAACAAACTAATGGAATTATATCCCCTCACGCTAGTACAAAATGACTATAAATTCTCTCCATAACAAGGTAACAAGAAAGATGCTAAGAGGGTTTAAGACAGGCTAATTGGGAACACTTCTGAGAAAACCTCTTGTTAAAAAAAAATTTTGTTCCTGGGAGAAATGGACTTACTGGGGATTTACATAGATAATATCTAAATTGAATTAGTATTTATCTGGTTCCTCTCAGGTTTGTGTTTTTAATAGCATCTTTACATCCTATTGTGATTAAGAATGTACTGCTTTTACCTCCTAAACGTACCTAAATTAGTCCAGTGTACAACCTGAAAGCAGATCTCTCTCTAGTTCTCGTAAACATTTGCAGAATTCTCCCTAAGTTTTCTGACCATAGTCATCTTAGAGTTTAAGCCAGTGAGGTTATACTAAATAGGAGAACGGGATGAGCTAACTGATTTTTACTCAGTTGGCTTATGGACTCTCCTTCACTTTAAAGTCCCCAAAAACTATAGCTTGTCTATCCTACAGAGGGGACCTTGATGGTCTGTAGGGGCAGCATGGCATGTGGTGCAGGGGCACCACCTCACTAAGCTTTTTCATGAATGTGAGAGTGAGAGAAACCTCCAATGGAAAAGAAATTTCTTGAGAAGATGATAAAATGACAAAAACGTGCAGATGGTTAAATCCACACCGTTTTTTATAATCAGAGTTCTAAACTAAAAAAAGTTATAAATGAAAGGGTTCAAGCATCTCCTGTGTTTGGAGCTGCATTAAGCACAACATACACCAACTTGCCCATCATTATCATATGGGTCTGGACAGGCCATGGGGTATTTCTCAACTGGGAGGGAAACTCCTCTCACAAAGCCAGTCCCAACAGCAGAGAGATCCCCGACCCATGGCAGTTTGTCTGCAGCCAGCCAGGGATCAGCAGCCCGATGGATCCGAGGCCACAGGCTGCAGCACAGTCATAGACTCACTCTGTACCCATACACATCCTTCGGAATCTTGGGCTGCTCAATACTGCCAAACCAGCACTGAGAAAGCAGGGTAGCAGCCTGGTGGATCTCCATGGGCTCCTGTAATGGCTGTCTGTTCAATCACATGTGAGGAGCACAGAGGAAGGTACCTCTCCAAACATAAAACTGTGACTTTTTGTTCAAAAAAAAGTGAAATATGAAAATTTTGGCTGAAGACCTCTGAGTCTATGTTTTCCTTCACATAGCAGTTTTATACATTATTCTTGCCAGGCTAATCGATGGCCAAGCTCCCATCCATTGCCTGTAATTAAAAGTGTAACTCTTATTTTGAGATTAGTTTAAGCACTAACCTCAATGTCCAACAAAAGAGTATACTGTGACCACCTACTGAAACACCCAGTATTTTGTGCCTGATGTGTCAGAGATACCCATCACAGTCCTATTTCTACTTAGCCCTACAGTCCTAACTATTTCTACTTAGCCCATTAGCTCTAATGGCAGTGCCAGCTTTCCCATTTCCATCATCTCCTTGACCAATAAGCACCAGTATTTCACCAAAATAAATGTTGTTCTTTGTAGGCAAAGGCTATATCTTGCAGAGAGGCTTGGGCACACCATCATTTCTAAATCAGGGAGAGTGTAAGGACAACCCAAGAGGTGATCTCTCTTATATGGCAGATCCCTGCTGAATCCATTTGAAAGTTCATAATACTTGCCACTACTCATTGCTAGAGTTGAGCTGTTGTAAGATTCTCCGGTGAGCTGCCAGCTGAAAATCAGGTGCTGCCTTCCTTGATTTATCGAAGTCAGGATCAGGCTACTCTGCAGATTTCTTTATTTCACCTTGACGTCATATTTATCTCACTGAGAATTAAAGTGCTTGTTTGATATAGATGATGGCAAAAGTAGTGATTTGTACAGTAGGTCACACCTGATTTTTTTTTGTAAATCTTCTAAATAAAAGGCAGTTTAGAATGATAAGCACTAATCAATCATTCATTTTCACTAAAATAAAGGAAAAAGTTCTGATTCTGCCTTTTAATTACTAATTAAAAAGGACAAAAAGGAAATGGAGAAAAATTGTTTAAGCACTAACAAAAGGCACTAACAAAAGAATATAAAGCAAGATCTGAACAATTAAGTAGCTTGATTCCTTCAAATACTTCACCAGAAAATAGAGTGTGCTTTTTTCTGTTTGCATTTTTCTTATAAGAAAAACGTTATTAGAATTGTAATATCTAACAGGCTTTTTATTAAAACATTATTTTTATTACATAGCCCTTCTCAGCTTTTTTACTCTGGTCTGCTGAATTATGTTCAGTTCATTTATTGGGATTTTAGAGGACTTTCAATCTATGTAGTTGGATCAGAATTAATTAAAAGTACTATAAAGTTTTGTAAAATATTTAACCTTGCAATAGTGCAGGATGTTATCCAATATTGTGAGGCAAAAATACCTACAAACATAAGAATGAGTCTCTTGTCATAGGCAGGAGACATACAAAATGAACCCATATTTTTTAAATACTTCTTTTTTGACTTGTGATTCTGTGCCAAGTACTCAGTTTCATAACTCATGTATTCACTTTTGAAACCAGAAAAACACAGAAGAAAAAAAAAGCTTCTGTTTTACATCTGCTTGTGTTAGAAAATTAATTGATTATTGACAATTTTATCTGCAGCTACATATCAAAAATGGCTGAGATCTGCAAACAACTATTGCATTGTTCTGTGTATCTCAGTTTCCCAGTGTCTGGTTAATTTTAATAGCTTTGTCAGAAATTTATTGACAACTGCGTGTTGAAAGAAAATACAAAATTACATACTGCAAGAAATGTTAAGGGGAAAGTAGAAAAAGAAGTTGGAGGCAAATTATTTTATGAAGAAAATATCTTCTTGTGTCCTTTTATAAATTAGTACTTGCCATATTCAGAATAGTCATGAAACAACTTCCTAACAGTGATATTTGCTGCCACTGGCAATTAAACTGTTTCCTGACTTGAAGTTCAAAGGTATCCTTCTCCCTCATATTCCCAGCCATGGAAAATTTACAAAAGGTTTTGCATCAGCCTAGTGCTGGCCACCTGAACTGTGCTGTAATATTATCCCAGATTCATGAATTGCAGACTCAGAATGTGTCTGTATGTTAGCGTATGGGAAATGACACAGTTAAATACATCAGAAACAGAGATGACTCTCCAAAGGGCCACCTAACCTGATTACAACTGCAGTTAACAGCATCTGGCTGTGAGGATGGGAGGGTGAAGTAAGCACGCACAAAAAGGTGCATCTCCATTCACAGCACACAGGCTGCTCCTCACGCCCCACATGGTAGCTCCAACTGGAGCACTAAGACACAAATTACATTTTTGTACATAGCCCAGGAAAAGAGGTGCAAGGAAGGAGACTTCTCCCGCTGTGCTCATGTGAGGTTGCATGGTGAACACAGAAGTCCCACCAACTGCTCAGACGGGCGTCTGCTCAAAGCGTGCTGTAACTCCTGCCTAGGAAATGCCATGTGTTCCTTCTGCATGAAAACCTAGGAGCCCAAGAGGAAGAAGGGCTGGGCATGCACCCAAGCACAAGAGGAGTTAAGTCACTGCCAAAGCTTACCCATCCCACCCTAGGAACTCCCCACACAAATTCTGGGCACTTGCAGAAGGACATGACCCTCTCTACACATTCCCATTACATTGTCTTCATCCAAAGGTCCACCTAAGCAAGGCCCACACCTAATGGGAACCAACAGCAGATGTCTGTGGAAGCTATCAAGAGAAAACAAGACTCACTGAAGCCTTCAGAAACCTCTGGTGCAGGAGTTTCCTAATGTAGTGTGACTGTCTGTGAATATAATAGCCTTTTTGAAAGTATGCAAAATTTTGCTGCCTTTTTAGCAAACTCCAAAGCTTTACTAGCTTTGTCTGCAGACACGCTGCTGTTTGTTGATATTGAACATTTTGTTTATTTTTATTTGAAGGAAGGGGAGGGAAAGGGAAAGGGAAAGGGAAAGGGAAAGGGAAAGGGAAAGGGAAAGGGAAAGGGAAAAGGGAAAGGGAAAGGGAAAGGGAAAGGGAAAGGGAAAGGGAAAGGGAAAGGGGAAAGGGAAAGGGAAAGGGAAAGGGAAAGGGAAAAGGGAAAGGGAAAGGGGAAGGGAAAAGGGAAGGGGAAGGGGAAGGGGAAGGGGAAGGGGAAGGAAGGGGAAGGGGAAGGGAAAGGGAAGGGGAAGGGGAAGGGGAAAGGGGAAGGGGGAATGGGAAGGGGAAGGGGAAGGGGAAGGGGAAAGGGGAAAGGGAAAGGGGAAG